>JARLTB010000021.1:32997500-33550000 GCA_030141615.1 Unio pictorum | reverse complement strand
TTGGATGTCATTGTTATATGGCTATTTCTTATGTCCATTCACAGGCATGCCCTGGACACTCAGTTAAAAAAAATATCAATCTTATGGATTTAATATTTTCCCCAACAATTATAAGAAAAAAAGCCAATGCATTCAAGAAAGGTAATCAAATAAAGTTACGAAAATTGGTTTTGAAAATAAGAAAAATTTATTTAACCATGTTTCTCAGTTTTTTCTCATACGAGATGTATGTCAAGTTTATATTGATTTCGTTGTCCCAGCTAATAAAGATTTGTGTATCAAATCCTTTAATATTTTACCATTAGAAGGTAAAACACTTTTAATAGAGATTCCATTTTACAAAATCAAGATAAAATTGGCACACCTGTGATGTGCTGATTATTCCCCAAAATGTTATGTTATTTATATTGTAAATTGTGAGGCGTGACAGATTTACAGCATAGCAAGTAAACTCCAGGCACCATAGGTGTCCTTTTTGGCTCCTTTATTAATGGGTGATGCCTGTTGGGAAACAAATAATGTAAACTATTTAAATGTTTCTGAATGTTTCTTTTAAAAAAACATTAATTCTGTTTCAGGTGTAGTAATTAATGGTTTTGTAACTGATTTAATGTTGTTGCACATACCTGGTCATTAGTTAGCTGGAAGTCTTTAATTAGTGTCTGACATAATGTTTTAGGACTGCTTAGATATTTTAAGATATGCATTCATTTTTCACTTGATACTCTTCCATTCCTATATATTATGCTAGCCAGAAAATGAGAAGTGAACAAGTGTCCTCACCAAATTTCTTTTAAGAGATAATCAGTGATACTGATTGATGCAGCTGTTATACTTTTGGAATTCTGTCTTGTAATATATTACTGAAAATTACAGGTGGTAACTGGCCGAGAGAAAGAATTCATTAAATGTTAAGCGTAATAGGAAAGAGAAGAAAAGCCTCATTTTGACCCTATTGATAATTGATACCAAAGGTGGTTATTCTAAACAATTTGCACACAAATTTGTTTGGTTCAGGGACAATTTTGCATTTGTATTTTTTAAAATCAAATCTCTTCATGAAAAGCTGTAGAAAAGCATGTAATTCTACTGCCTTGATGTATTATAAATAAAACTATCTGTGGGAAAGAAGGACTTTGTTCAGATTGAGTGTTTACTCTATTGAAAATGTGGCAAAGTTTAAGTTGTTGCAATCCTCCCATAGTTGCAGTGGATATATTCCGTGTGCAAAAACTTAAGTATGCTAAACAGGTGGCACTGAAAAACTTCTGGATCAAGTTACTTGACAGAAGTATTTGATGTGCATTAAATGTAAATCAAAACCTATCATCGTGTGACCCATAAGGAATTTTTACCATGTCTTGAGCCATATTAAATGCTTATACTTAGTGCATTAAAAAGATCTAGGTGTTTGACCCAGCAACAAACATAGAATTATAGTTGGTGTGTACATATCATATATCAATGGATTCCTATCAGTTATCGAAGGGGTTGCAGGTAAGTGGATTTATTTACAGTGATATTTTTTCTGACACTTGTCAATAATATGTCAGGAATAAATTAATATAACCAAATGTATGGTTTCCTAAATTGCACAACTGGTTTCATTTGCTGTCATGGTTAAAGGTCTGAACAAAGTTGTATATTTGGCAAGTAAATTAGTTTTTGCATTAGCAGAAAATATTTTAGAAAGCTAGTAAAAAAAGTGGGAAGAGTTTGACATATAAAAGATAAGTATCACATTCTTAATAGGATATACAGTGTGCCTTTCATACATTACCACTTTAGAACTATTAACTGCATTTTTTTGTGTGCTCATAAATTGTAGATGTCCCCTGCATATTCACAAGGTTTCAACCTAAGATTCAAACTGATTATTTTAACTTCATTTCTTTTGTTAGTCAAAAGACTGCACATTCATAACAAGACAAACAATATAAACTACAAATTAAGATAATAATATCCAAGGTTTTGTCTGCAAAACATCATGGGAATAAACATTATATCTATATAGTACTCACTTTACCTACTGGTAATCTTTGGTCCCATTTATTGGACATGAAACATATGTGATGAAAAAGAGATTCTGTATGACATGAAATGGACACTGAATGACATGAAATGGATACATGCATGACATTAAATGGACACTCAATGACATGAAATAGATACCTGGATGACATTAAATGGACACTCTGTATGATATAAGATATACTGTCTGTATGACATGCAATGGACAGTGTATGACATGAAATGGACAGTCTGTATGAAATGAAATGGAAACTGTATGACATGAAATGGACTGTCTGTATGACATGAAATGGACTGTCTGTATGACATGAAATGGACACTTCATATGAAATAAAATTGACAGTCTGTTTGACATGAAATGGACACTGTATGACATGAAATGGACACTGTATGACATGAAATGGACACTCCATATGACATAAAATGGATAGTCTGTATGACATGAAATGGACAGTCTGTATGACATAAAATGTACAGTCTGTATGACATAAAATGGAAAGTCTGTATGACATGAAATGGACAGTTTGTATGACAGCAATTCATATCAAAATTTACAAGAGGTAATATATTTTATGTTGTTATGGTAAAAGGATTATAAAACATTTTATGCTTTTATGGTAAACATTTTATGTACCTAGTGGAATCTGTGATGGCATGTGGTTCTCTTTTGTTGAATACATGCTTAATTTACATTATACTTCTTGTGAGAATAAATGGATTATTTTAAGCCATGTAGACTGATATTTTTGTAATCTCCAGGTATATACCGGTACAAGGTACATTATGTATAATATATTGGAATACTTAAATGTTAAGTTAGAGATGTTATACTATTTCTTTAAAGCGACTGTAACAAGTTTAAAGTAAATGTCAAAATTAAGAGGATATAATAAATTCAATCACTTTGCTCAGTTCATATGCATGCACTTGTAGCAATACTATTTTCCATATATTATTGCAGTAAATTGTTTCATTTTATATCTTGATGTTTTTATATTGCCCAACAAAACTCTGCACAAATATTCCAATGTTGGATCCTCTTGTTAAATGACTAAATAACAATACTATCCCCCTTCCTCATTCTTCCAAATTTTCCAAGATATCTTTTATTTTAATATATTAAGTATTTTTAGAATGGTGCCTTTGCTGAAATGTTGAATCTTCTATATAAATTTTGATTTGAGACATGATAAATTACAAGAGATTTTGTTGGCTAAAATCTTGGATATAATTTCCATCTTATATTTTTTAATGATAGTCATTAAGGCCTGTTTACATTTTCCCACTGTTGACTTAGGAAACACTTAAAAAGCATATATAAAATGTTTCAAACTCAATAAAACTTACTAATGATAAATATCAAACTGGGACCATACTGTGAAATGGATCTCCTTTTTTCAGGTTCATGCACATACAATGGAGAGAGACACTTGGATGGTTCAGAGTGGGAATTCCTGCCCTGTACAAAATGTGTGTGTAGAGATGGACAGGTGACATGTTACCCTATCCAGTGTGCACCTGTTGTCTGTAGGGAGGTATGACTTCATTTATTTCTGAAATTTTATTTAACTTCCAGTCAAATTTGTTGTTGTTGTAGGGTTTAATGCCATTTTTCAGCACACGATAGGCTATACATGGCAGCCAGTATTATTGTGGAGGAAGAATCCGGGAAAACCCTTGGAATGAACTACCAACCCATGAGAAGCTACTGGCAAGCTTTCTCACATAACTACATTAGCTGAATCTTAAGACTCGAACCCACGCAGATGGAGGTGAGATGGCAGTGATCCATAATGGAGAGCGCTTTAGAACACTCGGCCACTCTGGGCATCTGTGTCAAATTTGTACATTCTTTGTATATTTAACACATTTTTATGCATTTGTTTGCAAAAATAGAACAGCAGTACTCTTTTTAACTTCATCTTGAGATTTTATTATTGGCAATTAAGACAACAGTATTTTTCACTTTAAATAACTTGATATGTCTTGTTATTTTTGCTTTTGCATGTATTTAATTTATTGATATCTTATTAATTTGTGTAATCACCACTTGCAAAAACAAAGTGTCAGAGTGAACCATAAATAAGAAAATTATATGAATAAAAGTGTACACACACACACACACACACACACACACACACACACACACACATTAAATTTCACAAATATATTAATTTCATATTAATTTCTCAGATATATGCTGCCATGTTAGTTTGTGGGAAACTGCCCAGCAAGAATTGTTAGAATCTCAGGATCTTTGATTTCATCTGGTGTTAGTAGCAAACCATATTTACCGTATATACTCGCGTATAAGCCCGTTCGCGTATAAGCTGACCCCACCCCCAAACTGAATCGGTAAAACTTTTATAAAGTGCATGACCCACATATAAGCCAACCCATAATTTCTAGACTACCTGTACATCACAAGATGCACAAAGTGAGTTCAGAATACGTTTATTTAGGCAAATCACATTATTAAATAAAATGAAAGTAAGAAAGCTAATTTATATGTTGAAATAAAAACAATTCTAAAGTGTTATGTCTTAATGGAAATTTAATTAATCCTCATTCAAAAATCATGAATTATAAAAGTTCAATCACTTTTAGAATCCTTTAAAATTGGGCTCTGTATCAGACTCGTCAAACAGTTCACGAAACTCGGCTTCTGTTACAGGCATGCTTTCATCATATTTGTCGTCATTGTCATAATGGTCATCCGATAGTCTGGTTCTTAAAATGAGAGCACCAGCCGGCAGATGCAACAAATTTTGAATCTGCCAACTTATATTTATTATTTTCGCCATCTGCATAGCACGTAGACGAATTGCCGCCATTCCTGTACTTGCTTCTCGTTCACAAAAATTTGTGTGCTGCAGCATAGTTATTTGCTTCTGCATATTCAATAACTTTAAGTTTGAATGCTTCATCATACACAAAACGCTTTCTTTTACTTTCTATACTACTCATATTATCCGATTGAATTGAATATAAACTTCTAAAGAGATTAAACTGAAATAATTTCTTATAGTGGTAGTGAAATAGTTACATACCTTATCGTGTAATTATTTCCACAGTTGATTATCAATTTGTATTTGATAATTATTTATCATTGTTGTTTATTTGTGTGTTTTTTAAACTACCGGTAGTGTGATTCAATTGATCAAAATATGACTGGTTTCAGAGTGGACATGATTCAAGTATTGTGACAGTTGATAACTTTGAGCAGAAACCATGTCCACTACCATATCTCAGTAAACGATACATCTGAGAGTCGGCATATTTTAGTAAAGTCATTGTGCAAAAAAAAAAATCTATTATCCCAGAGGCATTTACCACAGATTAAGCATATGTTAGCTATTGTGCAACACTTTACCGTTGAGAAACCACTTTGCTTTACAAACAACCAATCAACAGTAGTATATAAACAGTGGCTGCCTATTACGTCTAACACACCTATCAAAGAAATCCAACAAATTATGTTGTTTTACAATTATTCACGCTGACTCGTATATTGCAATGTTATTTACCCTTCCTAAGCATGCGTGCAACAAACCCCTATGGAGCCTCTCGCTATTGTTTTTTAAGATTATCGTACATGTATTTCTACTCTCGATCAAAATGTTTGTCGTATATACCTTCAGTATCATAATTCTTTTATTTTTTTTACATAGATTCTTTTCATTATTACACTGAAATAGGCTAGCATGCATTTCTACGAAACCGTAGAGTTTAATTATTACTGATTAGTTCAGGGTTAAATACTTGACTAGAGATTATTAATATGGCGGTTCTTTTGGAAAATACACGTATTTCCGTAGTTCAAATAACACATATGGCTGTATACCTTCAGTATCGTAATTCTTTTATTTGTTTACATAGATTCTTTTCATATTTACACTGAAATAAACCAGCACGCATTTCTACTAAACCGTAGAGTTTAATGATTACTGATTAGCTGAGGGTTAAATACTTGAATAGAGATTACTAATATGGCGGTTCTTTTGGAAAATACACATATTTACGTGGTTCAAATAACACGTATGGCTGTATTTTCTGGTAGATGGACATCTGTCAAATAGACGTCAAGTACTTTAAAACATGTTTTTCATTCATTATCCTACCACTGATGTTAGAAAAAAAATATTTGTTTTACTTCACGACACGACAAATCTTATCAGCCATGTGGCATCATTAGGCATATGATCTCATATTCGGCAATCGACGGAAACAATAAATACTGGAAATCGAGGGGAAAAAGCATTATAAATTTTAGATTTGGAACTTGACCCACAGATAAGCTGACCCCCCCCCCCCTTCTTCAAGACCTTATTTTTTTCCTAAATTTCTCGGCTTATACGCGAGTATATACGGTACCCCTATTATTTGCAACAGACTTCCCTACAAGTTTCTTGGGGGTGGGGAGGGACAGGGGTATTATTTTCCTTCTTCAAAACATTTAAAGTTTTCTTTATCCCAGAAGATAATGTGGCCACACATACACTATGGTAAATTTACTTAAAGTTGATCCATTCGGTGAAAGAATTCTCTTTGGTTTCTTTACTCAAATGTCTGTTTCAATTTTCCTTCAACTTATAGACTACTAATTTTGGATCAAAGTCTTTTATATCAGCCCCAATAAGATTTATTTTTATTAATTTTTCAAAAGTGTCACCACTCAGCCTTCACTGCAGCTTTGTTGTTAACTGTACCCACATTCCATGCTTGACACTAGAATAAGTGAAATTTCTTTCAAACAAATAACTTTTAGATACTGTTGTTTCAGTTTTGTCAGTAACCCATCTGTTTTCTCTTAGTTGACTAATATGAAATCAAAGTGTTGATATATGTTTGCATTAATAATTCCTACTCATTGTACTTGTTTCACTGGCAAGTCCTTGTCATGTGACTGCTGTTGCATATGTTGTAAGAGGGGCCCAGAATGTGTAAATTAACATAGTCATCTCTAAATCAAGTTTAGTTTATGCTACATTTCTGGATTGTTCAATAAAGAAACAGTCTGTGAACTAGACATAGTGACTTTTCAATTTTACTTTATTAAGTTTTCAAAGATAATTTAACTACAAAATCCTATGACTCATGACTGTTAGCTCAGAGCATATGCTGGTCAAAACGTTTGAACTGCTGTGTGTGTATATATATATATATATATATATATATATATATACATACACACACACACTGTTTCCTTCTATCGTGTTATGCAAAGGAATGTTTAATTATGCTAAATAGCTTTTAAGTTTAATGTGTTATTGAACAAACAGAAACACACACACACACACAGACACGCAGCATTATTAATAAATTGTATCTGACCAACCAATGTATTTTGAATGGCAAAGGATATATTGATTTTCAAATTTCCAGTTTTAATGGGTCAACTGGAGTGTAATATTGTTCTTTTTTGTTTTGTGTTGGTTGCATCAATAGTTTCACTGTTGCACTTGCAACTTTAAGCTATCTTGTTTTAATTTTTTTTTATGTAACATTGTGCAAAAAATACCTACCATATATTCTTGCTTATAAGTTCGATCAGAATGCAGACTGCATAGACCCAGATTTGTTAGAGCTAATGCTACAACAGATCTGGGTCTATTCAGTAGAAATAATCAGTGGAACAAACAACAAATAACTATGGACTCTGATCAGCTGGCACATTTTGTGATAGTTGAACAGGGTCTGTTATTTACTGTTGGTCCCCACTTTACAAGTAGGTATGTACAATATACATGTACATGTATGTTGAATGTATTTTCCATGTGACCCAAATAAAATTTTAACCATGCCAAGTTGCTTTCAAGTTGAGCTTGTTAAATAATTCAACAAACACAGTCATAAAACATCTTATAAATGCCTAAAGTCACAAGTAATCTTTCTTAGATAATAGCTGGAGCATGTCCCTGATGAAAATGCATAGCTGCAGGGAGCAGATGAAAGGAGTGCTGAAGTTGCAAACTACTTATCGACAACATAGATAATACAGTTTATATAACTAATGTAAACATAAATTATCATACCCCTGCCACTCGCACCAGGGGATATAGAAATAATCAATTCTCATCCATGCATGTGTGTTTGGACAGTGAAGAATTCATCTTTGTGCAAGTGACAATTTGGTAATGAAAAATATTCATTTAGAATGATTGTATTTATATCAACTAATGGCTTGACTATATTGACTCAAGCTACTGGCAGGTAAATTTCCACTATAGCCTATCTTGTGCTGAAAAATGGTGTTAAACCTTACAACAACAAAGTTCTCTTGAAAAGGTTGTCTCTGTATGCGTTCAAGTATTAAAATCAGTTGTAAATGTGCTTCCAGATACAAATGGCTGCTGATTTATGGGGAGGAACATTGTGACAAATCTGACATTTTTTAACCATGAGATTATATAGAAATATGGGGTTTGACATTTTTTAACCATGAGATTTTATAGAAATATGGGGTTTGACATTTTTTAACCATGAGATTATATAGAAATATGGGGTTTGACATTTTTTAACCATGAGATTTTATAGAAATATGGGGTTTGACATTTTTTAACCATGAGATTATATAGAAATATGGGGTTTGACATTTTTTAACCATGAGATTATATAGAAATATGGGGTTTGACATTTTTTAACCATGAGATTATATAGAAATATGGGGTTTGACATTTTTTAACCATGAGATTATATAGAAATATGGGGTTTGACATTTTTTAACCATGAGATTATATAGAAATATGGGGTTTGACATTTTTTAACCATGAGATTATATAGAAATATGGGGTTTGACATTTTTTAACCATGAGATTATATAGAAATATGGGTTTTGTTCTGTGATGTGCATTTGTGGCATACATGCAGACTTCTTAAAGATTGCACAAAATGAATCTACTGAGTGCATGGAAATCAGTTATGGTTTTAAAAGTCCAACCATTAGTTCTTTAAAATAAATCTATCCTATATTTAAAACATATCCCACCTATTTTTTCAGATTTGAAGGGGAATTTCTAGACTGACATTTTAGTTTTACAATAGATCATACAAATATCACAGATTTATAGACAGGATTTTGAAACCTTGCGGTCATTGCTGCACAGGTGTTATGCCAGGCAGGCACATACATTTTAAGTTAACCATTTAGGTGCTTGTATTTAGAGGTCATTTCAGTGCTCACTGTACTAATTCATTTCCCATAGTAAACCTACGCAAACACAATGATATTAAAAATTCAGTAACTTAAAAGTTTTGAGTGTGCATGATTGAATCTGGATTTATCAGTATAGATGAAACCTGGATGTCAGCTTCTGTGTAGAGAAAACGATATGAGTCACGGCATTTTCTGGACTTGCATGTGTTTGAAACATGTACTTTCAGTTCTGCATGAAAGAGTCATCTGCTGATTTTAGTAATGAGTGTTCCAAACTCAAGACTGTTAAAGGACTAAAATTCCATCAATAAAACAATCTCTCTACGTTTTTTTTAAACTTACAACTAGAATAAGCTCTCGAAATATTATTTTTCCTTAAACATAACATACATTATTAACCAATCCTGGTCAACCAAACCAATATATACTTTTCTATTATGTTCACCCATTTCCAGGCTGGTTCCCATTTTTCCATACAATTAGTACCATGTGTCCTTCACTATAATGCACAGGAAGAAATCAAACTCTACCCAGCCTTGTCTTTAAAATTGAAATAACTTTTTAACACATGTTGTTTCACTCAGCAGTGACTAAAATGGCTGCCTGCCTACTTGTTAAATAGATATCTGAGTGAGAAAAGTTTTAAAAAAAAATAATATAAGATCCAGGATTAATATTTGCATAAACTTCATAGAAGCATGAGAATTTGTTGATTATATTGATTTAAATTTTGAGTAATAATCATAGATTATGCTTTGCCTGGCAAAAGTTTAAATATTTCCTATTCTGTTAGACAAAGACCAAACCTAGATGTGGTGCAATTATTGGTCTTTGAAGCAGGTTTCAGAATGATGTTTAAGATAGTTTGTGTTTTTCTCAGGATGAGCAGTTGGAGACACCAATTGGAGACTGTTGTCCAGTTTGTCAGGGTGTCAACAACACGTGCAGGGCAGGAGACAAAGAATACAAGGTGGGTGTTGCATGCGAGGAGAATTCTTGAGACATAATAAATTTGTATTATGTGAATAAATTATTTCTGAACGAGTTTTCTCTCCTTGCCAAATGAGAGAAAAAGTATACTGTTGGCCAGAAAGTTATGACCTGTTGACTTGATGATGTCATTCATATGTCATTAATTCCATAGGAACTTTACCCAGGTTTATTGAGTAATATATTTAAAGCTTTTAAGTTGTTGATGGACTTTTCCAAATCTCCACTGTTGTATAAATTTATCTTTTGGGGAAAAAATAAGAACAACTAGACATATTATAAATTGGTTTTCTTGTGAGAATGAATACTTGGTGTAATTGTGTATATCAGTATATATTTAGATTATAACTAACAGCAGTAGACATTTATTTAATTTGTCTTTATTAGCAAAGTGGAGTAAGGAAAGAGACTGAATTAGTCGCCTCAAGGGAAATAACACAGAAAAGCAGCCAGCATGTCCCACCATACTTTGTTGCACTTAAGTTTTTGTCAGTGTATGAGTTGTCATATGCCGTATATACTCCCTGAAAAATTGAGTTCAACTGAAAACTGCACATACCTAGATCTGCCATCCATAATGCACCAGCAGATCAGGGTCTATGCAGTTTGTTCAAGTAATCAATAGAACAAACAACAAGACCCTGATACAGCCACTCATTATGCAATGGATCAGTGTCTGAGATGTTTGCAGTTTGACTTATCAGTAAAATAATACAGAATACAAGTTTCAGATATCTGTTGTTTTTCTGTTTCAGTCTGGAGACCAGTGGAGCAAGGGAGTGTGCACTATGTGTGTCTGTATGGCAGGGGAGACAGTGTGTTCAAATAAAGATTGTATGGACATGATGCCATGCCCCCAGGTTTATAGTTAAAGATATATATTAATTATAATCAAGTTTCAGTCAATATGAATACTTTCAATTAAGATATATATATATATATATATATATATATATATATATATATATATATATAATATATATATATATATATATATATAGAAGAATCCCACATACAGAGGTTTATGTGAGTCATGAAATAGTATGAATATAAATATACCATATACATAAGGTCACACATACTGGTATGGTGGGCCCCCTCTTAAACAGCCCCATTTAAAAGTGGCCACCTCCTGTACATGGCCATGTTTCTCAGCACAGAGCCATGTCAACATTTAAGGCCATGCCAAAATGTAAAACTTACCCCTCACAAGTGGAACCAATATTTAATTAGTACAGTAAAGTAAGTAATCCAATTATCTTTACTACTGCTTGTTTCCCCAATGTTTTTTTAAATAACAGAAAAATATGTTGCTAAAGTACATAATAACATATACCACTGTGCCTAATATTATATCATTTTCTATAAATGCCCATGTTTACAGGAAATGGGCTTTACAATGTTGTGATAACTGTGCGTGGGCTTAACATAGCTGTTGAGTTCTTCTCTTGGATGAAATGTTACAATCATAACCTGGGTCTACAGAGGTGAATATAGATTTTGTAGACTCACACACAAGAGAAATTAACCTTGAAGAAAACAGTGTACCAGATGAAGACTGAAAAATCATGTGACAGTATGCATATCACTTCCTTTAAAAAATAAGCATTTGGTTGACTCTACAAAAGTTTCATCTAATTAATTAAATTGCAGTACTGTATAATTAGCAAAATAGGAATAAATCATCACGAAAATTTAACATGTCTTCACATTAATTGAAAATTATTACTTTGGAAGAAAAAGCTAAAGTTATTCAGCTCAACGACAGTGGGGAGAATTTAAAAGTGCTTGAAAAAATAATTGATGTTGGAAAGACTCAAACAGTATCATAACAAATAAGGAGAATATTCCACAGTAGATTTTAATATGCTAACTAATGTTATGTAGCAAGATTTAAATGATGTTTTTGAATGGTTTTGCAATGCATGTGCCAACAAAACCCCTGCACTCAAATTTCACACTTAAGAATCAACTATTAATGTATCTTCACTTGAAATAAGTCTATTCTTAAGACAAGAAGAACATTTAAATACTTATGTTACTTTTAAATGATGGTATTAACTCTTTGAAGTTACATGTAGCTTTCTTACTACATACACATACATAAACATCACACAAATATAGTCCCCTTTGGAAAGGCCACCTGTCTTATATAGCCACATTCCTGGAGCAGAAGGGATGACAATATAAGAGGGTGAAAACTGGACATCTACCGTATTTTGGTGTGTATAACGCGCACTTTTTTTTACCTAATTTTCTTATCTTAAGTCAGTGGTGCGCGTTGTATACAAGAACTAAAAAAAAAAGATTTTTTCCAGGTCGATCTGAAGAGGATGAAAGCACTATAGCCGGCTACATGTATCACATTCACTACTTGTGAAATATTAAATCCATTGTACATTTCATTGTAACTAAAATGTTTACCAGTACTAGCCGTATTAAAGAAATAAATAATGCTTACAAATAGTCTTGTTCTTTGATTGCTTATGTTAATAAACTGGTTTCATTTCACATCACTGTGTCAAGTTTTGTTCTGTGCCTCGGCTGGAAATACATGTACATAATGACTGGCAACTTGTTCAAAAGCTGTGCAAAGTGCCGCATTGGAGCGGAACAAATACCACTGTGTGGATTACCGTACTTGTTCTGTAAATGTTCAGTACCGTATTCCATAACTGTTGATCTAATCAAATTTTTCTTCATTTATTATTGGTTGAATTGAAATATAATATGTGTAGTATTCAACTAGTGTTAATGTTCTCATCAGAGCATCTGTAGGGGACATATTTTTTGCGACTACGGGTTCTTTCTTATGGGAACACTGATATGTTGTGGAACAAAATATTCAATGTATGAAGTCGGAATTTTTTTTTTTCCTCTTTGGAAAATAAGCTTGTTAGTTTTATTTCTCATCTTAAATCATAGTATTTGAGATATCTTTGCGATTATACAGTGATCAATGGCTTCAATGCTTCATTGACTTGGTGTGGTCTTTTCACGGTAAGCGGCGCCAGGTAAGCTTTGAGGCGCTCAACATAGTTACAATGCTTTGTCTCAGTGAGCAGTATTTAATTGATTCAGCTCTGTGTTTTTAATGGTGATCAGTGCTTCATTGACTCGGTGTGGTCTTTTCAAGGTACTTGGTACCGACTAAAGCTTTGATGTGCTAAACTTTTTCTTTGTTTTATTTCTCATTTTAAATAACAGTATTTGATGCGGTACTTCTTTGTTACAATACATAATTACAATGCATTGTCTTGGTAAATTCTAGCCTGAACATATGGATATATTTTAGAGGTGTCATGATAATCCAAGGACGAGGACATACAGCGACTTTTTGAAAGTGATGACGGCGAAGAGGAATTTGAGGGATTTGATGCAATAGATTGCGTCAACTAGACGAACCTTTAAAGGGCCCATTTAAGGGCCAACAATAAAATCGGAAAGATACAATATCAATATTGCCACTTTTTCATTCACTATCTAAAATGACCAACTGTTGTTGCACTATGAAAACGGAGCGAAATACTGGTAGTCACAATTTTAAAATGCATTATATCACATGCGCGTTATTTGGCAGAACTACATTTTTTCCACTTATTTTGGATCGAAAATCGGGGTGCGCATTATACATCAGTGCGCGTTATACACACCAAAATACGGTATCTCTGTCAGTCTGTCTGTCTGTCAGTCTGTCTGTCTGTCTGTCAACCTACCTACCTAGCTACCTAAATTTTAGATGATGCATCTAGCTGGTTTGAACTTGGGCTTTATTAGGCATGACATAGAATTTTCAAGCAATACTTAAGTTAGACTTAGTCATGAAACTTTTGTAAATGTGACAGTTTCGTTTGTGTTTAATGTTTTTTAAATCAGTTTCTTGCATATATTTACACACACACACACACACACACACACACACACACACACAGATGCACTATTTTGTGGAGAAAATTCCTCTACACTTGTTCTACATTTTACTGTGACATGAACTCTTCTGGATTTGATCGGTTTTCATTTAATGTATGATACACATGATTTGGCTACATGCAAGATGTCTGACAATGTGTTCACTAATATTGAATGAATGTTTTTAATAGAGTTTGAATAACATTTTAAAATTGAACAATAACACTCATTTTAGATATTTTAATGAAAAGCATATCTCTGATCAATTTTGTTCTCAAGATATAAAGTTGAATGTATAATGTTAGTTTTGATTTGTAATTTTTTTAAACCTGCAACAGATTATGTCTTATATGAAAGACAAAAATAATTTGTATGCCTATCTTTCTGATTTTCTCAGGGGGAGAAGAAGATTACCAGGCTGGGGGATTGCTGTCCTGAGTGTGTGTCCACTGAAGGTAGGTACTGTTGATTGTTCTGATATGAATTGGAGTTTGAAATACATCTGTTGTCAGTACAGGTGCCCCTTCAAGCAAACAACCCATGAAGACCCTATACTCAATAAAAAAAAAAAACTGCCTCTGAAATGAACAGAGCATGCACATTCACAGACAGGTAGTCCCCAGCTAGTGTGACACATGAAAAAAAACAAGTCAGTGCAGACTCACTGGTTATTTTTAGACCTGGTGTACATCACATGTAGCTTAATCAACGAGTCATGCAATCTAAACATCAAAAGTCTACATCTACCTAAATTGTATTTTTTAAATAAGCTACATTAGAATTTTTGAATTTTTGTATGAACATATCGGATCAGATGTGAGAACGAGAGGATAGTTCGAGTTGCTTCAAAGTTATTTAACGGAAAACCTGTAGTTATGCTTAATTTAAACGATATAGTAACACACTTCATATATGATATAATGTAGCAATATAGCAAAAATAATAGTACAGATTCGGTGTCTTTTTCTTGGTACTGGGTTGTGCTGTAAACCTTTGGTATGCATCCTCCACCAATTGCCAGGGTCACATTGGATAACTATTTTGCAAGAGAATTCACATCAGTATGACTATATTTCCATATTCCATGCACATCCTTGGTGAGGAGCTCAAGAATGTAATATTGAAAATGTGGGGTTCATAGTATCAGTGCTAATTCCATCTGTCTATCTGTCAACTGTCTTACACCCTTTCATTTCCATTCCATAAATGTAAGGATGGTATGAGACTCTGTATACTTGTATGTCATCATAGGATACCACGTTGGAGGGTCTAGCTTTCGGATCATGGTCACAGGTCAATATTTTATGTTTCTTGTAACACTTTACCTTCTGCTGACTTAAACTTTAATGTCATTTAAGATTAAAGGATGAAACTTGAATGAATGAAAGGTACCAACTTGAGGGAGGAAGACCAAGATCATGGCTCCATTTTGTTTTTATCACACTTTACCTCAGCATTTGATATTAAGGAGTTAAATTTTGAATATTTATTTATCATCACAAGAAAGTGTGTTGTGTCCACATTGGCCATACCTTCGTGAAGGTCAGTGTCACAGCTTATTGTTTATTGTTTTCCATCACACTTACCCTTCCACTCTATAACTTTAAAGCCATGTGAGATTAAATGATGAACCTTGAATACTTATAGAACAATGGGTTTTCTTTAAAGAGACTTTTTATGATTTTCCTGAATGATGGTCCTGAATGAAAATGGTATTGATCTGATCAGATGTCCAGTATGTTCAGTCATTTTGATATTGGGTGGGTTTGAGTCTCAGATTTGGCCAATGTGGGTATGGGAGAAAGCTTTCCAGTAGCTTCTGGTGGGTCGGTGTTCTTTCCAGGGGTTTTCCTGGGTTCTTCTTCCACCATTAATATGTACTGCCATGTATAGCCTATCGTGTTCTAAAACATGGTGTTAAACACTACAACAACAACAACAACAACAACAATCCAAAGAGCATACAATACTTTTTCTAACAAAGATGAGCACATTGTTTTTCAAAATATGTTTCTCTCTATCAAAATACATAAGTTACAGTGTGAAAGAAAATACTGTTTTTCACAATTTCAGCAGCCTGTTTGAACGAGAACCCAGTACGTTTCCATGGTGATATTTGGAATGTGTCCAGCTGTGAATATTGTGTGTGTACCAAGGGCCAGGTCCAGTGTCATACAGCTGGTTGTGAACCCATTACTTGTACTGGGGTAGGTGGCAAAGTCTAATTCTATCATTCATTTGTGTAAATAATATTTTCTATACACATATGACTAAATTTTGGTATGCTAAAGGATATGGTAGAAAAGGTGGTGAACCCAGTCTTCATACAAGTGTACCTATGCATGAATAGCAATAATTGATACTCTCTTATTGATGAAATACATATTTATGCTCCATTTTAGAAAATAAATTGAACATTTTTAGTTATAAATGCTGTCTCATAGTACTTGTTATATATTTTATACCTCAAAGTTTTGTATTAATATATAATATGAATCATAGAAAAGCTGAACTGTTTTTATTTTATTCACTGTAATTGATGAATGTTTTGTGTTTTCTTTATGCCAAATGTGATGCAATAATTTCTTCCCACAATTTTATCTAGGAGGAGATACAGGCTCATTTCCCTGGTGACTGTTGCCCCCAGTGTGTGATGCCACCATCTTGCCATTTTGAAGGCCTCAATTACCAGGTATTGCATTGGTTCATTTATGTTTATTACAGTTTGTATACATTATGCATTGTCTATATTTGGAGTATAATTGTTCAAAAATGGGATCTGAACATGTATATTGCCATAGCAGCAAAATAATGAAATTCCAGAAATACAAAAAACTTTGAAAGCCAAGGAGTCATTTTACGTGTATGCATTCTGTAAGCAAATGTTTTTTTTTACTGTATGCTTTAAAAATGTACATCATTCTTGCTACCAATAAATATGCATAGCTGCCAACTGTCCCGTTTTTTCCGTATTTGTCCCGTATTTTGGACCTGAATACGGGTGTACGTTTTTTTGTGCCAAAATACGTTTTTTAATTTAAAAAAATAATAATAAAATTTCTTTGGAATTGTCAGTTTAGAATGCGCTCCGGGTTCTATTTTGACAGAATATATCACATGTATATACAAATAAAGTTCTACAATACGATTGGTTCATTCGAAATCCAGGCTACTAGGCCTGTCGTTATCCGCCATATTGGATTTCGCAATAGTTACCACTGTTGCTGTATCAAGTCTAAGTAATGTTCAGCTTCTAATCATGATAAATTGGAAGGCAGAATATTCAAAATTTTCTCCAGAAGAAATAGGAGACAACGAGAAGGATATTTGTGCCATCTTGTATAGATTTGTAAAACCATATAGTACAGGAGAAAAACTGACGTTTTGTGAATTGTGTAACGTGATTTCCCTATTGGGCACGGAGGCGCCCATGCATTGCAAGAGCACGAAAAAGTTAATAAACATCAGCTTCCTGCTTCATCACACACAACTCAGCCTAAACTTACGACGTAGATAAATGACAGAGAGAATCTTAATATACATCGATCAAAATTTTATTTTTAAATTTCTTTTAGAAATAAACCTTCTTTTTTCAGTTACTATTGTTGTTGGCGATTTATTTTGCACAAGTTTTTCAGACATAAAAATGGCAAAAGATAATTTTTATGCTTGAACGAAAACATTTCAATATGAAAATTACAGAATTGAGATAATAAAATGAAAATTGGTATATTCGAATCAATGATTTTAAAAAAATAAGGTGTGGAAAGGGCTCCTATAAATAGCTTGTGTTTAAGTAATGGGCACCTAGATGGAACGCGTGCAACTTCAGAAGGTATAAATGTGCAACATGTGCATCTTTGACATTAAATAATTATGTTAGGCACTATCCAACTTTACTAATGGTAGTATATGTTGTAAATAGATACATTTGCATTGAAATTTAAAAATCAGTATTTGTTCCTGAAAATCAGTATTTTTGTCACAAGTAATCAGTATTTTTGCACTCGGGGGTTGGCAGCTATGAATATGTAAATAATACAAAGTCATGATAATGACAATATAGGTAATGATGATGAAACATTCTCCTCAGACTTGTGTTTGTGGAGTGATCAATGGAAACCTATTATGACAGGTTGTTGTGGTGTTATCTCTATGCAAAGCAATTAACTCACAAAGCCTTAATACCAGTCTGTATATTGTCAGCTTTAAATGTGCTCTTTTTGGCGAAGAGTTAACATCTTAATGTTAAATTCCACATTTTTAATCCTTTGATATGCTAGTGTTTCATGTCCAGCCTGTATTAACAGAGGCTACATCCTTTAGACATTGTTCACAGTGACATTTTGTGGAATCATTCTTTATTCCCTGCATTGTCTGAGGAAGTTAAAGAGGTTTTATTAGTAGAAACAATTCTTGTTTCTATCAGGATGAAGAGACCTGGCATCCTAACACCTGCTCTGTGTGCCACTGTGATAAGGGGGAGATAACTTGCTACAGACAACCTTGCAAGACATGCCCTGAAGGGAGTGTAGCCATAACCCGCACAGGAGAATGTTGTGGAGAGTGCAAAAAAGGTAAGTGGTCATACAAATCTTTTAAAACCCTAAAGTGGCATCTATTTCAGCAGAGAACTCGTTTGCAAAATGTTTTACTTGTCTATAAATCCTTACTTTGTTTGGCTCCAGATTATCCTAAATGTATAATTTAAATTTGTTAAAAATGTATGTATGGATGAACTTAGATCACTCAAACAACAAGTTCATGCTAAATTCACCTAAACCAAAATTCAGAGCTTTATAAAAACAGTTTTGCTTGTTCTGGAGCCAAATATGGAATTCCATACTACCTTATATAAAGTCAGCTGACTCATGCCAAGCTTTTAACAACCATCATAGTCAACAACTACAATAACAATCTTTGTATGGTTTTGTTTAATTTGGTGCTACTACTTTTTACAGCATTGTTATCATGACCTCATCTAGAAAATTGTACATGTGTTCGCTACCACTATTTGCATGAACTCATCATTAAACACTTCTGCATATTTCATTGTAAATCATTTGTCTAGTTTTTAATAGTTTATGTTGTCTAAAGACACCTCATCTTGTAAAATTGTGCTTTATATATCCATTGACCAAATAAGTTTCTTCTTGAAATAAAGTCATTGTTATTATCATTTTCATTATTATTGACATTTGTCATTCATGTAAGATGTATGTCAAAATAGGAGCACCACCTGTATATAACATATTTGACATGCTGCATTTAACATTCAGATTACTTATCTTTATTATTATTAACTATCTTAATCCTGTTAAAAAAAATATTGATTGCCTGATGTTTTTTGTGATGCTTTTAATCATGAAATAGACTGATTGAAATTCAATAATAAGCCCAAATTCATGTTTGCATAGTTCATTTGTGTTGATATAATGTTAACACCTGTACTGGACAGGTGTATTTATTACTGCTGTCTTACCTGCAAAGTATTCTGACTTTTAAATTCTTGTTTGGGAATTTCTAAATGTGGCATCCACAAGGACATATCTTAGTCTGCCTAATGTACTGTTGGACTTTGTTTTCTGCAAGCAGGAACTTGTACAAATGTAAAATCCATAATCGATGGGACTGACTTGTGATGGATCTTAGTGACAAGGTATAATGCCAACAGCTGCAACCTGTGTTACACCAATCCTGGCACAGCCACCTGGCTAATTGCTTCCTATACATTGGAATTGCCGAATGCAAATGCATTTAAAAACCTAGGATTCCAAGCAGGATACAGGAACCAAAACCATCTGTCTCTTCATCCTGATTATGAAAACAGAGAATACAGGACCAACCAGGTCACTCTAGGAAGGCAGTAGAATAAAATCTCACTTGGTTCACAACAGAGTACTTTATTCCAATGGACACATCCATACCACAATAGCTAACTTTCTTGGCTCTTCAATGAGAAACAGTATGCACCTATCACAGTTATAAACTTGCCATTCCACGATCATTAACACACTGTACTATCACTGTACTATCATAGATATTGCATGAATCTATCTTATCTTCTACTCATATGGATTTCACCTGGCTAATGACACTGGACCCTTGCCCAAGAGGAATTTTCATGGGGATTAACCTGGCTAAACAAGACACCAACTGAACTTTTCTCAAGAGCTAAATTAGTTCACCTATTATTCAAGACATTAGTCCTGCCACTTCACTAATTTGGCAATGGGCAGGTAAAATGTTTGTGTGCCCATCTACTTACAATTCCAAGATGATGGATGAATAAGCCCTCCATTTGCAAGGGATTCATTGGCTCACATTGTTTGCAAGTCATGCTTCCTCATTTATGGTTCTGACAGGTAGAATCAGCGAAACACATGTATTATCAGTGGACAAGAATTCCATGCAGTTCTGACAAGATGGGTCAGTTTCACTTATGACGGTACCCTCTTTCATTGACAAGAACAGGCTCCCATCCATCAGTGACCACATTTTGTAATGAAATCAATGTCTATTCTGGACACGTTAGCACAAGACCACCTACAAGAACCAGTACAAGTCATATCTTTGAAGGACAGCCCCTGTGTTGATGGAGATCACACTTATTTTTGCCTCTCAAACAGGAATTGGAAGATATATCAGCACAGACATTTTCATCTTAGATTAAATGATGTGTTCACTCTGCACATCAAGAAATAACCCCAGCAAAGTTGAATTTGTTACTCATTTCAACTCACAAGGTTAGAACAGTTGCCACAAGCATAGTGTTTGACCAGAACTGTAATCTAACAGAGGTTACCCAGGATGTGGGATGGAGATTGGAGTTGACATTCTCCTGTTTTATTTTCTATGAGATCTCTCATCACAAAGGGCTCAACTCAGTCTGGTGGCACAACAGTTCACCTTTCCAGGTCATTCGATAACTTCATAAGGCGCAGCCTCATGACCTTTGGAATTGTGGGAAGTAAATATTTTCCTTTTGAAACTGCTTCTTAACAGATGGAGTCTTTTCCAGCCATGTTATCCAGAAGCTGTCTCACATAGTTTAGAGGACTTAGATAGCATCTTTTGGGTAAGGAGATGTATCTTCCTCTAGCTCTTAGCTCTTCTTTTACAGTATTATGATTGGGTAAAGTATTCAAAGAAAAAACTTAATTTTTTCTAAAACTTTTTTTTCTTTCTTCATGAATATTTACCCAATCATAATATACATACACCCTCCCAGTCTTCCCCCAGTTTTACAGCCATATAGAGAGTGTGTCTTCTGCTCCAGTAGAAACTGAGCTATTTTTGAGATTTTATGCTGATCCCTGTACCATGGGGAGATCATTCTGTCTGACTTCCTCCTAGATGGGGAGATAATCTTTAGCTTTTTAGCTAAATATTTTTAACCTGGGATTAGCAACATAGTACTAGTTATCCTATAATATTATGATTAGGTCAGTATTCATGAAGAAATGCGTTTTAATAGAAAAGGGTAGTTTCATTAATTATAGCTTTTTTTGCAGGAGTATGTGAATCATATAGAAATATTTCTGGTTAGTTGGCTGAAGGTTGATACATGTTAGTCATATACATAAATTGATTAGCTATTGGATTTAATGCCAACATTTGCTATTTTCAGCTGTGAGTAGAATAATTGCTTCTTTATTGTTTTGTATTAATCTCATAGATTTCCACTTCTCAAGTTTTCAATGTTGGATGGTTTATGAATATATTTTGTCATTGTGATCAAAAAGATACTCAGAACATTTATATTATAAAAACTTTCTAAGGTAACTTATCAACCTCAAAATATATTAGTTATTTTTTGTAATGTGTCATGTCTGATTATCTTCCTCATTCACCCCTCCACCTCTCTCATTCATGTTCTACTGTCTTTAGTAAATGCTATGTAATCAATTGTTTTAGTGGCTTGTGGCCCAGACTGCCTGACTTGTAATCATGAGATGCCTGCCTACTGCACTTCCTGTCATGAGCTGGACAGTTATGTAGAGGAAGGGCGCTGTGTCAAGGCCTGCAGACCTGGCTATTACCCTGACACAAAGCACATTTGTAGAGGTATGACACAACCACTTGTAGAGATATGGCAGCAGCACATTTTGAGGTATGGTACAACCACTTATATAGGTATGGTACAACCACTTGTAGAGACATGTTACAACCACATATATAGGTATGGCAGAACTACTTAATATAGAGATATGGCACAACCACATATAGAGGTATGGTACAACCACTTGCAGAGGTATAGTACAACTGCATATAGAGGTAATGCACAACCACTTGCAGAAGTATGGCACAACCACTTATAGAGGTATGGTACAACTGCATATAGAGGTAATGCATAGCCACTTGTAGAGATATGGCACAACCACATAATTATATAGGTATGGTACAACCACATATAGAGGTATGGTACAACCACTTTGTGATTGCATATGTCTAATAACCTTGTCATATGTTACTAGATAGGTGTCTAGATTATTGGCAAATGGTCAAACTCTTCCGTTCTTTAATCATTTGTTAGTCATCATCAAATGTATTTTGTAAAATGATGAGTTATCTATAGACATGTATAAATAAATGTGTAATCATGCTAGCACAATGTTTTATAACTTTGATGCAGTATGGATAGACACCTACCACTTGATGAAAATAATGAATGACAAGCCAAAACATATATAGACATGTATAAATAAATGTGTAATCATGCTAGCACAATGTTTCATAACTTTGATGCAGTATGGATAGACACCTACCACTTGATGAAAATAATGAATGACAAGCCAAAACATTGTAAGTTTTCAATTTTTAATATTGAAGCAAATTTAATTGTAAACATAAAATGTTAGTTATTTCACATTATTGATTTGCCTGCATAGGCATGTGTTCCAACATGGGTATCATTTCCAATACTAATGGTGGTTGTAGCAGTGGGATGGTGGCACTCGTATGTCACTATTAACATTCAGTGTTCATATTTCAGTGTCCAAGTATTAGTAACTAATGATGAAGATCTAGTGTTGTTGCTTTAGTTTTCAAGATTCCATATGCAAATAAGATACATTTCATTGTAACACAATGTACAGATGAGATTTAGTTGGTCACACTCACAACATTATGATTCTGTATTCAGGTGTTAGTGTTCATGATTTGGTGTCAGAACTTTAGTGTTCAAGTTTTAAGATTCAAGTTAGATGGACTAGGGGTACATTATAATACAGTGTGCAAGTGCGACACTGTGTTCCACAGGATCTTTGTGTTACAGATAATGATATAAAGAATGTGTCTGCATGTGTGAGTGTGAATACCTAAGCCATGTAATTAGTCAGTTTCAGTCCAAGTAATCCATTGACCCTTATTTAACCCTATGATATCTTAGTCCAAGTAATCCATTGACCCTTATTTAACCCTATGATATTTAAGTCCAAGTAATCCATTGACCCTTATTTAACCCTATGATATCTCAGTCCAAGTAATCCATTGACTCTTATTTAACCCTATGATATCTCAGTCCAAGTAATCCGTTGACCCTTATTTAACCCTATGATATCTCAGTCCAAATAATTCATTGACTCTTTTTTAACCCTATGATATCTCAGTCCAAGTAATCCATTGACCCTTATTTAACCCTATGATATCTCAGTCCAAGTAATCCATTGACTCTTATTTAACCCTATGATATTTCAGTCCAAGTAATCTGTTGACCCTTATTTAACCCTACGATATCTCAGTCCAAGTAATCCATTGACCCTTATTTAACCCTATGATATCTCAATCCAAGTAATCCATTGACTCTTATTTAGCCCTGTGACATTTCAGTCCAAGTAATTCATTGACCCATATTTAGCCATGATATTTCAGTCCAGGTAATTCATTGACCCTTATTCAGCCCTGTGATATCTCAGTCCAAGTAATCCATTGACTCTTATCAAGCCCAATGATATTTTACCTCGAGTAATCCATTCACCCTTATTTAGTCCTATGCTATTTCAGCAGTCCAAGTAATCCATTGACCCTTTATTAGCCCTATTATAGTTCAGACTTAAGTAATCCATTGACTCTTATTTAGCCCTGTGACATTTTAGTCCAGGTAATTCATTGACCCATATTTAGCCATGATATTTCAGTCCAAGTAATTCATTGACCCTTATTCAGCCCTGTGATATCTCAGTCCAAGTAATCCATTGACTCTTATCAAGCCCTATGATATTTTACCTCGAGTAATCCATTCACCCTTCTTTAGTTCTATGCTATTTCAGCAGTCCAAGTAATCCAGTGACCCTTTATTAGCCCTATTATAGTTCAGTCTTAAGTAATCCATTGACTCTTATTTAGCCCTGTGATATTTCAGTCCATGTAATTCATTGACCCTTATTCAGCCCTGTGATATGTCAGTCCAAGTAATTCATTGACCCTTATTTATCCCTGTGATATTTCAGTCCAAGTAATTTATTGACCCTTATTCAGCCCTGTGATATGTCAGTCCAAGTAATTCATTGACCCTTTTTTAGCTCTGTGATATTTTAGTACCAAAAAAAGAAATGTTTATTTAACATGGATATACTAATTGATTAACTTTGTTTACTAGTCCATTAGAAGCTTGAGGATTTTGCATATTTGTCCATTGTGAATTGTTCAATGCACACTTAAAATATTAATTAAATGTATCTTACTTGCTTCTTCTGGCAGTGTTCAGCTTACTAGTGGCTCTATTTCTTTGATTTCCAGATACAAATAACTAAAGTCACTTTTTGTCTTTTAATTAAATATGACTAAAAATGTCAGCCATTTATCATCTGCATTTCATTGACTGAAACGTTATCTTTCTTTCTTTGCTTTGCCAATCATTGTCGAACTTTATACTCAGGATCATAACAATAACTTTAGATTCTCACAAAATATGGACTGGAAGCTTAAATAAAAATGTGACATCCTTGTATCATACGGGAGGGATTTTAGACAAAAATAGAAAGTGTATGCTTTGTACTGGATTTAATATATTTACTACTAAACAAGAAAACAGTTATCATTTCTTCCCTTCAAAATGTTATTTTAGCTTACAACATTTTTTCAGACAATTATTGTTAATGTCTGAATGACAGTATTACAATCCAGAGAATCAAAATTATTTTAGATTCTTTTATTGTCTGCAAAACCAAAACAGTGCTGAGAATGGAAGAAGTATTTGGATTGACATGTGTCATATATAATAGGGATATTTATAACATGGCAAATCTATATATACAAAATGTGCATTAAGCTCAACTTATTCCAATGTATTATAGATAGAAAGCAGTGACTGGGATTATGCTCTAACAAAATGAATATAGAGGATAATTATTTATATTTAACATATCTATTTATGGACAAGATCAATAGGAATATTGTTACGTGCTTAGGCTCAAATAAACAGTAACATAGAAAGAGTGAAAATAACAAGCTTGTAAAAACTTAATAAACAATTTATTGAGCACAAATATTTTCCAGAAAATAAAATATAAACTTACAGTTTTAAGAATCAATTCCAAAATTGATCCAAAAATAATTCAAAATATAATCCACTAGTGAAATTGCAAACGTCCTGGTAATAAAATGTCCTAATAATTCCCAGTTCAAATCTTAGTGAAGCATCCAAGATGGAAGACGATGTCACGTGATGAAGTCAGTTCTGGTCTTATGAAATTCAATGAGCACAATTGTTTTCCAGATAAATAACAAAATAAATCCTCTTGATCCAAACGAATTGAAATAATTTCCAGTACAAGGTAATTTAAAATAACTCAAAACAATACAACTTAATATTCTAACAGCCCAACTTCTACTAAATAGTTCGCTCCAAAACATAATTTATATACCTGTTTTTTTTACGTCAACAAGGAAGGGGTCACATGATCTTCTAGAATCTTTAGAACAAATTTACATTCAAAAAATCTTGTGTACACCATATGACCCAGATGAAAATCTGTTATTTTTACTCTCAAGAACTAAAAATAGAAAGATGTTTATAACAAAGCTCCATAATGTCCTTGGAATCAACCAATCATTTTAAAAGCTTGTTTACAACTCTGAAGCCAGGTCAGAAATGAGGTCAACATCTGGTGTTTATTTGTAGAGTACAGGTCATCACTTAAAATGTCAAATTTGCAACTGACAAACAAACAATTAAAACAAAAATAAATGACTTAAATCAAATATACGTAACAATATGTTAATTATATTATTATTTAGTTTTGATACATGTAAATATACAAGCATTTATCTGGTGAATTTATGTATTAAATTTTGAAAAGTAGCTGCTGTATTTGCTGTTTAACAGTCCAAGGTGTATGCTAAAATTTCAGCTTGTCACCTCAGCTGTCACACATGCCAAGGGGAGAGCCAGTATCACTGTGAGACATGCAAGCCAGGATTGATGTGGCGACATGGGGAGTGTGTGACACAGTGTGGGTCAGGCTACTACATACAGAATGGAAAATGCCTTGGTTTGTCTTGTTTTCTTACTCACTATAAATATTTATGTTCATTACAAGTAAGAAATGTATTTGCTTTTAGGTCTTATATTGGTAAAATGCAAGATTTTCAGGTAACATTTTTTTTATGTCAGTCTACAGAAATGAGTTTATATTTTATGTCTAGTTTCTATCATTGTACATATATTAGGATGACAATTTACATCTAGTTTCTCTCTTAAAAATTGGTTTCAATGATTTATGTCTAGTTTCTATCAATCTACAGAAATGAGGTTAATGATTTATGTCTAGTTTCTGTCAATCTAGTTTCTGTCAAACTACAGAAATGAGGTTAATGTTTTATGTTTCTGAGAGAAGCATATCTGCTATAGATATAGAGGGGTCATGTAGTGTTATACATATCTGCTATAGAGGGGTCATGTAGTAATGTTTGTTGGTTGTAATCATTGATCCTCTCCAATCTGTCACACACTTTCTTCACAATAATGTTTGAAGGATTTATTTATTGATTGAAACCAGATTAAGTATTAGGATTTATATTTAGAAAACCTGAAGCTTTCAGATTTTTACCTTTTTCTGACAAAATTGGACCAAGTTATTGCCCCAGATTGACACAGATTGCCTTTGCATATTGAGCTGATCTTATTTCAGTTCCACTATAAATTATTTGTAGGGCAATTACTTATACTACTACTAATAATAGACTTTAGCTAAGAACTAATCTACCTTGAGGCCCCCGTACAAAGGAATTTATTTATTTCAACAGTATCTCTGAAGCCACTGGATATTTTGAGTTTGGAAGAAGAAAAAATTGGGCATTTCTAATTTCAACTGGAATACTATTCCAGAGCAAAGTTCTGGAGTATTGGAAACTTTTTAAAAATAATTTCTTATTTGGTTTGGGAATTTTATACTGTTTGATAGACATGAATTGCAGGTGGGGAGTATTGCCAGGTAGCTTATACTGGAATAATGACTGTAAATATACAGGAGCACTGTTATTGGATATCATGTACATTAATTTGGCTTTTTTCAAACATATTTAGTCATTAATAGGTAATAATTTTAACTTACCAGCTGAATTTAACTTGCTTTGTTTCTAGATTGATATTAACCCAAATGCCGTTTTTTGAATATGTGCCATCTTTTCTAAGTTTTTATCTTTTGAATTACCACATACTGTATTATCGTAGTGTAAATAGGGTTGTATGTTACTGTTATAAAATAGTTTTCTGTACTGTTCCGTGTTGCTCCATATCTAATTGTTCCAGGTTCAGACAGAACATTATTTATATAAACATGTTGTCTTCTCTCACTTAAGTACAGTATATGAAGTAAACCATCTAACTCTGCTTTCTTCACTTTGGTAGATTTTCAGTTTCTTCAAAAGGATATCATGACCCACCATGTCAAAAGCTTTCCTGAAATCTACAAAGCCATTTATCAGTTTGGGAGATCAAGGCAGTCTCACATGAATGTTTCTGTCTAAAGTTTGATTGATTAGCATGTAACAGCACATGTTTGCTTAAATATGACATGAATGAGTCATGGACATGTTTTTCAATCAATTTTGACAAGTTTGGTAGTATTGAGATTGGTCAGTAGTTATCAGCATCATCCTTGAACCAGATTTGTGAATAGGAATTAGTTTTGCAGTTTTCCAAATTTCAGGGACAGATGAGGTTGCAATACTTAAATTGATTGTAGAATGTTATGCTGTCTAAAATAGCAGACGTTTTAATGAATCATGGACCAATCTGATAAAGTTCAGTAGCTTTCTTGGTATCAAGTTCACTGGGACATATTTTAACAAAGTTTTATTGTATACTGGTTGGATATGGGCTTCAATTCCACCATAAATTATTTGCAGGGCAATGACTGTCACATGGGCTTCAATTCCACAATACGTTACTTAGTGGGCAATTATTGTTATATGGGCATGATTTTTGGCTTTGACTTCAGCTAAACTGCAGAAATTTTTTTTTTTTAGACACTGGCTAAATTTCTGCTAGTAAATTATTGTTTTTAACGTATTGTTACTCGGGTAAAGTTACTGATACTTTACTTTATTAAGAATATCCAATCTGTCAGTCAAAATGTAGTCACTATGACCTATATTGTACACTTAAGTGATCTGCATTAATCTTTGTATTCAGCTCTTATAGACTGTTGTCTGTAGAATCATGTAAATGGTCTGTAATGTATCATAAGGAATATTATATACTTCAGTCAGAACTAGGTCACAGTGGCCTGTATTTCATGCTCCAGTGTCTTGCATTATTCTTTGCATTGAATTCAGTTTCTTGGACACATTTACATGTTGAAGAGTTTGACATGTTAACATGCATCATCAAGGCAATATTTCAATGAATTTTGTTTTGCAATCTGTCCATGATGCTGCTGATATTCTGTTGTTGATCAGGTCAAGTAAATGTTTATTGAATGTATTTTAATTTAAAACTATTTCAGACTGTCATGTAAGCTGTAAGAGCTGCACTGGGCCAGGTGAAAGTCAATGTCAGTCCTGTGCTCATCTTGCCAGAGTTGTAGAGAGTGGCCGCTGCATTGATTACTGTCCAGCAAACTACTATGTCAAAGGAGGCAATTGTATAGGTAGGATGTCTGTGAAAATAATATACAGTTACGGAAAAAATTTCTTGTAGAAATTTAAAAAAAAAAAGAAAAAGATGTTCAGTCTAAGCAAAGAAATTTAACAATAATGTGCATCACATAACTGATTTTAGTTGCACCTGGAATGAATGTTCTAAAGTTTGACATAAATTTGATAGTGCATGCACAAATGCATTAGATACTAAAGTTTTGACTTGATAGGGAGGGAGAAGGAAGGAGCCACTTGAAAAACTTTCTAGGAAATATTTTTTTAAATTAGGGGCCAGATGGTACTAAAAGATTAAAAAAATTATATTCTAGTCAGATTTATCCAGCAATCATAATTACTATAGAAAACTACTCTCGATACTTTAAGGTGTACACATGCATTGAATGCATTGCATTTAAATTCTAATTAACTGCTGACCAGTCCTATAGAGTTATCACTAAATAGTGTTGTCTTTGGAGGGGATTAATCCATGAACTTTTGCATATGCAGTCATACAATTTGGTGGGTGTGCATAGATTTGAAATCACCATAGGCACATGTAGGTAGATATGACGTGTGTACATTTCATGCTTAATTGAACACTGTCTTCTTTTTGGAGGCATTTAAATGTAGCTGTTTGGGTAAGATCTGCCATGATTCCTGGGGACCCAGCAAGTTTCCTTTGGACATGGTCTTTCAACACCCCTTCTAACCTTTTGACAGATTTCTTCCACTACAACACATAAATCATCAGTTGATCCTAAACATAGCAAATTCAATCAACTGTTATACTCTTGGGGTTTGCAACAAAATGCAACAATACATCCTAACACCATCCATTGTGGATACTACACAATCTCTTTGTCAACAAGGACATCTCTAATCTCATACTCTTTCAAGATTTGGTCAGCTAGGTCTGGAATCAGTGTTCAAGTATAAAGAATGTGTCCAACAGGAATGAGAATTAAAATTCATGTAGTGGTAGCTTCCATGCCTATTTGGAGTAATCTACCCACTTGATAATTCTGGACAAGTTTTGCTCAATTCAGTAGTGGATGTCTTGGTCCTTGGTTAGTTTATTGGACTCTCATAAAAATGATTACATGGTCAAAGTGGAGACCAGACTCATGACCTTTGGGCCAACTCATAATCATCAACAATTTGAGGTTGCATCTTAAAAGCAGGGAAACCATTTTGGACTTGATACCTCTGCAAGTACAACCTCTGGCAATTACAATCACTACAGATATGAACATAGGGCTGGAATGCCAAAGCCTCAACCTTTATTTCACCCATCCTCTTATCTATTCTCCTAAGGTATTCTGATTGGGTAACAAATTTAAAAAAACTGATTTTTTTCTGTACATTTTCTTTCATTTAGCTTTTTTTGAGGGCTGGATTTGTGATGTAGTAGTAGTTCTCCCATGGTATTATGATTGGGTAAATATCATTGAAGAAACATATTTTACATAAAAAGTTTGTTTATAATTTTATTCCTCACCTAGTTAAGTTTATATATACAATTTTATATTAACCAATACTTCCCTCTCTACTAAACCACTCTCTCCATGGGGTATGGTTCTGGCTAGAGCCCATATAGTTCTTGTTAAAAACAATATAATAAAGCCTTGCCTAGTTTAATCCTATTTGGAATAACTTAGATATTTTAATAGATGCCTCATGCATGGTGCAGTCTCCAAAGGTAGACAATGAATACAGTACATCACTGCTTGATTTGTAAATTGAGTTGTTTTGATTTTTAAGTCATTGGATTACTCATGCACTATTTTATTCCATAATCACATGACAGCCTCAACTGCTGGGTGGAAATTTACAAAACTTAGTGATGTTGCCCTTGAGGTTACCATCTGCAAGTTTGGAGCTACTCTTTCTGTTACTCTAGAGGTCCCTGAGGGGTGCACTGGTCAGATTCACAATAATTTCGGTTACAGTTATGTTTTCAAATGTTTTTACCATACTTTGTATGTGCAGTCAATGCAGAAAGATGTCTGTGATGAATTTTGCATTGTGACCTCTATTGTGACCTCTATTTCACTGTTGGGGGTTGTTTGTAAGAACCATTATGTGGAGGTATGGAGCAGTGCTTTGAATATACAATAGAAGACAAGGGATTTTAGGGAGTGGAGCTTAAAATATACAGAAGAGGTATGGGGATTTGTGGTGGCAGCCATTCCGTTTGCTTCTGATAATTTCAACACTGTTTTCACTAGCTTGCCCTCCAACATGCCGGACCTGCACCCCAGATGGCAGTGGGTGTGCCACATGTTGGCCTGGGGGATTGCTTCACCAGGGACAGTGTGTTACAAGGTGCCCTGTAGGCTACAGTGACAGCAAACGGGGCTCTTGTTCAGGTAAGCTGTTATAGTTTGAGAATTTCAGTTCATTTCCATAATACTATGTATATGAAAACATGTTTTAGAAAATCTGTTTTTTTATCTGAAGTGCTAAGTTTCTATATCTAATGTTAACTTGTACATAAACTATGGATTAAATATATTTGTCAGCTTATTCTCTAGCTTGTTGAAATTAAATGGCTTTTTTTTTCTTCTTCAGCTTAATATAAAATTGCTTGGGCTATGATCATAATTGGTTAAAAATCATATTCTTGTTTTTGATTTCTTTTAGAAGACTTTAATAATAAGTTTATGAATTGGATTGTTAGTCATGTCACATATACATGCCATTTTTGCCTTTCTTCAGCCTGTCATCCAAGTTGTGAATCCTGTGATGGGGGAAAGGACCAAGACTGTCTATCTTGTTTTGGAGGATCCCGGCTTAGCAAACGGGGTCGGTGCCGAAGTCAGTGCCCTTTGGGAAAATACCTCACTTTTAATGGAACATGTCAAGGTACATACATTACATCTTTCAATTTCTACACATTGTGGAGGATTTTCCATCACTCTTCTTCAGTCTGACAAAGTGATTCTTTCCACGAAAATGAAAATTTATGGTTGTTGAAAGTTTAAATTCTTGATAAATCAGTTATGTAAGAAAAGCTTAAAAGCTGAATCATCCAGATTCATTGTTTTTATAGTTTGTAATATTTTAATTATTCTCATGAAAAGTAGCAGCGTCAACAGTTTTAGTATAATTGTATTGCTTTGGTCAGTTGCCATCATAATCATTTTCGTAATCTTTTTTTGTTGGTAAGTCTTGGTGTAGGCATGAGCTGACTTTTTAGCTTCTGCAAATGTATACATTCATCACTAAAATTAGCCTTCCTTCCTTTGCCACAGATGCCTATATACATTGCTAGCAACATTATTTCTTTGACTAGGGTTAGAAATGCCCAGAGGCACAGATGTTTCCACTATTACCACTAAAAATGAGTATGATACAGTACAACAAAATGACAAACTGCCTGGATTTAATGACTCTAAGGAAGGGGTCTTTTGAGGATCAAACATAATGATTTTGTCTGGTCTGAAGATGTGGTCCAATATATGTGGACAATTGCATAGCTGATTCAGAGCCAAAATTTCATATGGATGAAAATGCAAACTTTTCTGTCTAGAAATATGTGAATTATTAGTAACTGAAATGAACACTATGTTGAAAATTGGTGAGAAACCTAATCCCAAGTCTGAGTTTGCAGAAATGAAGGCATATCAGGAGTTATTTTCAGTATCATGCAAGTTCCAGAGCATAATATTGGCTGGAACATGGGGATCTTTTTATAATACAGGGTAATCTAGAATTAATAATGAGAGAAAGAGATGAGAAGTTATTGAAGTATATCAATGTTAACTACACAAATAACAGCCTTTCACAAAGACAACCTGAGCATGACAAGTTGTGTCACATTTAACCATTATCCAACTCTAAACATTCAAAGTGTCTTGAACATTATAATGACCTAACAACCAACCAATTGGCAAGAATATGGTATCATTTAAAGGTAAATTGTCTCTTAGACAATGCTTGCCAGCAAAGCTAACAAGATTTTTGTATAAAGGATTGGAAGAGGTGCCATCCTGCTAACTGCTGTTGCATGAATGTCTGTCATAAACACTGGATGTGAGGAAGGATTTGTCACCAAGCATGGACTAAGATGTCAAGTTGTAACAGACTTGACAAAAAGTATAGCACAAGTCATGTTTTCATGAATAATTAGTTTTCAAGCCCAACTCTTGTGGAGCCTTTGAAAAAATGGACCAGACATAATCCTCAGATAGACAAGAGCTCTCTCAAAGGCTTCAAAATCCATGGAACCTTGCCTGAGGCCAGTTTTAAACAGAACCTGGGAACACTATAAACATTAGCTGCATGGAAAGAGTGAATATTTATCCTTTATGATAATATCAACTTAAGAGAAGAAGTTCAGTTACAGCAGGGATATGGTGTCAAGCTCAGTAGATACCACCACTAAGTGTTTCCAGTTTGTACTCAAAGAAGAAAATGAAAGTTGGTTTGGCTGATCAGTTCTGAATGCAATATGGTATATGCAGAAAGAGCTAAGAAATGATGGAAGTACCTGTTTGGTGTCTGTTTTGTGCCTGTTTGCAATGCTTTCCTGAAGGAGTCTGCATACCATCAGATAGTTGATAAGAGAGGAAGAACAAAAAAGTGGCATCATCTTGAATCCCAGAAAGCAGCCTATTACAGGCTACAAGGGAACAAGGAAGCAGTCACTATTATCAACTCAAACAGCAAGGCTCACTGCCAGTGGCCTGTCAAAATTGAGAAGTGTGGTAAATGCAAACTTTATTTCTCAGATGGCAGGAGACCTAAAGATTTTATAGTGTGTGAAGTCTGCAAAGTGAAATTATGTATAGTCAGAGATTGTTTCTGATAATATCACCAAAAACTTCAAAATGTGTTGTAAAATTTTTGACACATTTTTGTGTAAAAACAGTAGTGAGAAATGTGCTGTGATATGCATTATAAACACAAGCAAATATCTTTAAGTATATTTCATCATAAATAAATATATTTCTTGGGGTAAAACTTTCAGTAGTGTTTTCAATTTTATTTCTTATTAAAATACATAGTTTGCATAGGACAACATTCATGTGAAACATGTAGAAAGTATGTGTACTATTGAACTAAAGTAAGTTTCATCCAGGTAGCTATTATGATGCTCTGTGTTTTAGTCTAGCAACAGTTGCTAGGAAGCAGGCTGCTTAGGAGGCTTACTAGCTAGGGCACTCGGTAAATCGTTTTTTGTCATGTATTGTTTTTGTCTTACGATTTTGTTTATGGTTTTATTTTGAGAATTGAGATGGTTTCAAAGAATGCTTATTAACTACATTGTATTAACGTAATTGTATAATTGGCCCATTATTATTCCCTGACTACCTAAAAAACACGGAATTATATAATAGGCCCATTATTATTCCCTGAATAAATAAAAAACTGGGAATTGTATAATGGGCCCATTGTTATTCTCTGAATACCTAAAAAGCTATAACCTTTATAATCAGAGTACTTCAGACTATCTTTTGGGTTCTAAACTAAAAATTTCAGATCTTTGAATCTTGATTAGCATTTCACTCTGGCACTGCGATTATTCAGTGCTAATATGACACCGAAAGAATTTATTTTGTTGTCAAGTTATTTAACTTGTGTTTCTTGTAAACTTTTAGATTGTGCAACTGGCTGTACAGATTGTTATATGACTTGGGATGGTAAGGCCTCAATATGCAGTGAATGTCAGGACCCTAAGATGGTGCCTTCAGGAAGCAAGTGTCAGGCTGAATGTGGAGAGGGACAGTATCTCGAGTCAAAGGTATGCCAAGGTAAGTAGAATAACTCTGTGTGTGTGTGTGTGTGTGTGTTTGTGTGTGTGTTTGTGTGTGTGTGTGTGTGTGTGTGTGTGTGTGTAATCATATATCAGTGGTGGAAATTTGTCAGTTTGAGACAGTTGATTCTCAATGCCACTTTTCCCTTTCATTAAACCTTTGCACATCAACAATAATATTTCTTAACAATTCTTTGAAAACTGTCAAGGTCAAAACAAAAAGAAAAAAATACTTGATTTCTTATACATTTTACAATAATCATTCATCAGTTTGGCAGAAACATTAAAGGTGTTTCCATAATAACCACAATGATTTGTAAGACATTGGCATTAAAAACGTTCATAATTTTGTTTGTTAATGGAATTGATTTGTGTTTGTTGGTAATTATATATATATATATATATATATATATATATATATATATATATATATATATATATATATATATATATATATAATGTACGTGCGTATGTAAAAGGACACATTTTAACCGCTTAAAATTTAGTAGCATTTTCATGCAATTTTGTAAGTACACTAAATGTATGATTTGTCATTATAATTATTACAAAACAGACTGTGGTGAGAACTGTATGCAGTGCGAGTCCCCCAGCCATTGTAAGAAGTGTTTGCCTCCATTTCTTCTCTACATGGGAAAATGTGTGACTCACTGTGGACAAGGTCAATATGAAGATGGGAAAGCCATGGAGTGCAAAGGTGAGAGTAAAAGAAGCATGTGTGAAGTTCTGCTTTTCTTTGTGCAGTATATAAAACCAGGGTGTGTTAAGTTGTACAGTGCAGTGGACAGTATACACAACCAAGTGTGTTAAGTTGTACAATGCAGTGTACAGTATACACAACCAAATTGTGTTAAGTTGTGCTTAGTAATGTGCAGTATATATAATCAAAAGTGTTAGTTGTACAGTTGTGTGCAGTATACACAACCAAGGGTGTTAAGTTGTACTTGGTAACGACAGTATGCACAAACAAGGGTGTTAAGTTGTACTTAGTAATGTATAGTACATGTATATATAATCAGGGGTGTTATGTTGTACTTAGTAATGTGCAGTATATATAATCAAAGGTGTTAGTTGTACAGTGCATTGTACAGTATACACAACCAAGGGTGTTAGGTTGTACATAGTAATGTATAGTATACACAACAATGCATATAAGTTAAACTGTGCATTGTACAGTATTTATAGATTATTGCATATGTAAAGGAAAATATGAACAAGTTTTTCAAAGTAATACTACCTTGGGAGTGTATTAATCTGAGAAAATGAGTTCATATTTTCAAATACAAATGCAGTAACTTTTTTATTATACACTCATTTTGTTATTCAACCATTTCTTAACTACAAGGAATGAAGTAGTTTAATTTGTTCTGTTTTCCAAATATATAAACAATTGCTAATTCATCAATACACAATAACTATTAATGTACACATAGCACTGCCCAGTGACCTTTGAACTTCATTGCTTTCTCAAGTTTGAAAAAGAATGGTCATTTTGGTCTACTTAAACTTAAAATTTAGAGTCATAATGTGAATGAATGTACTTTTCGAGTTGGTCAAAAAATGGATGGATTTTTTTTGTCAATGCTTCTTAGTTCTGCTGGTTATGGACTGGATATATTAGTTGTGCCACTTCCACACAAATGTGATTTGAACAGAAAAGGATGTATCTTGACTCGGCTGCATTTGTGTTTCTGTTCTGTGATTGAATGTTTGGAATCAAAATGAAGGAAAATATGAACTCTTTCAATTGAAATTTTCAGATAGATGCTTTAGAATATTATATTTTGTTTGCATAAATCTGAAACATTGTCTTAAAAAGTTAATGTGGAAAATTGTAAAGCACCTGGTGCTTGACAATCCATTTAGCCAGTGTTAATACTAATACTTCGTCATCTTGGTTTTATGGCCCTTACTTTTCTACCAAACCCTTCAGCTGCATTTGGTTTTCTCAAATTTATTACTTTGACTTATAAAACGATACATCTTATATAGATATATGATAGCCCTTAGCTTCAATATGCTTTTCTATGCTGTTTTTATATACTCCAGAGAGCACTGGTCATTTTCTAAACCATTCAATTAACGAAAGTTACGAACATTTCTCCTAAATAACAGTTAAAATGATGAGAATGGTATTTTCAGTAACATGGCGTTTGTTGTGGACATTGCGAATATCATGATCATTCATTGCTTATTTGAAAGTATCATTTGTAACTCAGTAAACTCATCCACATTGTCATCTTTATCATCTCTACTTTCAAACAGATGAAATAGCTTCATTGATTTATCCACAAACCAATCTAATAAACTAAAATCTAAAGAGTCTACTACATGAGTGAACATGTTTTGATTACAAAGTAGTTCTTAATACACAAAACTTTTTTGAGATACACGTGTTATGCAGTATTAAGGTGTTCAATATGGTGAAATACTAAACAATTCTGGCAGTGTAAAGTTAAGATAAAAAGCTTATAATAAACATTTGTTACACTGATTTTCTATATAATGAGTGCATGATAGAGAATGGCAACTCCATATGAAAGATACATTTTTATTAGTAGCCATGTGTTTTTCTGTACCACCCAAACTGACAGGCATGCTTAAATATGTAGGTGCATATATTGACACCCAAACTGACAGGCATGCTTAAATATGTAGGTGCATATATTGACACCAAAACTGACAGGCATGCTTAAATATGTAGGTGCATTTATTGACACCCAAACTGACAGGCATGCTTAAATATGTACATGCATATATTGACACCCAAACTGACAGGCATGCTTAAATATGTAGGTGCATTTATTGACACCCAGACTGACAGGCATGCTTAAATATGTAGGTGCATACATTGACATGCAATACATGACATGATATTCATTTATTATATACATGCATAACTATTGTTGTGTGAATTATTTTGAATTATATTAATGTAAATATTACTGTTCCATGTATCAATATTTTATATACACTTAATGCTGATATTGTATCTTGTGTACACTTTATGTTGACACTATCTTTTCTCTCTTTATATTGATGCTGTAATTTAAGTTGATACTGCAACTTAACTGTACTTTATGTCGACACTATCTTATCCCACTTTATGTTGACACTGTATCTTATCACACTTTATGTTGATGCTGTATCTTATCACACTTTATGTTGATGCTGTATCTTATCACACTTTATGTTGATGCTGTATCTTATCACACTTTATGTTGATACTGTATCTTATCACACTTTATGTTGATACTGTATCTTATCACACTTTATGTTGATGCTGTATCTTATCACACTTTATGTTGATGCTGTATCTTATCACACTTTATGTTGATGCTGTATCTTATCACACTTTATGTTAATGCTGTATCTTAACTACACTATATTGATGGTATACCTACACTGTATCTTATCTAAACTTTATACTGACACTGTATCTTATCGAAACTTTATATTGAAACTGTATCTTATCTACACTTTATGCTGATATTGTATTTTATCTACACTTTATGTCTACACTTTATGTTGAGGCTGTATCTTAACTACACTGTGTTGATGATATATCTTATCTATACTTTATACTGACACTGTATCTTATATACACTTTATGTTGACACTGTATCTTATAAAAACTTTATGTTGACACTATCATATGTACAGGTAATATTGATGCTGTATCTTAACTGCTTTTTATGTTGACATTATATCTTATGCATACTATTATTGACACTATCTTATCTACACTTTATGTAGATACTGTACCTTAACTAAACTTTATTTTGACACTGTATCTTAACTACACTTTATGTTGCTACTGTATCATAACTACACTTTACGTTTTAACTGTATATTATCTACATGTTATATTGATTCTGCATCTTATCCTCACTTTATGTTGAAACTATTTTAACTACACTTTATGTTGACACTCTATCTTAACTACACTTTATGTTGACACTCTATCTTAACTACACTTTATGTTGACACTCTATCTTAACTACACTTTATGTTGACACTCTATCTTAACTACACTTTATGTTGACACTATCTTATTCTCACTTTATGTTGATAATTTTATCTTTTTAACACTTTATGTTGATGCTGTATCTTATCACACTTTATGTTGATACTGTATCTTAACTACACTTTATGTTGATACTGTATCTTAACTACACTTTATGTTGATACTCTATCTTAACTACACTTTATGTTGACACTCTATCTTAACTACACTTTATGTTGACACTCTATCTTAACTACACTTTATGTTGATTCTGTATCTTATTCTCACTTTATGTTGATAATTTTATCTTTTTAACACTTTATGTTGACACTGTATCTTATCTACAGTATGCTAACAATGTATCTACCTAGTTGAGATTGTTTTTGATAGATGATCAAACCTTTGTTTCCAGACTGTATCAAGGACTGTCTACAGTGTTTCAGTGCTGCAGAATGTAGTGTGTGCAATGGTCTAAGTTTCCTGGTTGATGGCCGCTGTGTCAGGGATTGTGGATCAGGATTTTCACCCAATCCACAGAATAGACATTGTGAAAGTAAGGTTCTTTGTTTAGATTGAAAGTTTATAGAATTCTATTACAAACAATTTGTTTTAAAAAATTTTGATCTGAATAATACATTGTATTCTTGCATGTGAAATAAATATCTTTGTGTTTAAACATCCCTTTACTGTTTAATTTGCAAACTTTGAAGAAAATAAAAAAGATAATCTTCTGTATATTGTTCTTATCCGTGTTTGACACCTTAAATGACTGTTCACAACTGGTTAAAGTCTAGGGCATCTTTTTCATACTTCTGCTAAGAGAACTGGAGAAAACACACAAGATTTTCATTGCCTATATATCTATGCAATCTTGCTGTGCATTGATTTGTCGTGCCTATCCCAATTGTACTGTATGTAAATGCTTATAAGCCAAGTCAAACTGAGAACTTCAGAGACCTAGATCTGCTGTCAAATAATGTACTGGCAAATCTGCGCAGTTTGTTAGGAATAGTCAGTGGAACTCAGACTCTGATCTGTCAATGCATTATATGACTAAAGATCAGTATATATGTTGTTTGCAGTTGGACTTAACAGCTAAGCCAGTATATATGGTATTTATTCCACATAGCTTGAAACTGTGCCCTAGTTTTACTGCCAATATTGTTATCATTGCTACCAAACTTACAGTGTTGTTACTTATTGGGATGGACATTTGTTGCACAACAAAATTGGATCACTGACTTTCCAATTTTTTTTAATGAATTTATTGCAAATTCTAATTCATGCTGCTAACTTGCAGTTCTAATTTTAGTTTATTTGATGCACCTGCTTTGATCTGTCTTAACTGTTGGTGCAACAGATATGCATTGCTTTATGGCATTTCTTATCTCACTTGTTTTCCTTGAATATCGCAGTAGATTAGGAATATAAATATTATGGCTGTTTGTTAACAGCACATCAGATCTTTATCTTTAACTTAAATTAACAGTAGAATTTCAAAAACATAAATGAAAATAAAGCAGGAATAAGGAAGGTAATTATGAATTTTGGGTATAAAATCAAATCAACAAAATTAAAATTGATGATAAACATTACTTTGAAGATGAAATAGCAATGCAAATTATGGATAGCATACTAGTTGGTACAGCAACATAAATATCCTATTAAATAAGTTTTTGTTTTTACCTGTGTTTTCTTCTCTATAGAAAATGTGGAGGGCCCCATATTTCAAGTACTGAGTCATGTCCATGTTGAGAAAGGTGGCATAGCCAGATTGACACCTGAGCAGTTTTACATTGCTGACCCAGACACAATGAAAGACCACCTCCATATTTTACTCAGGGTGGCTCCAGGGAATGGAGATCTTAAAAAGGTTGTGGATGGACAAAATGCTATCCTTCGGTCTGGAGATGAATTCACCTTCCAAGATCTCCTGGCAGGAAAAATATTTTTCTTCCACAGTCCTCTGGGAGTGGAGAAAAGTAAGTATGTTTCTAGAGAGTCAAGTTTGTTTTTATTATAGGCGCTGGCGGCTGAGTTGCATACTGGAAATTTTTTTGGTATTTATTTTACAAGCCTTGGAAATATAATTTTTAAAAAAAATCTTTTTCAGTTGTTATTTTCAATGTTTTTACACATGAACGAAATATTAATTTTGCTTTTGACTTTCTTCTTTCATTTTATATTGAATCAAAGGTACAAAATGATGAGGATTGTTGGACCTCAGCATTTCAATATTTTCAACAAAACTTCATTTCACTTGGGTCCAACATCCTGTTTATGTGCTTCCTCCTGTGTTGTGTCCATATTCCTGTATGCATGTGAGACGTGTACCCTGATAGCAGAACTAGAGAGAAGAATACATGATTTAGAGATGAGATGCTATTGATGGGTTCTGAAATTCTCATACTTGGACCATGTTTTAGATAATCCAAAGTGTGCATTAGAATCTAAGGTGCAATTAGACCATATGAAAGTCTTATCAACATTTTAAATAAATGCAAAGAAAGGTGGTATGGTCATGTCTCACACATATCTGGTCTGCCAGAAAACCATACAGCACAGAATGATAAGAAAGAGAAAACAGCCAAACAGAAGAAAGAATGGGAAGATAACATCAATGAGTGGACAGGCCTAGACTTTGCAAAGTCCCATAAAGCAGTGGAGAACAGGGCAAACAAGAGACATTGTCAACCAACTAGGTTACGAGAGGAATGAAATGAAAAATGAATATTTTCTATTTTGTCAGCAATGAAATGAATGTTATAGATAGCTCCATAATTCTAAGTTAGGATCTTATTATTTACTCTTTCTAGGTAAAGCCACAATAGAGATCAGCGATGGTCTCCATAGCACTCAGGAATCATTGTATTTCCAAGCTTATATCCCAAACTCTCTGAGACTGATGGTTAACAATATCTTACATGCTGTGGGAGGGGAGACAACCATTCTTGGGCCAGACATTTTGAACCTCTGGACAAATGAAAACCCTGAAGCTGTAACATTAACTGTGTTGCAAGGTATGAAAACTATAAGACTGCCATGCACAAAAAATGAAATCGTAAAATTGATTCAAATTTAGTTTAAGCAGTGCCACTCTTGCTGTGTGCTTCTGCAGTTAGAACATTGTACTTTTTGAGACACATTGATCAGATCTCGAATTATTATAAGATACATTCTGCATATTGGATGATGGACAATGGGGTAAAAAAAACAACTTTACTAACAAATTCTGTATAGCAAACTTTCATTGTATTTGATAATTTGTATACTGTACTGAACAGAAGTCAGAGGAAGACTTCATTACAAGAAATATTTATAGTGATTTTCTTATAATCAAATTTTAATAAATATTTATAAACAGCATCCAGTAAGTAATGTAAAAATTAATATTCCTACAAATGAATTTGTAAGAAGTTTGCATGTCAAGTATATTTCAGTTTGAATTTACATTTTCAATGGTCTGAAACAGGAATATTATTCTAAGTGTCATATATTAACCAGGTTAAATTGCGATTAATTTTCATGTCAGTTAAAGACATTTCAGTTTGGTTTTATAAGCAAAGTCTTTAGTGCTTACTTTCACATTTCACAGTTTCAAAGCAAGAGTGTTGCTATGCTAGTTCTAATATTTGTTCAAGTCTTTCAAACCCTTGAAATTAATGACTTTGCTTACACTAGCCATGTGATGAGGATTTACATTCACCTATTCACAGGTCCCAAGCAGGGAAGCATTGTACAGAGAGTCCTTCAGGGTCCAGTGAGAACCTTCAGTCTTCAAGACCTCAGATCTGGGAACATAGTTTACCAGCACAACCCTCGTGGCACCTCAGCACTGGATGCCATTGTGTTCCAGGCTTCTGGTGGCTTCAACCTGTTAACCTTCCTAATCAACATAGAGATTAGAGCTAAGGTGGGATGAGAAGAATGGGAAACATATTCATACATTTTTAAGTATTTCAATTCATTCATCAGCAACTATAGTTGGACCTAAATAATTAAATGTCATTAAGCTTTCATACAAGCCAACCATTACTCTTTTGGTGTAATCATTATGCTTTTTTTTCACTAAATTACACGTTACACGTAAACGTATATGGATTACGCTTTTTTGGTATATCAACCTTCCAGAAAAAAATCAATTATTGGTTGTCTCGTTTTTAGTAATATTCCATTAATCCCACAGACCGTAGTTTAGAAAAGATGGCTTTTACGTAGCTACAGTATAAGAGTATACTTGTCCGTGGACTTTCCTAACAGTATCATATTCTATTTATAGCAAACCTGGTTTACTTTCAAACTTTCGACCTCAAATTCTTTTTATAGCATCTGTATGGCTTAGTGAGGAGAGAACAGACTGGTTTTCTAATTTAATCTTGACATGCAGATTCTTTGTTCTAATTCATATTTACTGCAGAACCAGTCTAAAGGTATTTGGCACCAAAAAGTATATTTTATTTTAGTCGATGCACATATGAGAGCAAAATTATCTCCATTAAAACATTTCATAGATGAATTAAAAAAAGGGAAAAAAAATCCCCAAAATAAAAATAACAGAATCCTCTAAATATGAAGACACAAGTTTTCACGTGCAGCATCATGTGACATCTATTTTCAGGCCATGTAGAAAGAATTTAATATTTGGCACTAAAAGTCTTAAAATGGATTCTAGTCAATTTGTGTGTAAAGCTAAAAGTGCTGAATATGAAAACTTTAAAAGGTAAAGGATGTTAAAAGACAAGAGGGGCAAATACATCATTGGTTATTGAAATTTTAGCATGTTTTATGTGGATTACGCTTTTTCTGCCTGGAGTCCGCATTTTGACCACTTTATGCTTTTTCATCGTCAGGGGTTGGCATGTATGAGCTTTGTTTCTCAACAAGATCTCAGTACTTCTTAGAAATAACAGTTAACTAGATGAATTGAAAGCAAACATGTGAATCAGAAAATGTTCTTCTTAGCTTAGAAATAACAGTTAACTAGATGAATTAAAAGCAAACATGTGGATCAGAAAATGTTCTTCTTACAAATAAGAGTTAACTAGATGAATTGAAAGCAAATACTCCTCCTAAACTACTTGGAGGATTGCCATACAAATTTATGCACACATTGATCACAAGGTCTAGTTGTTCAAAAATGAAAATGTTTTCAACTGGGCGTCCAGGATGGTTGCCGCAGGAGTCAACTTGAAAATCTTGTTATCACTACTTCCCTGAATAGCAGTATGGGGTTTTACTAAAATACATCTGATGTCTAGTTGGCCCTAAATAAAAAGTGCCATCCAGTATGGTCACCATGGCAATCATGTTAAAATTTGTATTATTGCTCATCCTCCTGTATAGATGGTAATATCAGCATGGCAATTTTATCAAATTACATGTGATGGTGTATTGTTGTTTGTCTTAAATTAAAATTATGCCTATCTAACATTAGTATGGATGCTGTGGTGGCCATTCTGACAATTTTTTGTTATTGCCAGTCCTCAACAGAAAGTCGTACAGAGATTTCACCAGAAAACCTTCAATGAAAATGGTGCCAATCCTGACATAAGATGTATTGGTGCCATCTTGTTATAAAAAAATTTCCTGCTCGTCTTAGATGGATAGCATATCATTGTGGGGTTTTACATCAGAAAGACTTCTTATGGCATCTAGTTGATCCTGAATGATAATCGTGTCAATCTGACATCCAATATGGCTTTCATGGCAGCCTTCTTGAAATTTTTTCTGTTCCTTCTAAATGGAAAGTTATTATGACATGAGGTTTTCGCTAAAGCAATTAAGATGTCTGGTTGATCCTATATAAAAATTATGCTAATCTTTCACCAGACTGATACAGCTGCCACAGTGGCTATTGTGAAGCTCTAGTTTTCAGTACTCCTTCTGAATGGATGGTCAGATTGACATGACTGATGTCTAGCTAAATGGAAATATTCTGATCAGACATCCAACATGGCCACCATAGCAAACAATTTGAAAACCAGATTGTCATTCAAGAATATCAGACATGGTTTCAATACTCTTTAGTTAAAAAGAAGAAATGGTTTTATCTTGGATTTCTGGATTGTTTTAATGGTGTTACTCCTTGCTTGCTCTCTTTCATAGATGCAGCCATGCAAGATCTTATTCAATCTTTCTAGCACTATTTGAAGTGCACAAAGCAAATTGTGGCATGATGTGCATACACCTCTTCCTTCTGGTGAAAGCCAGAACACAGGATATCACCCATCAAGCTCTTTCTTCATTGCTGAAGTGGGCTTTATGTTTGTGTAGTCTGACATCTCACCAGACCAATCACGTTTTGAAGATAACTACTCTGGAGTTTTGAGCCACCTCTATGAGCCTTGTGTTAGAAAGCAGTTTCAGTCTGAGGATATATCCAGCATGCAGAGTCAACCTTCTCAAGCCTTCATCTCAGACATTTAGCATCACAGAAGCAAATCTTGGAGCTCATTGGGCAAGTGGCAGCAGCACAGATGGCCACAAGACCCAACTAGATCAATTAACACAGCCTGTTAGCTTTGCTAGATTTGTAGGTGAAATTTTGTAGATAAGATTTCAATATTCATCTTCTGAATTATGTTAGGGTCACAGGTCAAGTGACCCAAGGCTGTGTTGCTTATGTAATTCAGAGAATGGGTTACCTTTCACATGAGGGAACTCAGATATTCTTCCTTAGAAGAATCCCCAAGGTAGAGGGTAGATGCTTAGCTTCCCCTTCTCCTATTACTTACTCCCCTAAAGTTAGGTGATTGGGGAATGTATTTGAAAGACAATGCAAAGTTCAAGTAAATCTTGTTTCTCTGAATATACTTACCCAATCACATTACTTAAAAATCCTCCCTACCACCCCGCCATGTGAGCAGCCTCATTAGTATCTTGCTCAGCTAAAAACTAATGAAAACATGAGGGTGCCAAGGGGAGATAATGGGCAAGAGTTATTGCCCTTTGTCTATTCAACTCGGGGATCACATGGGATTCCATTGCAGAAAAAGGGAGAATCTCACATACCAGTATGAATGGTTGAAGTGCCTACTTTCTCATCTTCCAAGATGTGGTGTTCAGTCCCTTCATGAGTGTCTCATGCACAAATAACATCATTTCACCTCCTGGAGATGAAAACCATAGCAAATGCCTTTTGATTGTGGCAGAAAATGCTAACTGGTAATGGCAGTATGATTCTTTCTAATGACTGCTGTAATCAGTTATTTCCAATGGCAAGGTAAAGTAAATTCCTAAGACATGTGCCTTTTTGTTTGAGAGTTTTTCTCAAGTGGCATCACTGTTCAAAAGTTCACATTCAGGTCCACCTCATTCTAAGCAGGCTCAGTCTCCTAGTTGACATACTATTTCGACAGAATTGTCCATTTCACAGAATGATCCATTTACTCCTTGGTCATCAGTGGAATCTGTGACCGGCAGAGTCAGCCTATGTGGATTTCATTGTGATGGTGTGGAATGCCAAGCACACATACTTTGTCTTCCAAATCCCTTCAACAACTTCCTAAATCTAGCAGCTGAACTACCCAAGAAATTCCTGCCATGTCTACACCTGTAGCATCTGTGCATGCAGGTTTTTAATTCCAACCTAGAAATAATGAACCCATGTTCTCAGCTCATAACAGAGCCCTGAGAAAGGAACATTTTTTTTACGTGCAACCAAGTGGTGGACAAAGTCACTCAACAAAAAGGAACAATACCTTGAAAACTTTTGTGAGAGAAAATGGAGTCTTCTGCCAGTAATGCCAGCAGAGAAACATTGCTCTCTTAAAAGCCCATGTAATACAAATTGGCGATTTCCTTCATTGAAGGGTAACATTAATCTTATTACTATCAATGGCTGCCTGTTCTGAACATTGAACATGTTACATCCTTATGAAAGGGACAGGATAGGCCAGAAGGAAGATATCTCCAATCATCGAGCCAAATTCAACTTGTGTCACCTGAAGACCTTGACCCATTTGACTGAAATGGTTAAACAAGTCACAATTTGAGCCCTTGTCCTAAGCCTTGCCAATTCATCTTTTGTGTAAGCCTGGCTTCCAAAATTCAGCCCTATCAGGCATGGTTAAAACTGATGTTTTATTGGTTAACTAGAACTTCTTCAAGTTCCAAGTTCCAAGACATGATTATCTTGATAGTTCAAATAGGGAAGATTGATTCATTTTGAAGGTAAAGTGTTGAAATGCAGCTGCTATGGAGAAAGAGTCATAGCAAAGTAAATTTCAGAACCAGGTTGATAGAGGTAGATTTTCAAAAGTGCAACAGCAAGGGGGATTTTATTAATTGCACATACTGCAAATATCTATATATTAATTTGCATTACTTACCTGATCAGAAGCCTTCCCAGAAGTCTATACTTGGAAGAGTGTGCATCTCTACTTCAGCAGTAACTGACAAATTTTCAGGCAGAGAAACTTGTGTCATTTTTAGTGCTAAGATAGGCTTAAAGACTCTGATGTCTTTATTAGCTTGAGAGCTGGATTTGCAAGGTAGTGGAAAGACACCAGTTGTATTATGAGTGGGCAAATATTATCAAACAAACAAATTTTACTTAAAAGATTAGTTTCAGTTTAAAATAGATGCTTGTTATTGCAAAATGGTAACATATATACAGTTCATCTACTCAAAGTCTGTCAAGTTTCTGTCTTTTCAAGAACATTCATGTCTTCACAGGAGAATCAGAGACCCATGGTACTTCACAACAAGGTTGGTTATGTTGTCAAGGGAGACAGTCTTCAAATAACATCTGATCTGCTGTTGTCAAGGGTCATGGATAGGAACGCAGATTCCTCTGACATCATCTATACCCTCATACCACCTTTTCAGAATCCCAAAGAAGGTAACAATAAATAAATGATAGTAATGATAATATATTATTGCTGCTTGTGTTGAAAAGTACAAACTTAATTTTTAAAAATTAATGTCTTTGTCAAAATTGTTGTTCTGGCTTGTAAGTGATACTGCAAAAAAAATTAAAAGCTATCTCAGCCTGTATCTGTGAACAGAACATTTGTTTTTATGGAATGAAAATTCTCCATGTGATCAATTTGATTATCTTGTTTTGCATAGTGGTTGGACAGATATCCTTAAGTAATGCCTTTGTTGAAAGTTCAAAGTTCAAGGTCAATGGTCTAGTAAAGAGGTACGGTTGTAACATGTTAAATTAAAATACTGCTTGCCAGAATAAAAATTATCCAAAATTTATAGCAATTGCAGTATATTATGATTAAGTAATAAATAAATTCAGATGTATATATTTAAACCAGTCATTTTTTGAAATGTTTTAATACAAGGTGCCCTATATACATGTACTCACTTATTAGTTAAGTTCATCTGTAACCTAGACTCAGATTTGCTATCACATAATGTTCTGGCTGATTTGTCTCGGTGCAGTTAGGAGTACGCAGACAACAATCAACATAGACCATGTTTTGCTGATGCATTATGGGATGGTAGATCAGGTTTTGAATAAAGATCTCACAAACAGGATAGCATTAGTGGTTATATAGTGTAAATTGCATCATTAAATATATTGTTTCCAAACATGTGTGATATTTTGTTTTTATGAAATAACTATGATGGAGATTTTGTAATGCATCAATTTCAGGTGAGGTGATAGAATTAATGGTTATACAGTTATATATGTGTAAATTGCATCATTAAATATATTGTTTCCAAACGTGTGATATTTTGTTTTTATGAAATAATTATGATGGAGATTTTGTAATGCATCAATTTCAGGTGAGGTCATGGAAATAATGGTTTTACAGTTATATATGTGTAAATTGCATAATAGAATTAATGGTTATACAGTTATATATGTGTAAATTGCATAATAGAATTAATGGTTATACAGTTATATATGTGTTAATTACATCATTATATAGGTGGTAATATTTTGTTTTTACGAGATTTTATAATTCATCATTTCAGGTGAGGTGATGATGATAGTGCCTATTCCACCATCGGGACCTGGGCGTGGTTGGGAGGATGTTGGAGATGGACTAATGGCAGCACGGATGAACAGATTCCTTCAGAGGGACATTGATGAGGGACGCATCTACTACAAGAACAAGGGGACCCAGGGCAATTCAGACATCATCAGGTTTGAGGTAGTTTCTTTTACATTTTCATTGATACTTGAACATACAATTGATTTCATGTATTCGAAGCATTCCATGTAATTGAATGTATTTAAAGTATTCCATGTGATTGCATGTACTGAAAGAATTACATGTACTAATTGATTTGCTTGTACTCAAAGCATTCCATGTGTTTGTACATACTCAAAGTATTCCATATGGTTTAATGTACTCAAAGCATTCCATGTGATTGCATGTACTCAAAGCATTCCATATGTTTGCTTGTTCTCCAAGCATTTTATGTGATTGCATGTACTCAAAGCATTCCATGTGATTGCATGTACTCAAAACATTTCATGTGAATGCAGTACCATGTACTCAAAGCATGTCATTTAATAGCATGTACTCAGCATTCTAGTAAACATGTAGTGAATCAGAAGATCATTTAGACTAGGGCTGGTTAATATCTTGGGCTTTATGGCAATGACTTTATGTGTCTGTAGATCATAACAATAGGCCTTATTAAATGACAATCAGCCATTATAAATCCCTTCTACTCCATTTTCTTTGGAGCACACTTCATTTTAGTGTAAAATTGGAAATATTAAAAATACTGGCAAAAACTAATTTTTCAAATTGGATGCCCACAACTTAGAAGTTACCATAGAAATCTGATGTTCTGTCTGTAAAATGGACTAGAATTCATTTTTTTAAATACTGATAAATGCCTCAAAACCCATTTTTTTTATAGAGATTTGGTGCATTTGTTGTGCTAAATGTTAATTCTTGATCATCATCATCATCATCAGTCTCTTGACCTAATGTGGTCATTGAGGCACTGTGCTGCTGAACATCTGACCAGTTTCCTCCACTTGTCTTTGATCATGCACCAATGCCTGTGTCTCCACAAAACCTTTCCTGGTCCATTCTGTGATGTTGTCAGTCCACCTTTTTCTCTGTCTACCTCTCCTTCCACCACCTTGGACACTGCCCTGCAGTACTGTTTTGGATATACTTGGCTATAGTGATATGGCCATACCATTTCATTCTTGATGGTTTTTTTTAAAACACAGAATGCCAAATTGCTGTGCAAGTTACATTAAATTCAAGGTAAGTTTTAGCCTCTAATTTTACTGTAAGCAATGTTTCTTGAGAATGTTATAATGAACCCAAGATATTAAGTTGCAGATATTTATCTCTTCTGGTTTCTTCTCTGAGGTTTTCAATATCTTGTACTAATTGTTTTAGATTGGGTGTGTGTGTTTCATTGGTGATTCCTGCTAGCTCATCTATAGAACTAAGAGTAACTATTTATATAGAAGAATGATAATAAGTCTAGTAATGAGTGTCAATAAAATAGAGTATGTATATTTTGGCTGATGATGAAAATTAAATATTTTGTAAAAATATGCTTTTTGAGAGCTAATCTTATTTGTAAATAAAAACAAATATTGAACATTGTTCTATTGATGGAATTTTATTCATATTACAAACTGTTCTTTGGAAAATTCATTACTGAAATTAGCGCCTCATTCTTTTTAAGACACATGTTTCAAACACATATAGATTAATAAAATGCTGCAGATCATATGGTTTTCTCTACACAACAGTTTGTATCAAGGATGTGTGTATATTTTGAAATAAAGGTTTGATTATAGACATAATTTTAAGTTATGAAATTTGTAAAAAGATGTTTCCATAGGTGTACTATGGAAGCTTAAGGAGTAACACGAGCCCAATAGCATACAGTCAGTGAATGGTTGAACATATCAACAAATGTATTATACAACCAGTCTGCTAGCAGGTAGTCAGAATCAGTTGTTTTATTTCTTCTTCTCTTTATACACAAGAAACAGCATCAGTATGGTACTAACCACAGTGATGAAACTTAGGGAAGTAGGGAATAGTGTGGGAGGAATGGCAAAGATATCAGCTGCGGTATTCAAAATGTATGAAAATGGATAACTGTTGATTATGCATTTGATTTTACAATGATGAGGGCTTCACTCATTTGACAGAAATATTATATGAAGCTGTGTTGTGTGCACAATTACCAGTAAATGATATAAACACAATTACCAGTACATGATATAAGCACAGTTACCAGTACATGATATAAACACAATTACCAGTACATGATATAAACACCATTACCAGTAAATGATATAAACACAATTACCAGTACATTATATGAAAACAATTACAAGTACATGATGTGAACACAATTACAGGTACATGATGTGAAAACAATTACTTGTATATATAAACACAATTACCAACACATGATATAAACACAATTACCAGTCCATGATATAAAGACAATTACCAGTACATGATATAAACACAATTACCTGTACATGATATAAACACCATTACCAGTAAATGATATAAACACAATTACCAGTACATTATATGAAAACAATTACAAGTACATGATGTAAACACAATTACTTGTATATATAAACACAATTACTAGTACATGATACAAACACAATTACCTATACATGACATGAACAGTATTTCCACCAAAATCTTCACACTTAAAAAAGGTATTGGTGTATGGAGCAGTAACTGCTTTGTGGCAGTAGACAGGCAGATTTTTTATTTATTGGCAAAGTTACCTGATTGAACATCATAATTAAAACAATACCTTTTTACTTTTAGATGAAAATTGCAGCTATAAAAGCAGAAGCACAGAACATGTAATGAATTTCAGTACTATTCCCTGTCCATATTAAAATGAACTTGACCTTGCAGATATATTTATAAGAACTTTACCTTGTTAAAAATTATATAGTACTGATATTAATTAATAATAATACTTATAATTAGTAGTAATATTATATTATTATTATGTTTATTATTATTATTATTATTATTATTATTATTATTATTATTATTATTATTATAACAATCTTGTGCAGGTGGCTGACATGGCAACTCCAACAAACATTTTGAAGGACCAGACCTTTCATGTAATTGTGGTGGATGAACAGAAGCTGGGAGTTCATGCAGCCCCATCACCTACACTTGCTCCAGGGGTCAGATTGGGGATGACAGTAAGTGAATTGTATCCCATAGTCCAAAAATGTTAATACGTGTGCATGTTATGGATTTGTATATCCACCATTAAGAATACTTTCATTCCTGTGTGGGTCGTAAGGCCTATAAATAGTGTACTTGCACCAAGCATATCTGTTATAGAGATTTGGTGGGAGTTTATCACAGCTCCACTGGTAGCATTATGAAGAAAAAATATGATAAAAAGAAGAGTTGATTGAAATAGGTCCATTTACTTTATAATCCAAAAATGTGGTTTTCAAACTGGGATTCAGGATATGCTTGATAAATAAATGTAGAGGATATGCTTGATAAATAAATGTAGAGGATATGCTTGATAAATAAATGTAGAGGATATGCTTGATAAATAAATAGACAGGATATGCTTGATAAATAAATTTACAGGATATGCTTGATAAATAAATGGACAGGATATGCTTGATAAATAAATGGACAGTATATGCTTGATAAATAAATGGACAGGATATGCTTCATAAATAAATGGACAGGATATGCTTCATAAATGGAAATGTACCAAGTATTTATTGTTTGCCTTAATGTGTGCTTTATTAGTACCTTGACATATTGTGGATCTTCAAATTGGAAATAATTTTAGAACTACCCTATAGCATCCATGCTCAGGAGTAAAAGTACAGAATTTATTGTGAACAGAGTTTGTATGAAATCCAAATGCTTTAGACATTGTTTATTTGAAAATAAACATCATTCTGTATTTTCTTTTTGTTGTGCCATTGTATCAGTATTTAAAATAGAAATCTTCTTTCAAAATTAATGCCAGTTTTCTTTTCAAATTTGATTTTTAAAGCAAAGTTTCAGTTTTATTAGGCTTATTGGTCATAAACTGGAAAAGCATATGTCATGGTCTGTCATTTGTCCATTATCATTGTCTTTTAGCACAATTATTGTTATAGCTTCTCCTCGAAAAACTACCTGTACGATTGCCATGAAGCTATGCACACAAAATCTTGTTGGTCTTATATGAAAAGGGTGCCACTTGGACTGTATGCCACAGTGGCCATTTTGATTATTTTGTTATTGCAGCTGGTTCTTAACAAATGGTTATATGAGTATGGGATTTTCACTTGTGACACATAGTTGACCTGTAACGAAAATAATGCTGATCAGACCATAAATTTGATAGCCATGGTGGTCATTTGGAAAATGTTGTTATTATCACTTGTCCTGAATAGATATTCATAATGACATGATTTTTCACAAAAAAAGGATCTTATGTAGTTGGTCCCAAAGAAAACACGTGACATCCAATATGGCCACCACAGCAGCCATCTTGAAAATCTTTATTGCAAATGGTCAGAATTGATGTGAGACTTTCACTTGAACATTTCTCACTATATGTAGTTGATTTAAATCAAAACTATACCATCTAACTGCCTAAAACTTGGCTATCTCATGCAGCTGCTTCTCCTGCACAAATGGCCAGGCCAACATATAAATCAAAAACCCACTTCATTTTTGCAATGGATAGTAATGCTGATCCAAACTCCAAAATGTCTGTTTTTATATGGTTACTTCTCCTGAATGGATGTTTTTTTTACATGGGGGCTTGACTTGGAAACAGGAGCATTTTGTGAGTGTTTTGGATTGTTAATGTAGCTTTAACAGTTTTTCAGTCATATTGCTACAATGTCTGCATTGTGGCAGTTTATATTAAAGTCTAGCACTGGGACATCATGCTGCAGATATATAGCATCATATATCCCACCCAGTCACCTTATCCTCATACCAGGCCAACCAGTCCTAACATTAATCTCTTAACTCATTCGGCCCCGATGCCGCCTGTAGGCGTAATGCAGTTTCTGCATTCAACGGCCGATACCGCCTTTTCGTGAAAATTTTCGTCTGCATTCAATGGCCGGTACCGCTGCTCCGCGGTCCGAATGTATGGTAGAAAGAAAATCTCTGATTGGTTACAAATGGGGCTTTTCCTAGCATCAGACCCACTTGTAGCCAATCAGAAATGAATTTACGTTCGTTTGGGGAAACTTTAAATGTTCGGAAACCAAGGATTACTACTTGGGATTGTTTCAATACACGTGTGTTTTTTTTCTTAAAAAATCGTAAAATGATGGCGGAAGCACGATTGGTTTTTGATGGCGGTGAGGGCGAAAATGAGGAGTTTCTCGTGTTTGATCTCGAAAATATTGAGTAATTAGAGGAGAGATATGTTCGACAGTCGGATAATTTGCGAAATTTCGAATGGGACATAGAAGATTCTTGAGATTAAATAGTCAGAAAAAGCGGATGCTGATAGTGAAAATGAAAGAGTTTCTGCCGATCTAGCAGATTAGAGCGATCGTCTTCTGTACATCCAAATCAATGATTTTAGTGGAATGAATCCTGGACCTACAACATACAATGACAAATAGACAAGGAAAAAAGAAAAATCTATCTTTTTTCACTTATTATTATTTCCGGAGAAACTGTACACGGACATCGCAAACGAAACCAATCCATATGCCTAAAAATGCACATTGGTATCACCAAACAAACGTAGTATCCAACCTGCAAAATGTGTTTATTAAACAAAGTTCTATCTTAACCAAAAACTGGATGTGAACATTGCCAAGTAATGTATGTACAAATTGTTTCAAACCATATAACATATTAAATTTTCCTGGTTTATTTTCATGGACTTAACTGCTGATGATGTGATATTCCTAACAATGTTGCACATAATTTTGTAAAAATAATGTATATTTGTAAAATAATGTATAAATAAATTGTGAAAGACTTGGAAAAATAGAAAGAAAAATACATCACTGTGTAGACAAATTAATTTTGATTAATTGGTGAAATTATCATGGATTAATATTGGAAATAAGAAGAGAAATTAAAGTAAATGTGAATGCATGTGCATAATTTCTACAAAATTTTCCAAACAGGTAAAACACTCTGGGGCACAAGCAGCTAGTCATAGCTTAGTGTGGCTGGGGCACAGTAACAGCGTTACTGAAAAGTTTCTTGGGGCTGAAAGAGTTAAAGCTGAGTGCCAAGTGAGGCAGCTGTTTGTTTCATTTTAGTCTTTAGTATGACTTGGGCACGGTTCAAAACCATGACCTCCTGCATCTGATGCAGATGCTCTAACCTCTTGGGCCACTGGAGCAGTCAACCAGTAGTATTTTGTAGCTTGTTCTGATTTGGTATGTTGGAGTTAATATCAAAGACAGGTTCAGTACTCGGCAGTTAAAATAAAAAAGATGAAAAAAAACCCAAAATTTCTTGGATTCCTAGAAATTCTTTTCAGTAAGTAGAGCATCAATCAACTTAGAAGACATTTTTTTTCCATTCATCCCGGTTTTACAAGCCCTTTATTCTCTGATGGCATTATTTTTAAGAGTTCACTAATGACAGAAAAGACTGATTTCCAGATCTGATCTAGAGTTCATATTGAAATTTGTTGTAAAACAAAAACTTCCAACAAATATGTTTTTATTCTCAATGTCAGTAGTTTTATTGTTAAGTTCATTATAATTGGAAGCAAGATGTCAGAGATGGCATCATTGGTAACAGTTTGTTAATGTTTTGGTTATGTTTTCATTTCAATTTACAAAACCCATTGAGAGGTTCTTATCTTATTAGCATTAATCTCTTAATGCTGAGTGACATTTTAGCTTAGATGATTCATTCTGTGATCTTCTTAATCACCCCTTTTAACTTTGGGTAAAGGTCATATAGAAAAATTGTATGAATGCTTATGTCACCTTTTTCATTTTCTTATAGTTCCTTAACCCCATGATACATTTTCATCTTATCTGGTATTAATTATTATGGAGCTAAAATAATTCATTCTTTGACCTAGAGGTCAAGGCCACACTCAATGAAAAGTTTTGTTAAGCTTTTTTTGTTAAAACTTTTTTATTGCTATATATTTCTTAAACTCCTGGATGGTTTTTCTTCATGCCTATATGGAATCTATATGTGACTTGCTTGCTTGCCCATTTGACTTTGGGTCAAAGTCACAGTAATAGGTGATTTCATTTTTTTATTTGCAAAACCAATTAACAGATTTTCTTCAAACTTTTTTGCAAATCATTACAAAGCTAAGGCTATTCTTTTATATATATACCGGTATATATATATATATATATATATATATATATATATATATATATATATATATATATATACTGTTCTTACTCAACCTTTTGACCTTAGGGTCAAGGTTGCATGTTATACAGCTATGCTTTGATTGTAGACACAATATCTTGCATAAGGTTTCTCAGTAATTCAAAGCTATACAATGCTATCATTAAAAGTTATTTGTATAACATATATGTATTATTACTGATTGGTAATATGTCATATGTCAAGCTTTAGCTGCTCTGGACCGTATTTCTTGTTGGTCAGAAAAGTTCCAAAAACATTGCTTGCTGTGTTATTAGGAGTTAGGATTGCAATCTCATTTTTGCATACTAATTTTTATTTTTGCTTTCTCATCACCAGGTGCTTGAAAACCAAGTTGTACCTATAACAAGTCTTAATCTAGCATTTCGTGACCAGGACACACCTGATGCTAGCATTGTTTATACCATTGTTAAGCCACTTGGAGAAAATGAGGGACTCCTGGAGAATATTGAAAGCCCTTTTCGTCGCATTGCTAAATTTACCCAGGATGATATCAATAATAATCGCATCATTTACCGTCCTCCTGACTTTGATATCGGATACAAAGAGCAGGAAGTCAGTTTTACATTCATAGGTAGGTTACCCTTATTAGTCATTAATGTCATGTATTTACAAGATGTTATTAGTCATTATTGTCATGTATTTACAAGATGTTAGTAGTCATTATTGTCGTGTATTTACAAGATGTTAGTAGTCATTATTGTCGTGTATTTACAAGATGTTAGTAGTCATTATTGTCATGTATTTACAAGATGTTGATGAAGAGTTCAGTGGCGAGAAATATTCTGATTTACTTACATGAAATACTTTGTAAAATGTTTCTATAATATAAACAAAACTTCTTGTTTTTTAATTTTTTTATTTTCAAGTAATGCAGATAGACTTCAGTGCTTCGTAAAAAGTAAATCTTATAGTTCTGGTTAAATAAGATAAATATGTCAAGAAGCAGAATATATTGATATGTGTCATATTTCCAGTTGTGAAACTATTGGGTGGTATACAGATTTCAATGAAATTATCATGTAACAGGATGGAAAGCTCTTTTTGAAATCTTATGAAGTCATCACACACACACACACACACACACACATGCACACGCGTAACTTACTAGTGAAATCCATCCCCAAAATTAAAAATTATGATAACTTATAAAACTTTTGGTAGGTAGGGAAAACAGAATTACACAGAAAGAATTATAGTAGGTTAAATCCAACTGTACTATTAGGGTAATACAGAAGAAATTAAATTGGTAGGGAAATCAAACTGTACTATTAGGGTAATACTGAAGAAATTAAATTGGTAGGGAAATCAAACTGTACTATTAGGGTAATACTGAAGAAATTAAATTGGTAGGGAAATCCAACTGTATTATTAGGGTGAGACTGAATAAATTAAATTGGTAGGGAATACCAACTGTATTATTAGGGTAAGACTGAAGAAGTTAAATTGGTAAGGAAATCCAACTGTACTATTAGGGTAAGACTGAAGAAATTAAATTGGTAGGGAAATCCAACTGTAATATTAGGGTAAGACTGAAGAAGTTATATTGGTAGGCAAATCCAACTGTATTATTAGGGTAAGACTGAAGAAATTAAATTGGTAGGCAAATCCAACTGTATTATTAGGGTAAGACTGAAGAAGTTAAATTGGTAGGCAAATCCAACTGTACTATTAGGGTAAGACTGAAGAAATTAAATTGGTATGAAGTCAAACTGCACAGATAGTGCAGCATGGAAAAAATGTAAGATAGCAATGAAAGACTGAAGAAATTAAATTGGTATGAAGTCAAACTGCACAGATAGTTTGACTTCAGCAGCATGGAAAAAATGTAAGATTGCAATGAAAATGTAGTTTAGATAGGGAAGGCAGAACCGCACACTTAGTGTCGTATGCAAAAATTAAGGTAGGTAGAGGACACAGAACAACACAGGTAAGCATGCACAAATTAAGGTAGGTAGGGGGAAACAGGACAACACAGTTAGGTAAGGATGCAAAAGTTAGAGTAGGTAGGGGAAAAAAGGTTAGGTAGGGGAAACAGAACAACACATGATAGCATGCAAAAATTTAGTTTGGTAGGGAAAACAGAAAAACACTGGAGATCATGGAAAACTTAAGGTAGGTAGCACAGTTCATGCACATCCTCTAAAACTTTGAAAGTACTTTTTTTTTGGCTTTGTTCAATATCTTACAATCGTTGGGAATTGATTGTTTAGTTTTAATGTACTTGAAAGCCCTTGAAAATCATTTTTGCTCCCTCTAAAATTATTTTGGATTATTTTTTTTCTCATACATTGGCATGAGTATTTCATTACCAATTTTGCTCTGTTGTTTTGCTGATCTCTGGTGTTTCAGATATTTTTCTTTGTATCATTCTTTATATATGTATCATGACTGTTGTTAAAATGATATGGTAAAATCTTCAAGAAATATTTTTATGTTGATAGTCTCAGGTTAGTACCTGAAAATGCCATTATAAATATTTGCAAAAAATAACCATTTCATATATTTATTTTCTCAACTTTAGTGTCTGATGGTCAAGCTGGGAAAACCTCAGAGGAACAAAAGTTTTCCATCAGAATTATTCCAGTCAATAACATGCCTCCACGATTTAGCTCATCAACAATTTCTGTCACAGTATCACAGGGTGGCAGCGTTCCTGTTGGCCAAACAGTGCTGGGTCTGTCGGATGCTGATACACCACTGTCCGATCTTTCCATCACAGTGCTCAGAGAACCTCGTCATGGTTACTTTGAGAAAAATAAAGACGGGCTTCAAGCTGTTGTTAGAACAGGTATGGAAATAATATTTCTCAAATTATTGTTGCAAACATGTTATTTTTTATCATTATTAGGCAACATTATAAAGCTTTTATGAATAAATGTTGTACTCATGTACAGTAGTAATATTGAAATAGTCTTGTACACTTTTTATTCATTTTAAAGATGCATTGCAATAGATACAGTAAAACCTGCCTGGAGAGACCATCGCTATGAGAGACCACCTGTTTTGAGATACCAGAATCTCCATGCACAGATTTATTCATTATATTCTGTTGTGACCTATTATGAGCAGCCACCTGTTTTTAAGAGACTATTATTTTTTTGGCAGAAGGGGTCATCTTTCAAGACAGGTTCTACTGTACTTATTTGTCTGTTCCAAATGCATAGACCCAGATCTGCCATCGCATAATGCCAAAGTAGATCTGGGTCAATGCAGTTGTTTTTAGTTATCAGTAGAATAAATAAGATAGACCCAGATTTGCTAGTGCATTATGTGACAGCAGATCAGGATTTCAATGTTGTTTGCAATTGGATTCAACTTAAAAACAAGTTTATATGGTAAATGTGGTTGATCAAACATTATTGTTTTATGCTTGATATTAATGAAATATATTTTAGGATGTATCATGTCACTAGCTGCTTCAGTTGTGACTCATATTATTGAAACTCTGCACATACTGATATATGTGACATATCCGGGTGTTAAACCATGCTGTGATACAAGATTATGTTATCCAGGTGTTAAACTATGCTGTGATACAAGATTATGTTATCCAGGTGTTAAACCATGCTGTGATACAAGATTATGTTATCCAGGTGTTAAACCATGCTGTGATACAAGATTATGTCATGACCATTTAGAACATTTAGTAATTATAAGAGTTATGTATGTTTTTGGCATAGTAATAATTAAAAATAAGTACAAAATACATTCTGAATTCAGCTTTGTTTAATTAATTTTGAGCTTCATAGGTCATTGACCAGAAGATCTTATGGGATGGTGACATCCATTTTCTGACATCTGTCCATCCATTAGTGCAAAGTTTGTTATTGCTAATTCTAGATTGCCATGAAATTTTATACAAATGTTTGTCCCATGGTCTAGTTGGTCCTAAATGCTGCTAGTGCTGCTTTGACAGTCATCATCATGTGACCACAGTGACTATCTTAAAAATATTGTTATATCTACTGCTCCTGATTGGATGGTCATGTCAGCATGAGGTTTTCACTAAAAGATTTCTTGTGAAATCAAGTTTGTCCTAAATGAAATGGGTGCCAGTCTGACATCTAGTGGAATCAAGTTGGTCCAAAATGAAAAGGGTGCCAGTCTGACATCTAGTGGAATCAAGTTTGTCCTAAATGAAATGGGTGCCAGTCTGACATCTAGTGGAATCAAGTTGGTCCTAAATGAAATGGGTGCCAGTCTGACATCTAGTGGAATCAAGTTGGTCCTAAATGAAAAGGGTGCCAGTCTGACATCTAGTGAAATCATGTTTGTCCTAAATGAAAAGGGTGCCAGTCTGACATCTAGTGGAATCAAGTTGGTCCTAAATGAAAAGGGTGCCAGTCTGACATCTAGTGAAATCATGTTTGTCCTAAATGAAAAGGGATGCCAGTCTGACATCTAGTGAAATCATGTTTGTCCTAAATGAAAAGGGTGCCAGTCTGACATCTAGTGGAATCAAGTTGGTCCTAAATGAAAAGGGTGCCAGTCTGACATCTAGTGAAATCATGTTTGTCCTAAATGAAAAGGGTGCCAATCTGACATCAAGTATGGCCACCATAGCACCAATCTTGAAAATCTTGCTCTAACTATTACTTCTAAGTAGAAAGTCATCTTGTCCTGGGATTTTTACGAGAAGACTAATTATCATATGTAGTTGGTCCTGAATAAAAATGGTACCAGTCTGACCTCAAATATGGCTGTAATTGCCACTCCTTCAGAATTTATGGTCATATCAAAATGGGATTGTCACTAAAAAGACTTCTGTTGATATCTGCTTGGTCCTAAATGAAAAAGGTGCCCTGTAACAGGAAACATCCAATATGGCTGCTACAACAAACATGTTGGGAATCAGTCACTAATTCAATCTCCAGAATGGTTTATCATGTCAACATGGCATTTTCACCAAGAGTCTACTAATGGTGTATAGTATGTTCTGAATGAAAATGGTGCTGATCTTACCTCCAGCATGACTGCCACTGCAGTAAATTGGAGAATCTTGTTGTTCAACAGATATTGGAGATGGTTTCATCATTGAGAAATTAAAAAGAAGAAATGATCTATGTATTTCTTGAAATTCATTTTGGACAGTAGAACATTAGTCCCTTCAAGGGACTCTTGTTCATTTTGCATCTGTAGGATTCAAATTATTTCACCTTGCATAACTATAAAGTGTCACCACAGAGGTCACATTAATTTTTTTGCATTATAAGAAATGTGTACAGCAGCACATTGAGATCTTAATTTGTGTGACTCCTCTTATATCCGTTGACCTCATAGAGTCTTTTGCAGTGTAGGCTATCAATTTAGATGTGCCTTAGTCACACAGTTTAAATATTCAAAGTACTATAAGCAGAACACCTAAATGATTCCTGGTATATAGGCCTGCCTGTACTATAAACAGAACACCTAAATGATTCCTGGTATATAGGCCTGCCTGTACTATAAACAGAACACCTAAATGATTCCTGGTATATAGGCCTGCCTGTACTATAAACAAAACACCTAAATGATTCCTGGTATATAGGCCTGCCTGTACTATAAACAGAACACCTAAATGATTCCTGGTATATAGGCCTGCCTGTACTATAAACAGAACACCTAAATGATTCCTGGTATATAGGCCTGCCTGTATTATAACCAGAACACCTAAATGATTCCTGGTATATAGGCCTGCCTGTAGAATTTATAGTGTAGTATATATATATTTCATTCAACATCAGTTGTAAACATTCTACCTCTCTTACCTGTTAGAAGTTACTATAAAAATCCAAATCACTCACACACACACACATACACCATCTCTTATTGATAGCTTAAAGAGTAAACTCTGATTGAAAAATAATTATATAAATATAAAGATAAATTAATTATTTTTCATGTAAAGTTTTGTATAATGCTTTAGAATTTTGAGAGAACGCGTTAACCATCAAGTCAGTGAAGCTGTGTGGCCAATAATTTTTTAATGACATATCTGTGAATTGTTGCAGTTTAAACATTTCATACCTGTAGAGTTTGATATAGTTTTATATTGATAAGAAAAGTGAGAGAATATATAAAGAAAGGAAATTTTCTAAGTACATGTATCACTATTTACTTAAAATTGCACTAAGTTTTTACTTTATGACAGTAAAATCTTTTGGTCTAATGATAAAAGTTGATATATCTAATTCTTTGTTTTTAGGTGACTCATTCTCTTTTGAGGAGTTAGAGCAGAGTGTGTTTCGGTACAGCAATGATAAATCAGACTCTTCACTTCTTGACATGATGCAGTTTAGCGTGAATGATGGAGTCCACCAGGTGACAGCCATGCTCAATGTAACTATTGTGAGAGTAGATAGGTCTGCCCCCACCATGCTGGCTTCAGCCAGCTGTCGGCTTCCTGTTCTTGAGGGTAAATGTTTGTTGAAATATATTTTCTTTTAGACTATTAGTTCACCAGGTCAAGTGAGCTTATGATATGGCCATGTGACCAGCATCTGTCATCTGTCCATCAGCATTTGCTTATCTGTCATCTGTCCATCATCATCATTTGCTTGTTAGTGCACTGGAGGCCATCTTTTAATCCAAGTTGGATCAAACTTGGAATATAGGCACATATCATCAGTCTCTAAGATGACCTTAAATATTGTCATGATATCTGGTTATAAAGTCTTGCATCTGAACTTGTTACCATCTTGGTTGTTTAAAGCCCCATTATAATATTGAATATTTGCCAGTTTAAAAATGTTAACAAATTTTCTTGCTTTTCAGAGTAATTTCATTGAAGTTAGAGCCTCCTGTTTTGGCAATGTACATCACTGTATACAGATGATTTAACAGCTGGAGACACCTCATAGTACCTTCTTAAGTCAGTTACTAGATCACGCTTCCATTTTTACTGTTGTACTCTAATCGTTCAACTCCACTTAAAGCTCTGTTAAAAAAACACCCCAAAACCCCAAATCTAATTATCTTTTCAGATTGTATTTCCACATTGAAAGACTTGTAAAATCTTAAATTTTAAAACCCATTGATATCCCAGATATGTACAGAAATGTAATTTGCTTTTTCAGTCTGGAAAAAGTATTCAGCACTGCTTTCTGCTGTTTTCCATTATTATTAAGAGTAATAGACAAAGCAGCCAATACTACCCGGCAGTTACCCACTTCTGAATGGAAGATTCCATATTCTGACTTCAAATAAGCAGACAATGCTACCCTGCAGTTACCCACTTCTGGATGGAAGATTCCATATTCTGACTTCAAATAAGCAGACAATGCTACCCTGCAGTTACCCACTTCTGAATGGAAGATTCCATATTCTGACTTCAAATATATAAACACCCAGAAAAAGCTTTGTTACATGAAACCCATCTTTGGAGAGTTTTGTCCTTCATATACAACAGATGACAGATGATGGTATTGTGCTGACACACAATCTTGACTAATGCATACCTCCTAAAGGTGAACCTCATTCAGAGTGCAACCACTCTGGTGGAATAGTGGTTAGAGCATCTGCCTCAGATGGTGGATATCGCAGGTTCGAACATGTCTGTGGCATGAAGTTCCAGTGCAAAATTCTAAAGTACTGCTGGATATTTATGCTTAGACCTAATTGTTGGAGAAGGATGCCTTCCTTCAACAGGAAATATGGTTGCTCATCTCAAACAGGCAGTGGCGATTGTGCAAAAGCCACATTTCTGGGGTTTTATTCATGGTTGTTTCTACTTCAGAAAGCAAATGACAAGTTGAAGACCATCATTGACTTGATTCACCTCAACTGATTCATTGCACCTGCAAATTTCAAGATGGCGACAGTGAGGTCAATCCACCTCTCCATCAGGAAGATTGAGTATGCCGTCAGTTTGAACCTGACCAATGCATACTTTCATCCCTTTCCATCCCATATCACACAATTTTTTTACATTTTGCTCGCTGCAACACTTTATCAATTCACTGTTCTTTGCTTGGGCCTCAACATCATCTATGGGATTAAACCCAGATGATAGATTGCATCATCTCCCTGTTCCAGTCAACATACTGTATTTTTGCACATATAACGCACCTACGTGTATAACATGCACACTCAGATAACACGCGGAAATTCCGTCTTTGTGTAAAATATATCTTGGATTGCGTGCCCATGCATATACTGTGCTGTAACCAACACAGGCCTGCTAGAACACAGGACTGCCAGAGGTGCCTCGTCTGACATGCGTTACGAGGCTGTTTATCGTCTCTCGCTCACCATCCAGCGATTTAACACCGGTGCCTTTATCCCTTTCTGCTCGTAATAAATACTGGTATTACAACGGTAAAGTCATAAATGCCACGTCGTAATATTTTTCGTGTAAACAGAGGCAAAATAGCAACTGCTATAAAACTGTGTATTTACTGGTTTCGGCTAATTTCTGGCTGGAATGCATGCATGCCGGTATAGAGATGTAATATCGTTTTTTTTCCAAAACCGATTATCGTTTGTAAAAATCCAATTTTAAACCGATTATTTGTTTTTGTCCTACAAAGAAATTACAAGAAATATATTCTTATAATGCAAGTTAGTGTATGCCTCGTGCAAATAAAAGATATTCATTACATACCATAATGACAGACATGCAAGCGGCGCAACATGGTGTCAACTTTGAATTGTTTATTTTCTACTTAAAGATTAGAATAAACCTCATTTATACTGTATGTGTATGAAAGAAATCTTTTATTAATTGTCACCGGTTTATTAGGGTGGTTGCTCAAAATTAATTGATGCACTTTTGGCTGTTAAAAAAACCCTGGGATAACGCGCTTATGCATATATTATGCGGGAGGGGTGCGCTGATTGTAAAAACGCATAAAACGTGTGCATTATATTCACAAAAATACTGTAATCTAAAATGATGGCAGCATACCAGGACAACAACCTCCACATACACATGGTAAGTTTTATCCTGCTCTAAGGCTGGAATGATCCCCTTTCTCTTTTAGATTACCTTGGCTTTTTTCTGAACTAGGACAAGTCGGACCTCCATCCATCCTAGAACTCTATCCATCTGGGTATGGAGTTCTTTACCAACTGGAATCTGGTGCTGAATCTTTTGTTAGCATAACCAAAATTGTCAAGCTCATTGAATCCGTTTCCAACCAGACATGGATTTCATGTGTTTTTTTATGTATCATGATCACACAGGAGACTTGGATCATTCCTGCATCAGTGGAGCAAACCAGGTTGGTTGACCATGGGAATCCCACTGAGAAGCCCCAAAGTGGTAATCAATATATGTACTGATGCCAGTGTGTACAGTTGGGGTGCTCACCAGTTGCTGGACTTCACTACCCTCTGCAACATGTGGGAGCCATGGGAATGGCCTTTGCACATCAACATCCTCAAAATGAAGGCTGTTATCAAACCCTTTCACATATGAGAGTATTGATGCTTCAGGAAAATAGTTCTCATTATGTCTGTCATGGTGTCCTTTCTCCTCAAACAGGGGACACTAAATCACCCAAACTGTTTTCTGATTTGGCAGTTTCTACACGGGTGTGACAATCTCCATATCAATGTACAAATCACATTTCTGGCAGACTCATTGTCATGGCTGACACTCTATTCAGGAGTTGTCAAGTCCTTCACACATAATGGTCTCTCAATCAGTCAGTCTTCACTCGAATCTGTTCACACTGTCTACATCCAATGATGAACTGTTTTGTGATGAGGTGGGATCACAATTACCCACCTTTGTCTCTCCGATTTCAGACCCACAAACTTCAGCCGTGGATGTATTGTCTATCAGTTGAAAGGGGTTGTGGCCTTTGCTAACCCTCTCATGGTCCTGATACTAAAAAAAATCCAGTAGTTACGGGGTCAGAATAGCAAGATGTTTCCGATAGCCCTTCTCAGATGGAACAAGTTCTGGATCACTGATCCAAACAACCATGCAATAGATCTGGCTAGGAAGAACTTGTCCAACCTGATTCTCATCAGACAACCAGTCATGGATGTTTCTTCCTTCCCTGAACTGTTTTCTTCTGCATGCTTGACTCTTATCCAGACAGCCATGAAAGACACAAATTTAAACCTTTGATTGTGAAGAGAGTCTAGTGGGCAAGAAGGAACTCCACACTGAAGGCTTATGAGAGAAAGTCGGACTTGTGCCAGACCAATAACATTGTCCCTCAATTGGACAACTGTTTTATTTGGCACTTTGAAGAGAAACAGCTGGCCACCATCACTATCAGAATCTACGTCTGTATGATATTGGACACATTTCAGCATCATGGCATATATGACATTGAGCATAATAAAGATGTTCAAGATCTTTTAGCTAATTTTGATCTCAATCCACCAAAATCCTTCGCATTTGTTCCCAAATTGAACATATCCTGGCTTGTAATATTGGCTCATTTGAGCAAATTGGAGCCTCTAGCCCATACTTTACATTCTGTTATACAATGCATGTTTCCTGATAGCTTTATCCTTCACATGCAGGGTAATTGAGCTACATGCCTTTTCCATCGACCCAGACTATCTTCAATTCAGATCGTATGGATTTATGATCCTCTTGACATAACCATGCTTTGTAGCCAAAAACAGTTTACCATTCATTGGTAACCAAAGTCATCATTTGCTTTCATAGACATGTCAAGAGCAGCTGTCATGCAAGATCCTGTTTGCTCTCGCAATAACTATTTCAAATGTACAGATAAGTTATGGTGCACACAGTTGCATTTTCCTTCCAGTGCAGGCTGGGAAACAGGACATTACCTCTCAAACTCTTGCTTGCTGGCTGAAGTGGGTTATATGCTTGGCGTACTTGGGTCTCAAAAGACCAGAGCTGCATCATGAAGATTACAGTGTACGAGATTCAAGCCATCTCAGTGAGCCTCATATTCAAATGTCATGTCTTGATCTGAGATATAGTGGAAACTGTTGGCTGGCATGCAGAGCCAACCTTCTCAAGTTTCTTCTCAGAGATTTAACATCACAGAGGCAAACCTTGGATCTGGTTCAGCCAGGGGCAGTAGCACAGATGCTAACATGCATGCAGAGCCAACCTTCTCATGTTTCTTCTCAGAGATTTAACATCACAGAGTCAAACCTTGGATCTGGTTCAGCCAGGGGCAGTAGCACAGATGCTAACATCTCCTTCTTTTATTACTTATTCTCCTAACATAAAAAATGGGGAACATATTAGAAATATTTAAATAAATTAAGTTTGTCCTAGAAAGCTTATCTAATATTACTTAAAAACTCTCCCAACCACCCCAACTTGTGAGCATCCTTGTCAGAATCTTGCTCCACTAAAATCTAGTGACACCTGGGGGTGTGAAGGAGAGGTAATGGGCAAGAATTACTGCTCTTTGTCTATTTGAAAAAACAGGAAAGTTTATTTTTCATCTTTTTAGTAGGTCTGGATTCACTAGGTAGCAGGCTGATGTTCCCTATCATAATGAGATTAGGAAAGTATTCTCAGAGAACTATAATTACTTAAAAATTTGCTTTTCACCAAAACTCTTCTGATGATGTCTACTTTATCCTAAATGAAAATGGTGCAAAGCTGACATTCAGTATATGCACAAAAGCAGCTAATTTGAATTTTTTTTTTACTGCTGAAGAATATCAAAGATATCCTCCACACTTGACAATTAAAAGCAAGAAATGGTTTTATCTTGAATTTCTGGTAAATGTTTTTCACCTGGTAGAGTGTCAATCTCTTGGAGAGATTCATTTTTTGTTTGATTTACAGTTTGAAGAATTTTATCAAGCTATAATAGTATTATCTTTATTTCTGTGTTCCTTATGTTATGTTTATAGTCATTTGGAAAAGTTTATGTTCCTCTGCAATTCCTTCATTTTTTTTACATTTTTGATCATTATTTTTCAATGATACTATATAGCCATTATTTTGCTGAGATACAAAGTTCAGTGCATACATACCCTGGTACATTCATTTTACTTTTAGATTTTTATAAATCTTGTAAATATAAACTTATATGATCAAGACTTCACAACATTTCAATCAATGAGCAAAATCTATATGTATTAATGAATGAGGTAATCTTGAATATAATTGGTTGATATTGTTACCACTTTACAGATTTTTTTAAAATTCAGTTTGCATAAACTTAGTCAGTGGACTTAAATTATAAGATATCAGATGAAATTTATTACAGCAAGATCTGTATTAATAAATATCAGCAGCTTTTTCAGACACGCAAATTAAACAGTTTGAATAGTTACATTATAAAGTTTGTTTTGAAGTTTCTGTGTTTCTTTCTGATATTGATTTTGCTCCAATAAGAACATATTTCTTGTAAAGCGATGTCGATGTTTATACAATTTGCAGATAATCATTTCTAACAAATTTGGCATACTTGCGTAAATATTTTATATGTTAAGTGACTGAAGCATTGCAATTTATTTGTTATGGTATATATTGTGAATCATGGCGTTTCATTTATTCATTGTCATTACTCATTAATTATTTACAATTACTAACTGTTAATTTTAAAAAAATACCCCAATATGATTTTCTTCTGAAACACTTCCAGATTAATTACCTAGAGTAAAGAAACCCATGGCTTAATAAAAATCGTGTAAATTAAAATGTATTTTCGTATGACATGTAAGTCTTTTGACCAGAAATGGAAGCTTCATATGGGAACGTAACTTTTAAAGATCTTTAATGACTTTGATTTTAGATAATATGCATGTAATTTAAGCTTTTGTGATTGATCAAAGATTTGTTTTTATAAGGCTAGGGTAAAGTAGTTAATGTAAACAGGAAATATAGTTTTGGAGAAAGTTTTCATAGGTCATGTTCTCACATTATTGTGTAAAGTAGTCAAATGGTCAAGTATTAATTCATGTATGTCAGGTAGGTGATATCAGGCTTGTTATGCTTCTGGAGGGAGAAATTCTGTGAATTGGTAAAATTTGCAGTGAGCCTAAGTTTTACTTTTTTTTTTCATATTTATCTTGCAGAAATGCAGAATTAATGCACAATTAATTAATTCATGCACAACTCATTTTATTTTACTAACATTTACTTAGTCTTTCCATAAAATACTAAACATGACAATATATTTACTTGCATTTTTAAAAATTATTATACATGTTTACCTTGGCCCATTAATCAATTTTATATACAAAGAAAATTAAATCATTTTTTTCTGGTGCAAATGTATTAAAATATGTGAGAGTAAACATACATATACATATATAATATGATATGATATAATATAATATAATATAATATAATATAATATAATATAATATAATATAATATAATATAATATAATATAATATAATATAATATAATATGTCTTTCAGCTTGATATTTTGGAGAGAAATCAAAAATACATATTTGATATAAAATTTATAAATAATTCATCTTAGAGTCAATAATATACTAATTGATAGTTATTTTGCATACACCGACTAGTAACTAAGTCAGACAGTACAAATTTTCTTGACTAGGTCTATGAAGTCCCTCTTACTGTCTCCCTTATGGTTTTGAAATTTGGAAAGTTGTCTGGAGGTAGTTTTTTAATATTTGGTACAGGAATTACTTTTTTTGGATGTTTCCTATATGTTATATTACAAACTTAACATGCGTGGACTAGCATATTCAGATTTCTTTGTTAGGGGTCAGCCCAATGTGCATGGCAGTTTTTGCTTGGTAAGATTTGTTTCTCTTTACATCAGGAGAAGCAACTGTGATAAAGAAAGAGCATCATGTATTCATTAGAGGTCATTTCAATGTATGGGGTAGCTTTTGCCTTGTACAATGAAAGATCAAATCATTTTTTCCATTATGCATCAGAAGTAGCTGTGATAATGCGAGAGACCATTCATTTATTAGAGGTAATTCTTTTTTTAATGTGTGGAATAGCTTTTGCCTTGTACAATCAAGTTTTCAAACCGTTTTTTCCCTTTATGCCTCAGGAGAAGTAGATATGATAGAGCATGGGTACCATTCAGTTATTAGAGGTAATTTTAATGTGTGGGCTAGCTTTTGCCATGTACAATCAAACATTCAAACTTTTTTTCCTTTATGCATCAGGAGAAGTAGCTGTGATAAAGCGAGAGCACCTTGCATTTGTTGACAGCGACAGTGCCGATGATAAAATTACTATCCAACTAGCCCTGCAGCCAACACATGGTCGAGTGACCTACCAGGGTAGAGAACTAAGGATTAATGGAAGATTCACCCAGGCTGATATCAATAATGGTTATATTAGGTACAAGCTTAGATATATAACTGTGTGAACTTTAGTATAGACTATATGTTTCAAGTGAACTAATGTTAATCATTATAGTATTTTAAAATTATCACATTCATGCAGATTTATTTCATTTTTAGCACATTTGCAACATAAATTCTTTCTAAATTAATGATAGACTAAATAATATGGCATCATTTTTCACAGTAAAGGTTGGTGTCTAATGTTTTTAGAAAGTATACAGAACTTAAATATGTTGAAAAAATAATACATATATTTAGAATATTAGTTTGGAGAAAATTAGACTTTATATTGAATTGTCTTTTGCTTTGTACAAAACAATACATATATATTTTTATTTTTATAAATTTTTTTTTTTCATTTCAATGAATTTGGTTTCTTCTCTAATTTTCAAAATTGTTATGTTTGTACAAATTTGGTGATTTTTTTTTGGTCCCTACATCAAGATTTCATGATCCTTTAGTAATCATGTTTTCTGCTAATCTATCGGTCTGTCTGTGCCTGTTCTCACTTCTTGTAACCTCTATAGCTCTGCAACCCTTGCCTATTATTGGCTGTCATTTGGTACAATATATACTTGCTGATAAGTCAAATCCAACTGCAGACATCAATGACCCTGATTTGCCATCATGTATTGCAGCAGTTGATCAGGGTCTTTGTTGTTGGTTCTACTGATTACTCCTAACAAAGTGCATATACCGTTGAATGCAGCAGCAGATCTTGGTCTCCCTAGCTTGCAGGTGGCCATGACTTGTAAGCAAATGTATATATTATGTAAAGTTTTTATTACATACAGATGTGTGTTAACAAGGATTTCTTAGGCCCAATTTTGATGGATTTGTATTGCTATTTTTTCTAGCACAAGTCATTTTGCAATGCACCTATCACTAATAGCTTAATTTTTTTTCCAGTTACCATTCTGACAAGGAGATTGGCCAGAAATCTGTAACTGAGATTCTGGCATTTAATGTTACAGACAGCAGTAACAATTTGCTTCCTAACCAGGTCTTCACAGTTTTGATAGAGCCAGTTGATAATCAACCCCCTAGGGTCAGAGTGGGGCCCAGAGTGCTTGTGAGTAAAAATTCAAACCTTAATGTTTTCTACAATGTGGCATGTTCATTCAGTCTTACCAGTTACTTATTACAAACGAAGAAGTGGGCCCCAAGTGGCTGAGTGGTCTAAAGTGCTCACTGTTATGGATCACTGCCATCTCACCTCTGTCTGCGTGGGTTCAAATCTCGGCTTTGGCCAATATGGGTATGTAAGAAAGCTTCCCGGTAACTTCTCTTGGGTCAGTGGTTCTTTCCGTGGGTTTCCAGGGTTATTCCTCCACCATTAATATTGGCCGCCATGTATAGCTTGTCTTGTGCTGAAAATGGTGTTAAGCCCTATAACAACAACAGCAACAAATAAGAAATGCAAACTGGGAAGGAATGGCCCAAACTGTGGATATCAGATAATATTTATATTTTTTTTTTTTTTTTTTTTTGCTGACAATGTTTTTATGATTGTTATTTCCAATCTTGGTAATGTTCTGACACTCCAATAAATACTATTTTAGCATTCTGAAATGAAATCTGAAGACACCCAAGTAAATACTATTATAGCATTCTGATCTGAAATCTAATGGCACCCCAATAAATACTATTATAGCATTCTGATAGGAAATCTAATGAATCCACAGAAAATAATGCCTCAAAAAATAATAGTATAGCATTCTGATACGAAATCTGATGACACCTCAGTAAATGCTACTATAACATTCTGATATGAAATCTGATCTGTCTTGTTCATTTAGTTATAAGTTCATGAATGCAAAGATGATGCCAGGAGTTTGAGCTATTTGAAAAATTAGTACAATTTATTAAATCAGAACATAGTTGTTAATTTTTTATTACAATTCGCAGAGAAATATCATTCATGTAGTACATTAAATGCTTTAAATGCATTATTTTGTTATTTTTTCAGGTGGAGGAAGGTGAGGAGGTAATCTTGACAGGAAGTGACATCATTGTTACAGATGTGGATACACTACAAGACAAAATAATCATTGTCATGGAGACACAACCCAGTTTTGGTGTTGTCAAGGACACTGCACCAGGTAAGTTTCTTTTTTCTTTGTCAGAAACTATACAGATGATAAAAGGTATCATCATCATCATCAGTCTCTTGACCTAGTGTGGTCATTGAGGCAATGTGCTGCTGAACATCTGACCAGTTCCCTCCATTTGTCTCGATCATGTGCCAATGCCTGTATCTCTGCAAAACTTTTCCTAGTCCATTCTGTGATGTTGTCAGTCCACTTTTTTTTTGTCTACCTCTCCTTCTACCTCCTTGGAAAACTTCCTTGCAGTACTGTTTGCATAAAAAGGTACCATAGAAAATAAAAACTTTGATTTCAATCTTTCAAAATATATCTTAGAAAATTAAAACTGTTCTTGCAATCTTTTAAAATGTATCATAGAAAATTAAAACTTTTTTTCAATCTTTTGATTCCACATCCACAGCTGAAGTTGCAAAATGAGAAAATGTAGTCATCCTTAGAAGTACTAAATGAAATACATTTTTATATGTTCCCAGTAAAATACTTAAATAAAAAAACACTGTCTTTAAAAAAAAGTTTCATCCCCTCCCACAAACCCCAACATTTATTTCTGGAACAGCCCTAACATATATTTCTAGCAGAGTGTATTGATATCCACTGTAGACTGAAGAATAATCATTTAAGAAGCAAATAGACTATACATTTTATCAAGGATAATATTTCTATTGCCTTTGAACAAATATTTTGCTTTGATTCTCTATATACAGCCAAAGGATCTCAGATGCTGCAATCCAGACTGGTGAACTCGTTTCCTCATGAGGACCTGTTGACTGGTCATATTGTGTATGAGCAGAATGACCACAAATTCAAAGAACCTGTTGAGGATGGCTTTTTGTTTCATGTGTTTGATGGAACAAATAAGTCACCAACTTACAGATTTAATATCACCATTCAGGTAAAAGCATTTGCATATAAAACAATTCATTTTTTATTCCATGATGTGAAGTCATTATAATAATAATAATAATAATAATAATAATAATAATAATAATAATAATAATAATAATGAGGACTTTGTATTGCGCCTAATATTTCGAAGCTCTAAGCACTTTACACCATCTATAATGATATGACTACACTACAGAAAAACAAATGACAAAAACAATGAAATTGGAAAACATAAAAACAGGCTGAAAACATAAGATACAAAACATTATTTGGTCGCTAAGTTTGTCCCTGCAGTCGAAACAGGTGAGTTTTAAGAGTACTCTTAAAAGGGACCACTGTGTCTTTGTGTCTAATTCCAAAATGTAGACTTAGTATAAGAGTTCGTAGAAATGCATTTCATTCAGAAATCAGTCCTATAGTCATGAAACTGCCAAAACACTAGACCAGGTCCCACACCAGGGAAACTGTTAGAGCATAAGACCAGATCCTGTAGTCACTAGAGCACAGGCCCAGGCCCAGATTTCATAGTTACTGAGTACAAGACCAGGCCCAAAGTGATGAGACTGTCCGAGTACAATACCAGGCCCAGGCCCCATAGTCACTATCTGAGTACAAGACAAGGCACAATTGTCATGAAACATCAGAACAAGACCAGGCCCATGCCTCATAGTGAGTGTGAGTACAAGTTCAGACCCCATAGGCATGAGACAGAGCACATGACAAGGCCCAGGGCTAAGCCTTGTAGTCACTGTATGAGGGCATGACCAGACCCCATGGTCATGAAAATGAGTACCAGACCAGACCCCATAGTCATGAAAATGAGTACCAGACCAGACCCCATGCTCATGAAAATGAGTACCAGACCAGACCCCATGCTCATGAAAATGAGTACCAGACCAGACCCCATGCTCATGAAAATGAGTACCAGACCAGACCCCATGCTCATGAAAATGAGTACCAGACCAGGCCCAGGTCCATGCTCAGGTCCCATAGTTATGAAATTGTGTCAGTACAAAGACCAGGCCCCATGGTCACGAAACTTATGGAAAACAAAAATTTGAACTTGGATTTGAAACCACAGTTTTAAAAACCTTATTCAGATCCCTTTCAGTACCATTGGATAAGATGTGTGTATAGATGCAAAAAACTTAAATAAGACTAAAATTACAGTGATTCTTATGCTTCTTTGACTTGGGCCAATGTAGATATGTGAGAAAGCTGCCAGTAGATTCCTGTCGGTCAGTGGATCATTTTACTGGCTGCCATGTAGAGTATAAAGTTCTGTGTTGCTGTCACAGAGTATGAAGTTTAATGGTTACTGTCACTGAGTATGAAGTTTAATGGTTACTGCCACAGTGTATCATATCAAGTTTTGTGTGGATCACAGTTGCTGGCACAGATTGTCAAGTTTTTTGGGGGTTGTGGTTGGTGTCACAGAGTATCATGTGTCATAGTTACTGTCACAGAGTATCAAGTTTTGTGGTTGTCATGTTTGGTGCAAACCGCAGTTTTACCCTACAAACAGTGACTCATATTTGAAAAATAAACATGACTCTTTTTTGTAATAAATATACCAATGAAAACCTCCGTTTTGAAGAAACTTAAAAATGGATTGTAACAAGAAAGAAAGAAAAAAGCTTTTCCCATTTCATTCAAACCTTGCTAGTACCACCACTAATTGGAGTTTCAAATAGTGGTCTTATTACTGGGGTTTTCTTAATAATGAAGTTTATGTTTACTTTGATTCTTTACTTTTAGATAGTTTTAGCAGAGGTCTTAAAACTGGTGTTCATTAGGTTAAGTTTGACTGTATTATTTGTTGTTTTTTTTCGCAGCTTGTAAGTTATTACTTTCTTTCTTTGCTAGGTCATCAATGATGAACCACCACTGATGGTGACAGAGCAAGTTTTTGTACGCGAGGGACATGCAGTGACAGTGACAAATGCCTCAATTTACATCTTGGACATAGATAGCCATCCTGAGGATTTGGCCCTTACTCTAAAGACAGCTCCTATGCATGGTCAGCAGTACTTCAATTGTCTTAATGCAAGAAGTGTCATGAAAACCATTTTATATATATATATATATATATATATATATATATATATATATATATATATATATATATATATATATATATATATATATATATATATTGGAATAATAATCAGATTCACTATATTACCCACACCAAAATTGCCTACCCTTCTGCACATGAGATTCTCACGTGAGATCTAACACAGGTTAGTCTCATGTGCATTTTAACATGCAAATTAGGTAGAACTCACGTGAGAAATTGAATCTAACAAAATCTGAAAATAACATGAGCAGGAATTGTTAATATGTTGCTCACGTGAGCAAGATGTTGCTCATGTGAGCAAGATTTTGCTCTCATGAAAATTGCAGGATCTGAAATTAATATGAGCACAATTTTCCTCACGTGAGCAAGAGTTTGCTCACATAAGCAAAAAAAACTCCAAAACAACTAGTATTTAATACATACATTTTTGACAAAAGTTAAAAAAGAACAAAGTTTACTATCATAAAACTTGCAATTTAATAGCATTAGAGACTTTCAAGGTCATATTTAAATCTAACAAGGATGAGCATCTTTGAGTTCAGTTATGGATGTTTTAGCCAGGTTTCTCGCATGAGCAAAAAGAAAACTAGTGTGTGTGTGTGTGTGTGTGTGTGTGTGTGTGTGTGTGTGTGTGTGTGTATATATATATATATATATATATATATATATATATATATATATATATATATATATATATATATATATATATATATATATGCATATAAAATTTTCAATTATTGTAATTATAGTATCACATGCATTAAATAATCAAAGTTCTTAAAGGTCATCATTAAACATACTGCAAATAAACATATTTTAGCAAGCACACTATACAAGTTAAAGTTCCAAATCTGTATGAAATTCATGGCTTCACATGAAGACCATTCTTCAATGTTCCAGAAAATTTAACGCAAACGAAGCGTGTAATTAACAATACTGCTTCCGAGTCTTTCATCATGTACACACAGCCACATGCCAGTCTGCAAAAGTATTCATTTGGAAATTTTTCTCTTTGAATCGAGGCACTTCCTGTTTACCATTGAATTTAGGTTAGCTGGGTCTGTCTTGAACTGTTGAAAAATAAAATCTGAAATTGAAATGAAAAACTTAGTGCAAGTTTGTTTTGTTCCTATTTTTGCATTTGTGATATTTTGTAAAAAGGAATGCATTTGTGATATTTTGTAAAAAGGAACTGGTGTAGATTCACTGGACAAGGCAAAAGCAAAACACAGTTATTATTGGTTTAAATGGCACTTTCAAGTTTCAACACATTATTGGCTATCTCACACTGAGGAAATAGGACACACTGAGGCAGCCGACTGAGCCTGACCCAAGCAGGTATTGAAAACGCAACCCTTCGATTAAGTCTGATGCTCTATCAATTGAGCTACCATGGCTCCCTAGCAAAACTGATAAACTGTACTGCTGTTCAGATGCTTGCAGATCACATCTGTATGTTCCATACTTTTAATATTTCTGGAATAATCCTCAGGGATATTTCTCCTACACTTCCAGGAGAATTTATTTTCTCCAAAATAATAATTCAAGCGCTTGAAAGTACTGGGCAGAACCGGCTAATTAGATGCACAAATCAATTTCGGCAATGTGATTTTTTGTAACTAAACAAAAAATTGGGGGTGGGGGTGGGGAAAAGTGCTAGGGTCAGCAACGAGAAACAGGGAACGTCGGCCAACTGGAAACATGTATTTACTTTTTTTTTGGCCTGAAAATGTACATTCACAAAGTAAATCCGAGTAACATAATTCTTTCTCAATTCAAGATGCCTTGTACATATTTACTAAAAATGAAAAAAATAAAAAACAATTTGAGTGGTATTCGATCTTGAATCTTTTGCATGATATATCTGCATCATGTTTCATCTGCAGTGACTGATATGTTGGTGGTGATATTTCTACACTTATGTTTTGGCTGTCTATTTAAATCAAAATTCTGCAATGTTACAGTAAAATCGAATTATCAACATTTTTTTCTCATGGGAAAACCGCTAATTCACGGACTAGCCTTTAATTGTTAATTGCACACCATATCATAATTATTGTAATCCAAACTGAGACAGACGCTGGTCGCAGTGCGAATATTGTTAGCGAACTAGCGAACGTCAAACATGAGAAAAGTCATTGTAAAATATAGTAAGTACATGGCCGCCATACAAAATAGATACCAAGGAACCTTTTTTTTTATGGTCGTGGTATTTTGTAGTCCGATAAATCAGCCGCCAAACTTGTAATGGTATTGATGGGTATATATGTTATGTTTAGCAGAGTCTACATCATTCGGAATATTTTGGACTCGTCCCTAATGCATTGATCGGTCGCCGTACGTCTGTAAAATAGAGGGTCTGAGAGCATGAATTATTCTGATTTAATCGTATCCCTTTTCCACACACTGAGCATAACATATGTGAAAATAGTAGAACGAAATGAGTAAACGTCACTTACCTTTTTCAAGGCAAAGAACCAGTCCTTCATAATCCTGAAATCTTCTAATATCCCTCCCACTTTCATCGATGTCTTCTGTTTCGTACTGGACTTTAACATCAGTACCTACGTGGAAATCACTAGAGGTTGATTTTATTTTATTTTTGTTAACAATGTCCACACTCTTGTCGTCATAGAAATATATAACAGCGAACATGTTGCAGGAGAACAATAAGTGACTTTCTTTCTAAGCAGCGTGGTCCTTGCTAAACGTTGCCCGCGTGCGAAATTCAGTCTCTTGGTTCAAATGTACTCTTCTACATGTACACTACAGGCCAGCGAGCAGCATCCGTTGAGTTCGTTTGAGGCGCCAAAGAGGGCGGACTGTTCGTAAACTTTTTGTTTTACGTGCCTTTGTATACATATTCACTCAAGTATGACTTAATTTTATAAATCAAATAAATTGTATTTTCGTTATCAGATATTTCTTAACAACTGGCCTATATAATAGAATTTGTGTCTTTCGTAATTTAGTTAATATTGCTGTAGTTCATTTTTGATGTACATACAGTAGAATGGGATTTTCCATGCCCCACAGGACACTCTAATTGGTTCCAAAAAGCCCATCCTTTCATCATGTAATCAGATAGGTTAACAGTGGGAGATTAAGTTTCACACCAGCATCAACAATATTATCCGGCATCAATGGTTAGCAAAATGAAGCTTTTTATATTTATTCTAGCAAATTTTTTTTTAAAACTTTATTGTTATTGCCGATTTTAACTGAAATAAAAAGTAACAATATCACTGGTTTTAATATTGTTTTTTTTTTTTTCCGTGAAGTTAATTAAAGTTTACAAATCATACACAGATGCACTAAGCATAAAGAAACGTACAAAGATTAAAAGACAAATGAAATGACTGTTGAAAAATAAAACATTACATCAACATTACTATTATATAAATCGTGGACTGAGTATGTAATGGGGCCGAGTACGTAAATGTGCCGAGTACGTTATGGGCTGATTTGGGCGGGCCGAGTTCGTTATGGGCCGAGAACGTTAGTGTGCCGACTCTGCTATGGGCCGAGTTATCCCGTAATCGGTTATACGAGACTTCAATGCCAAGTTTGTTTTGAACAGTCTTTTGTTTTATGAAAAGTGATACGTACATTAATATGTTCAAACAAATTCCTTGATACTTGTATAAACAATGTTCAAACAAATTCATTGATACTTGTATAAACAATGTCAGAAAATTATAAGATATCTGGTTATTGCTTAATTTGAGTAAAACTATGCATGTGCGAGACAAAGCTGTCACAAAAATATGTTTTCCGGTATCTGGCATGCATCAGAATTTTACTTTTCGGTTAACCGTTACGAGTTTATTTTTTATTTTTAAGACCACATCTTCATGCTTCAACGTGTACATACTTTTGCAGTCCAAAAGAGATGATTCTTGGGTCAAGGTAAAGAGTCAAACGCACTGTCATTAAATAAATTGACAGATTTTTTATATATGAAAACAACAAAGTAACAAGATTTGCAAAACAGAAACGATGTCTATTTGACGATACTTTGATCAGAATCAAAGTCCAAATTTCTCACGTGATAACTCACATGAGAAATTAGAACTCTGCCTTATTTTGAAACATGGTCAGATGTAATGGAAAAGAATTTTTTCTAAGTTAAACTTTCTCATGTGAAGATTCAAATTCTCACGTGAGCAAACTCCGCACATGTGAGAATTTGGTTAGTTTTTCCATGGCTCACAAGATCTAACAAACTGCACACATGAGCTTGCAAAAACTACCCAATTTGCATACGTTTCTAACATGGTTCTCATGTGCAGCTTATGAGAAGCTCATGTGAATTGGTGAGATTTTTCTGTATGGGTAGTTACAAAATTTAAATTTTTAGAAAATTTTAAACATGTACCTTTTGTGAATAAAAAGCTTGCATATTTAGTTTCCTTGCAAAATTAAAACAAACTTCATGATTCACTAAAATTTGTGATGTATACCGGTAATATATACTTAAACATAGTAAATGGACTTTTTTATTTCTCCATCTCTCACTCTTTCTCAGTTTCATTTTTCTTCGTCCTCTTCTAACTAAATTGTCAACATTTTGAGCTTAAGGCTGCATCTTTATAATAGTTGTACTTATACTTGATTTTCAGATGGTAAAGAGTTACAGGTATTACTAAAAAAATTTATCCCTTTGTCAAGCTTAAAATTTATAAAGTTTTTATTGCCATGTATTTCACTTTTGTATGCATAATTCACTGTTGTAGGGACCAAAGATGGTATATGTAATGTAAGAAATGTTCTTGGACTACTAGACTAGTTATTACTTCAAATAAAGTACATGTGCCTCACTATTTTACATGATCCTATGCCAAGTTCTTTAATAAAATGCAAGTGTACTTTCTCTATATAGGACATTTGAGGAGGAAAGACTTCATAGATCAGAATATTCCTGATGCAACATTACTTCCTCAAGGTTCCACGTTCACATACAGGGTAAGTGTGCAGAGCCTTCCATGCCTGATTTTCATCTAGTGATATAAACACAGTTAAGGAACTTTATGAGGTACTACCTAAGAAAATCATGGAGTTCTTGAATTAATGCAGCTTATATATAGCAAATTATTACCATTTGAATGTGGTGGTCTGATTTTATTACCTTTTGTTTTCATTTTGCATACATCATACAGATTTGTAAGAGCTTACCTTTTATCTATGGTATTTCATGCCTACACTTATTTGGCAAAGTGTTTTTTTCTAAAATGGCTTCAATCTGGGTTTTATTTAACTGTTAGAACTTTACTTTTAATCAGCCAGCATTCTACTGATGTGTTAAACCCTAATCTTAGAGAAATAAATTGTATGGCTTTGTCAAACCTACAGTAGCAAATATGCACATTTGAGTCACCAGGATTGTTTTCCTTGTCAGTAACATAAGATTTTTTGTAAGGTTTTTGAAAATCGATTAATACTGCTATTTGCAGCAAGACTTAGAGGTCCATTATGAAAAAAAAATCCAGACTAAATTAGGTCTTGATCAAATAACTTTGGTAAACTATGTTTCATTTCATACCATATGGGGCACTAGTACTGTTTGCATATAATAAATTTGGTTTGAACCACCATGATGGATACTATAACCACACAAGTACTACAGCAAGCGCTTTACAAACAGAATCCGGCCTGTACCAAATTTTGGATAGTGTCCCAGGATAGTCTAAACAAAATTGACTTGGGCATTCCAAATCCATTTACATGTAAAATTTTGGATGGTACCTAAGAACAGATCAAATTTAGCTCCAGCCTTCTTCTGATATGTATCTTATGATTTCATACCTAGTAAACAATTTTATAAAACCCTCAGTTTTTGCTATATGCTCTTAACTCTTTACCATCTGCAAATACTTGCTGCCCTGCCTACTAAGCCTGATAAGCAGCCTGCCTTCTAGCAGCTGTTTGTAGGCTGAACCCCAGAGCATCTTAATGGCTGCCTATGTGAGAGCTTCTCGAGTTAGCGTACACGCTGTTTACATTTTCTATATCAATCTTGTCCCATGCAAACTATGTAATTGAATGAAAAACAAAATTTGGTTGTGTTCATGTAAACTTGTTGCTCTAGTGAAATGTTTAAATGCAAGTATATCAGTTTATATCATAGCAACCATAATAGTACAATAAAGACTTGTAGTATATTTCATTTAATGGGGTAATGTACTTTCCACCTGGCAGGATATTCTGAATGAGCTGATAGTGTACGAACATGACAACAGTGAGGTAACAACAGATTCCTTCACCCTCCATTTGACAGATTCAGATTTTGAGGACACCAAAACTGTCAGCGTTATTATCGGCATGGTCAGTGATGAGACTCCGAGAGTGATGATCAACAGGGGACTCAGGGTCCAGGCAGGTTGGTCATTCAGGCTATTGTGCAGTCAGTTGATCATTATTAGCCCATCAGATACTGTGAATTAACTAAGTTTCTTGGGGTACCAATTTCTTTTTAGTTTTCGGTTTCTACATGCTATGAATGTAAAGACCCAACATACAATAATTCTTCATTGAAAACAATAGGATGCCTTCCATAAACCATACATTTTAAGAGATACTTGAGTACCTGGAGTTAAATTTATTAAATTTTATGTGTGATATTATTTATACACAATCTGAATCTTGGATCCATCCTCATTGATTTAGCTGTTAAATAGGTATTAGAGATATCCATTGGAAAGATGAAATTGGTAATGTGTTAAGAATTATTTGATATATTGCAATAATATAATTCATAATGTCCTTGGCTGAATTCTCTATAATTCCAAAATAATGTTTGTGTTCAAGAGTATTATTGACCACTTTGTTCTATAATTGGGGTCACTACATCTTGGTTATGCAGACTAGAAGAAACTAATTTAGAAGAATATTAAACATAAATGGGTTTTAAATCAAATGGAATCTTCATTTCATGACAAGACATAACATATTAGCATCAATGCAGGGGTTTGTACTCTGGATACCATATTTTCAAAAATGTGTAATAATTTTAAATAAGTCAAAAATGATCTTGATGCAAAATTTTTTTTGTATAATCTGTACTCAAAATGAGATGATTAAATATTTTACTCCTTAGGCTATGAAACTGAACTAATTAGTATCCTAATTATAAGGTGGATTACTTGAAGGTGTTGTCAGTAGGCATCACTATAAAACAGCTGACTTGCTCCACAACTGATAATTCTGCAGATCCATAAACAAGTTGAACTTTGAGCTTGTTAAAGGTAATGATGTGGGGAATTTATGCTTTCAGCTTGAAAACGTTTTGCAGAATTAATGACATTTTTTATAATATTTTCTTGTACCCCCATTTAATAGCATATAATGTTCCCCATGGTAAGCTCATTTTTGATGCACTTGGTTCAGTCTTGATACCTGTAATTGGAGTTCTTGTAATGGTATTCTTCAACTGAATTCCTGAACCAGTCTTTGTGATTTGGATTCATTACATATTTAGGGCAAAATTTGGAGTTAAGTATGGAGATTGCTTCAAGCCTTTTTGAAATTAATATGGATTATCTTTAAGATTTTTGGACATGAACTTTACATTATGAAGAAATATCAATGTTAGAACAGTTTCCACCCAGATTTGTCACAAATGTCAAAACATGTAGACAGTGAACAGACTTGTAGTTTTAGAAACAAAAAGGAAAACAAATACAAGAAAGGTAACAAGAATTCTTTGTTTGTAAAAGAACGTTGAATAGCGTTATGATGGGTTTTACCTGTATGTCCATAAAACTGAAACAGACATATGTCAAGACAATCAATCTAATTCTTTTTTATTTATACCTTGATAATTTCAATATTCATGTGAACTTGCAGGCTCTGTGACAGCTATAAAGTCCCAGGATTTGAAGTCTACTGATCTGGATTCAGATGATGCCAAACTTCTCTATACTATTACCCAGGACCCTCCTGTTGGGAGTTTGGAGTTACACAAGAATGGGTCACTGGTTAAGCTTTCTAGAACTGGTCCATATAAAACCTTCACACAAACAGATATCAACAATGGTAAGTTATGAAAAAATGGGTCTCTGGTTACATTGTCTATAACTTGCCCTCGTGAAATCTTAAGACAGAGAGTAGCAATGAAGAGTGACAAAAAATGTGAGGTGTTGATAGAACTTTTCAACTTTTGATTAAAGTCATTTATGGTTGTAGTAACATCCTTCATATAGTAGGGCAGACAATGCCCAGAACTGCATTCAATCATTTGGTCCACCAACATTTTTATGTATATAATATTTTCTTTAGTTAAACAGTGCTAAACAAACTGATAGCCCAATGCCCAGGGCCCTTTTAATTTCAGATCAGGTCCATCTAAAAGAGGTGCCCATTGGGTTTGTAAAAAAAAAAAGATCAAATTTGTATGAGAAAACTTTGGTGGCACTAATGAAATGCAGAAATATATTTTCAAGATGTTGACATACCTTACATAACATGGTGCAATTAAAATTAGATTGCCACTGTACAACATGAAGTTGAGATCTAATCTTAATCAAATTGTAAAATGGCATATCAGGCTATAAAAACATGATTTTGTACTCCCAAACCCCTTGATAGGGTCGTGTTTCAAGAAAACACAATTTTCAGTAATCATCAAAAATAGAAGAAAACAAACCAAAACTCCACTTTAGATATATGTCTATTACATTTAGCATATATAAATAATAAACAGACATGAATGGAGCTGATGTAAAACTGCAGTTTAAATACTGGTAATTAAAAGGCAAAGAGGTCCAATATAATCCACCATTTCACATATTTCTTCATTGGTCGACAATAGCTTGTGAAATGTATTTGAAGACTGCAGTGGGTGAGCCCATTGTGCTAATTTGCATAGGTATGATCAGGATTTGGAACAACCCAGTATAAGTAAATCAAAGAGATTCTAGATGTGTGTAGGAGAACAAAAGTTATTACAAATCATTGCTTTGGAGGAAAATGTTTGAGCATATATATATTAGTGGAGGTTTTTGACAAGTTTGTGAACAGCAGTAATGTTTCTTTGAAGTTGGGTTTTATAAAAGCATGATCATTTCAGTTGTCAGAATCGTGTTCAAGTGTGATTCATTTTTTAAGCCAATTTATGAAGCAATTAGCCATCAGTTGTATCAACAAAGCCCAATAAAAGTGAACAGTGAAATTTCTGAACTGGTCAATGGAGTTTTACTTTGTGAATCATGCCAGCAAAGAAAATTAGGTGGGTGAGAGTCAATTAAGTTTTTTCTTGTTTAAACTGGTATGTATACACTATAATAAAAAAACTTTTTTCTGTATTTTAGCTCAGTAACTTCAAAGCATTTAGAGGGATTGGCAATAATATAAACATACACTATTCATTATTCCTTTGAAAGATTTAAGTAGCAAGTTATGGCCATTTCTTGACGGACGGATCATAATTGTACGATGAAATGCTGCTAGAGTTGGTGGTGAGAGATTCACATCCTTATATTAGTTTAGTTCAGAATATTCATTGTGTCATTTAATGCAGTCATTTCTGAGGAAGTGACTTATGGTGGTGAATGATGTGAGAGATTTCCTCCACTTCTTAAGGGTTTTGGTTATTGTTATCTAGGAGATCATCAACAATGGTATTATTTTCTGGATCGAGTAATGTAATAAAATATGAAATTAATAGAAGGAGAACTGAGCAGAGATATAGAAAAGAAAACCATGAGTCCCCATATTTAAAATAGAAAAAGTTTTAGTCAATTACATCAACAAAATGAAATCAAACATGACATGCAAATTATTCACTTTCTCTTTGTGATATGGTTATAAAATTATGAAAATTGCAGTTAGCCATTCTATTACTTACAGAACAAATTTCATTGTATGATCAATCGATAGACTGAACTCTGATTGCTCGGCATGACAGCATCACCTCGTGCTTCGATTCTTTACGAAATCACTGCTGGTGATCAGTCAGTGTTTCCATCTCTTTCCTTCTCCATCTCTCCCTTTTTAGCCTCTTTGGGTCATCAACTTCTTGGTTGTAGTCTGCATTATCTTTTCTCTGCAGTGCATATGAAGCTATCTTAATATTGTCTTCCAATAAAAATATTACATACAACTTAAATACTGTAAGTTTTGTTTTCTTCTCCTGTGATCAATGAATATTATCACTCTTTTCATAAGATATTGTCTATCAAAATCAACAGAACTAGCTATGGTCATTCACACTAATACACAAGCAACCTGTTATCATAAATTGATGTCTTGTTAGTGGCTATTGCATTCTTAAATGAGATGTTTGGTTTAATTAGCCCTTACTGATACTATTATGGCCCCATTGTGGCCATAAATTTACCAACTGACCTATCAGTTGACACACGTTACTTTAATCTCAGTTGAAGAGAATTCAATCTTAATTATACATGATTCAATGGACTTCATTCTTTGTCCTAACTATGTTACTATGTATACTAGTGATTCATTGTCATACATTTTCAGACATAGGCAAATCAGTTCTCAACATATATAATACAAATCATTGAAGAATGAAAATTTACATATTCACACAATCATAATACCAGCTTGTATCAATGAACACATTGTGATGTAATTGAGACTAACCTTTTGCTTTATTTGAGATTTGCAGCAGAATCTCTCACTTTCCATGTCCTCAATTTTTCGACATTCATCCTTACAATGATTTAAAGAGAAATATTTTATATTACACCAAGTCAAGATTTCACCCTCTGGCTAAGAATATTGGACTGATTAATTGTATAAGGGAAACTATTCTAAGACCTTGAATTCCATCTGAGACCCCTCCCCCTCTAGATAGTTTAGCCAATCGGGATTACTACTTTACCTGCCACAAAGTCGTTATCACTACAATTTCCTTAAGTTTTCTTATGGTACATATTAACCCTAGATACTTTATCAATAAGACCTCACATTAACATTACATTCCTGTCTGTTCTTAACTGTTAAATAAGTAGGTCCTAAACAAAATTCAATTCAATCAGAGCAAATTCTATCCATTGTGGTCAACAGTTCATTGTTTGACTAGCCAATACATCAGTATAAATGGGTACATGTCATGTTGACCATGAAAGAATGTAATGTGAAATTATCAGCATAACTGTTCTTCAAAAATTTGCACCATTACAATATTGTTACATAATTTTCTCCCTCAGACAATATCTTGAGTCATATCCAAGTTGCAAATGGCATTTATGACCAAAGCATGCCATAAAATCTGACATTGTTATCTTACAGATTATAGTGTGTTTACTGTACTTAAGGAGCCATAATTTAATATTTTTACAATGGGGTAATCTATACGAGTGGACCAGGAGAGGGAAGTTGGTTACAGTAACTTGGAATAACATTACATAGATACTGTCAATACTGTAATGGAGAAGATAATTAGGGTCACATTTGTTGTTTTGCATGACAATGTAATATATGCATCACACAGATTATTTCCAAATGTATTTTATTTCTCATTTATTTTAGGTAATTTGGTGTATAAACATAGTCCAGGTGAATCAACAGGAAATTTTCGTTTCAAGTTCAAGGTGTCAGATCCAGAGGGTAATGACTTAATTGACCAAGAGTTCTACATAACTATTATGGGTGAGTAATTAGCTCATTTTTCAGGATTATGTTATATGGGGCAATAAATGGGTAGATACATTAGATTACTATTTTTAATCCAGAATGAAAAGGAATTTATATACCTTTAAGGAGCAGGACCGATTACACTCTTTCATTGCTGTTACACTGATATATCCCTATTTTGTCTCATACAGAGGACAGATTTCTGCCTAAAGCAATATCCAACAAGGAGCTTGTGGTAGCAGAAGGTGGGAAAACCAAGATTACAACAGATTATCTCTCATTTACTGACGTTGATTCAGAACCTGCATCCCTTAAATACCTGGTGATCTACGCTCCAAAGTTGGGACAGCTAGAGCTTGCAACTCAACCAGGTAAAGTCAATTTTTTTAATATGTTGTTTTTTGTGTTTTACACTTTGGTATTTGTGGATTTATGTTCTTGATTTTGACCTTCTATTCTAATTTTTATACCATACCTAAAATTAACAAAAGTTTTTTTAGCTCAAGCTTTTGTATCTTTCATTGTATGGTTGTTACATGTTGTATCTGATTATATTGCAGTGCTTTCCAAATGTGTGAGCATTTTGACTTCCTTACATTTTGTATTTTTCAGTGAAATGAATCCAACTCCTTGCATACACAGCTAATAGTGCAGGTCTTTGACTTTACCTGCACCAATTAACTAAAGTAAAAATTGTTTTGCTTTAAACTTTGGTTAGTGTTTGCTGACGTATATTTCATGATTAAGCATCCATGGAAAGGTGTGACTTTGAATAAGTTCTAAGCATAATTATTAATCTTTATACAAGGTAGTTATTACATGTCACCTCATTCAGATACCTGTAAAGGCTGCTGGCATTATGCAACAGCAGACCTGGATCTGTTCAGTTTACAGTTAGATTTAACTTATAAGTGAGTTTATATGATAATCTTTGACAATTTTTGTACATACCCACCGTTATCTCTGATGTCATAACTCAGGTTGGCAACCAATTTTACATGGTGTGCCACTCTTCGTATGGATTAATTACAAAACGATTCAGTGCATGCCACCAGTAAGAGAGTAACACCGTTAAAATTGAGATTTTTGGCTGCCCTTCACGTGCAACACATGTGTGCAGTAGGTTGCTGACCCATCATAACTGTTATTAAATGGGAGATAAAAGTAGTATGGAAACATTTTGATGAACAGAGACTAAAATGAATTAAGTTATGCAAATGAGTTGACATTAAGACATTTTAGACCCTTTCTTGTGAAATATAGGCCAGCATAGGATAGGAGCAGGTAAATTTAAACTTTTCAAAAGGCATCTGACTGCAGCAGGTTTCACTCCTCAGCTTAATGATGTCAGAATGACAGACTACTTAAGTTTGTGCTGTTAGAAATATAGCCTTGTCTTGACCTGTAGACAGAAGACTAATTATGATCATTATTTTTATGGTCTTATTGCATGTTTTGTTATTTGCTGTATATATTTTTGTATAATATTTGTCAGTGTGAAAGGCAAAGACCCAGTCTGATAGCACATGTGACAGCAGATTTGGGTTGGGCTTTTTTATAGCAGTTGATTGTGTGGTGCTTTGCTCTCTCGCAAGGTTAGATCTTGCAATAACATTTAAAGCAGTAAAGTGGTGGTATAAAATTTAAAAATTGTTAAAGCTACGTTAAAAATCCTAATCAAATAAACAAACAAAGCAAACTTAGATAAGTTATACTTATTATAAATTAGGCTTTACTAATTTCATTTTATGGTATTGTGTTGTTTCAGGTGTTCCTATAAGTGAGTTTACCCAGATGGATCTTGCTGCTAACAATGTGCAATACGTCCACACAAGCAAGATGGAATTTTACATGGACAGATTTACTTTCACTGTAACAGATGGAACTAACGATGTGAGTTTATTATCAAAGTCAAATTTACAGATTAAAACCAGTGAACAAAAGCTTTTGTCTAATTTTATCTTAAACCTAATTGAATTCCTTGTGTGCAGTATGTATGTATTTTTACAGATTTCTTTTTTCCCTTCCTTTACATTAACTTAATTATTTATAGAAACTAATGCAGATTATTGATATATTCTTATTTTCTTCACTTACGGCAAAATTAAATGAAACTTATAAAATTCATTTAATGCCAGTCTTTTATTTGGCAATGCCGTGGCTCAGAAAGAAACTATGCAACATATTGTATAAATTTGTTATGGTTTAATGCAGGTGACACGGACATTTTTCATCAACATCAGTCCCATTGATGACTCCATCCCCCTTGTTGTCAATAGAGGGTTGACTGTACAGGAGGGGGTACGCAAGATCATCACTGAGTTTGACCTCAAGGCCTTGGATAATGACACTCAGGTAGGGTTGATGATGGTAATAATGTGACGTTTGTTATTTATTGATTACTAATGAACTACAGGCCTTGGATAATGACACTCAGGTAGGGTTGATGATGGTAATAATGTAATGTTTGTTATTTATTGATTACTAATGAACTACAGGCCTTGGATAAGGACACTCAGGTATGAATGGTGATAGGCAGCATTATTTACTTTGATTTTACAGACTTGGTGTTTGTTTTTGTGGTATAATGACATTTTCAGCACATGACAGGCTATATGTGGCAGCCAGAAAAACTGGTGGAGGAAGAATCATGTAAAACTCTGGGAAGAACCACCAACCCATAGGAAGTTCTAGAAAAGCTTTTTCACTTACCCATATTGGCCAAACCTGGATTATTAATGACTTCAAGGCACTGGATAATGACACAGGAATGGTGATGGTAATGTAGATAAAATTGGTTATTACTATGATTATTAATGACCTCAGGCTGCAAGGTTAATGACATTCAGGCAAGGGTGATGATCGCAATAAAGGTGACAGTAGTTATTACAATCATTATTAATAAAGTGGAAAAAATATAGTAATCACATAATATTTTTTAATTGAAACATGATATCTGATATGTTAAGACATCAAAGTAGAAGATAGTCTGTTAGTATTTACATGCACACAATAGTCAACCAGTACTGTTACTAATAAAGGTTATAGGATATATAATCACACTGTAGCTTTTTGGACACTCAAAGTATAATGTTAATCACTGTCACTATATATCCTATACAAATTAATTAATTAAAATAATTAAAATTTAAAAATAAGTTAAACATTTTTCATGACATTTTTAGTTCACTGAGTCACAAATGAAACTTTCAAACAAGAATGATCATTATATTTGCAATCTCAACAATAAAACTTGAGAGATGTAGTAATTGAAAATACCATTCTGATCATTAAATAGTTATTTAGGACAAATGGTCATAACTTTTGGCAAATAGAATGTTCCAGACTATGACTAGTGCTCTCTATACAGCATTTTAAGATGGTTTCAATGTCTTGTCTCCAATGTGAAGAGAAATTACCGAATATACAAATTTGAATGTTTTTAAGACAGTCAAAATATGATGCCCAAGATGTTGGATATTGGAGGATCAGCTAAACAGTAAGTTCAGACATTGAAACCATCTTTAAATGCTGTATATGGTGAATTTAACTTTTCTATATCAGATGAGTATACCTAATCTCCAGTAGGAATTTCATTTCCTGTGAACTTGTGATATTTTTTTCATCTAACTGGACATCCGTTGATACATCTCTTGTACTGTTAGGATACAGCACACATCCTGAACAATAAAAGCCTAAAGATGAAAGAGGATTGATGTAATAATGTTTACAGATGAAACATGATGGTATTCCATGAAGTCTGTATTGAATTTATTTAGTTTTTGTTAGTTAAAACATCAAGATTGTCTTTTCAGGAGGATTTACTGGTTTTTACCATCATTCAGTCTCCAGTCTATGGTGACATTGAACTTTACCATGACAGCAAGTGGTCATCCATTACAACCTTCACTATGAAAGATATCTTTGAAAACCATGTCAGTTACAATCATGATGGCAGTGAAACAAGGGAAGACAATTTCTCCTTCATTGTCTCAGATGGGACAAATGATATGTTTGCCATGCAGAGAGATGGACAAGGGGGCATGGCTCCACCACAAACCAATCCACAGGTAAGATCATCAACACCCATCCCAAACAAATCAGTGAATCTCCATTTAAGAAGTCTAAATCAGAATATATAAAAATCTGTATTCTTAAGCTTTTTGGAAAGTAAAAGGATATTTATTAAATAATCTTAGGCATGAAATTTGCAATTAAAAGTGAAGCCATTTCAAATGCAAAGTGTGTGTATGTGTATTTTATATTTTTAATTTGGGTTTAAATTGGTTTTAGTCATATCGCAATGAAGTTTGTAGTGTGACAGTTTATAGTGAAATCTAGCACTGGGGCACCATGATGCAGACATGTAGCATTGTGTCCCACCCAATAATATTATCCTGATACCATACCATCCAAACCTAACACTAACATCTTAATGCTGAGCACCTAGTGAGGCAGCTGTTAGTACCATTTTTATAAGCCTTTGGTATGACTCGACCAGCATTTGAACCCGCGACCTTCCTCATCCAAGGCGAATGTCCTAGCTTACACAGGTATACCATTTTTTACTGAGGAAATAACCTAATTTCCTTCTATGTAATGTCCTTGAATGGATGTATCAGTGTATCTGAGGAATTAACCTGATGCCCCTATATGGGTATACATAGATGAAACAATAACTTCATATCTTCATATGGGTATATACCAGTATAACTGAGGAATTCCATGTCCTTAATGTATTTCTGAATATTTCTATGATAATTCTTATCATTCGGCATAAATTTTTCAGGACTTTGAAATCACCATCCTTCCAGTGGATCATGGCAGCCCAGTCCTAAAGACCAACCTTGGCCTGCAATTTTTGGAAACTAGTGGTACAGTGGTATCCAATCTGATCACATCTCAGGAGCTCCAAGCAACTGACTCGGGCACGCCAACGGTCAAAATCCTGTATGTCATCACCAAGGGTCCACGACATGGACGATTGGAAAAATTAGGAAAACCAGGAGAGCAGCTGCAATCATTCACACAAGGTATATCAGTACAAGAACAGATTTGGTTGTGTTAAACTGTTTAACAAATCCGGTAATATTGGTAGCCAGGTTTATTCAAAGCTGGTGATTTTTCAACTTAATTCTATTTAATTAGAGTGATTTATCTCATTTTTCCATCATTTTTCTTCACAAGTAAAACCATACTTTTTTTCTGAATTTAAAATGCTAGACTTATCCATAACATGGAAAGACTAGAAAATCATAAGAATGTGTTCATGATGTTGGTTTGCCTTATTTTGTATTGCTAAATTTATATTCACTTGTACATAAATAATATGAAGCCAGATATTTTATGTCATACTTCCAGTTCCAAACCTTACAGTATTTAACACGTAAATTCCATATTTGTGGCTTTGATGTCTTTTTTTCTCAGTCTATTTGAGCAGTATGCTAGAGTTAATGGAATTTAGTATTTTAATACTAAACATGCTAAAATAAGCACTAATTATTGCTATCTTCATATAATGTGCATTGTTATACTCTCCTTAAGAGGGCCTCAAGGGAGAATAGTCCTTGACTAATGAGTCACCTTCTATAAATAAAGCATTATTATTATTATTATTATTAATTATTATTATTATTATTATTATTATTATTATTATTATTAATTTGATGACAAGTATGACTTTAATTTTCAAGTTTATTACAAGAGCTGATATGTTTTCCATCATCTATTATCCAACGTACTTCTTTCCAGTCTTCTACTTAACTGCAATGAAACTTAGATCATCTCTTAGGTCTGGTTGGTTTTAACTTATTAAATCCATAGAAATATTTGACATTTTCACCCGAAATGCAAGTAGGAGAGACATTTTGAGGGCTGCTCCTGAATACATCCTTATAAACTGTTGTGTTAGAAACATAAATTTTCATTGGTTATTTTACTTGTGTATGCGCAAAATGGTAAATTGATCCTTGTTAAAAAAAAAATTCAAAATATATGTGATGCTTGTAGTCATGCAGGTTGTTGGTCAGTTTAGTTACTACATTGTAAACAAGGCCATGTTCAGGGTTGTTGTTACCTTGGTTACCAAGATAAACATCATAGCATGAGAGATAGACAATCTAAGCATCACCGAGAATCCAAATTTTGATTCCCCTCTTTACTGGCTTTTCAGGCATATACTGGCAAAAAGAGAGACATCCTGAAAATATTACTGTAGCTTCATTGATAAATACCTCTCTGGACAGATTGTAATACTGAGGGAATGTTTTGCTAACTTGTTCAGTGATTGGCTGAACTTTGGATAACCTGTCAAAGCTTGGGTCATCTCTTGGTGGCTCATTCTCTGTAGCAAATGCATAAAAATACTGGTTTAACATTTGAAGACTGTTGCATGTTAGTATAGTTTGAATTCCTACATTACCAACTAAATAGTTAGAGCACCAATATATAGCTGTTACAGTATCAGGCAAGTAATTGACTCCAATTAAAACATTGACGCCGAAATAGGTTCTAATTTGCTCAGGAGTTGTTTCCACACACCTTGAGTCATCTGCCCCGTTACCTCGTTTTCCAGCAGGCATAATTATTAGTGTAATTTGAAATATCTGCAAACTTTTCAGGTGTGAACAGTTAGATGAAATAATGAAAAGCTGAAGCTGTATTAACATCAAATGCCAGTGGCAGCTTTAGCCCTTATGCGTGCACAAATTCATATAGCATCACATTAATGAAATTGTATGACCAACCATGCTGTTCCTAAACTTCTACATCTACTGGCTCATTGTTTGTGTCAATATCACTCATATTTTATGAATCTGATAAACTGGTTAAATCAATATTATCTAAATAGGCATCAGAGCTATTATTTGCCTCACTGAACTTTGGGTCTGCTTTCATGTTATGTTTCCTGTCAGTACTCAGCAAAGGCTCCATCTGAGGCTGGGGAAGCAGAGGATCAAACTTGCAAATTGTAGACAGAAAATACAGAATTTACATCTTTCCAGGATTGCTGTTTATCGGCTTATTTCCTAATGTTAACGTGATTGGGTTAGTAATATCAGAAAAATATATTTAGTACCAACTTCATTTTCTTGTCAATTCACAGACGACATTGACAAAGGTAGAATCAGATATGTCCTGACTAATGCTGGAGACAGTGTACAGGATAGTTTCACCTTTGACCTTTTGGACACCAAGCCCAATCGTGTGCCTGACAATCTTTTCCACATTATGTGGTCAGTTATTGAATTTGAGGCAGCACATTTCAACATCACAGAGATGGCAGGAGTGATTAATGTCCCTGTCATCAGGAAAGGGAATCTAAAGCAGGTACCTTCTCTCTCTCTCTCTCTCTCTCTCTCTCTCTCTCTCTCTCTCTCTCTGTTTGTCTGTCTGTCTCTCTCTGTCTGTCTCTCTCACTCACTCACTCACTCTCACTCACTCACTCAAACATTTTACCAGACTTGTGTATGAACAGTTTTGTATTTGGAATATTGTGGTACCTTGATTGCTTTTCAAACATTACCAATGATTTGAAGTCATTATATTATTAAAAGATTCATTTAGAAGATATTGTTTGATAGACTAAATGATTAGACTGTGTTGCTGATATTATTCCTGTAAGATGTTGCCCTTAACAATAAATTTAGTCACCAGTCACGATTCATTTCAGTACTCTGTAGTAACATGCAGTACCATTCCTGGTACAGCCACCTCCAGTACCCAGGGATCACAGCCAGGGATGCAGGATTATATGCAACATTCAGGACAGGTCAGAGAATGATCTTTGATAATTTTAATTGTTCTATGCAAAAATTTGACATAATTAGACCTCTGTGTGTACCATGATTAGACCTTTGTATATACCACTTTTAGGGCTCTGTGTATGCTATTGTTAGGCCTTTGTGTATACCATTATTAAGTTTCTGTGTATACCATTATTAAGTCTCTGTGTATACCATTATTAAGTTTCTGTGTATACCATTATTAAGTCTCTGTGTATACCATTATTAAGTCTCTGTGTTATACCATTATTAAGTCTCTGTGTTATACCATTATTAAGCCTCTGTGTATAGCATTATTAGACCTCTATGTATACCATTATTAGGTTTCTGTGTATACTATTATTAAGTCTCTGTGTTATACCATTATTAAGCCTCTGTGTATAGCATTATTAGACCTCTATGTATACCATTATTAGGCCACTGTGTATACCAGTATTAGACCTCGATGTATGTATATTTTAAAATAATAGTTGATACAGTCTAACCAAGAAGCACTGTACAGTAGAAGTAAATGACAAAAATAATGAACTTGTGCTGAAATCTGAAATAAGCATGATCAGCTCTGGTCCTGTGTTGAAAATACATAATTTTTATTGACTGTCACATTCTTTATATAAGAATGTAAGTTTTAGGAATCCTGTTAGGTCACAGTTTGTCAATGGCAAACACCAAGATGAGCACTCTGATCATGTTTCATGTCTACTTACAGTATTGTCAGAAAAACAGAAAGACGAAAGAATCTAACTTAATAACTTGAGTGTATAAATTATGTCACTGTAACCTACTTCTGCCCATGGTGGTATAACATTTTCAGAAGAACTGAGCCAAATGGACAAGACAGCTAATTAAATTACTATAAACCATAATGATTGTGTTGGCCAAAATTATGATACTTTTTTAAATAAGACCAGCTAAACACAATAAATTTGTATGTACAATCAATCTAAGATGAAACTTTTAAAATGATGAAAATGATATCATGTGATGCAGGTCTCATTTTTAAGAAAATGCCCATGTAGATATCCACTATAACAGTTTTTCCCCATTGATATCTATTAGTACCTGTGCAGCAACAGCAATGATGGATTTGGGATAAAGCATTTTATTGCAGACAATTTACCCATGTGAAAAAAATGACATAAATATTTTCTGGTATTTATTTTAAGTCAGTCAGTGACCTTAATTTTTATGCATTCAGAATTTAATGTATCACCACATATTTGCTGGTTCCATAATTCATTAAATTTTTAGATGCCTGTGACCTAAATTCAACTTTTACTTTAGTGATAATTAGTCATAGTGAACCATATTTTCTTCAAAACTCCTGCGCAAAAGCATAGTTGTCTACAGTTATCATTTTGAAGACATGAATAAATTTATTTTCCTTTGAAAAATCAGAAGAAGATAAACTTCATAAAGCTCTTACCAAGTTACAGATGCAAGAAAACAATGTTAACATATTTAACAGATAGTGCTTATGTAATCTCTGTCAGTGGTCTGGTTTTGTCTGTATAGTTGTACCCAATGTAATATACATGTATGTGGAAATATGCAGTACTTTATTTACCACATTGGGGAGGTAGAAGACTACTTGTTTCTGTTCTCACCTTTAATAATTGCAGTTTGGTTCCCCATAATTATCTGTTCAAATTTGTCAGAGACAGGCTTTTGCAGACAAGTTTTATTTTAAGTTCTATGGTGTCGCAAGATACCTCTTTTCAAAATTTAGCATAACTAAAAGTTGTGAAAGGTCTAAAACTTGCATAGCAGACAACTTGTTCTGAAGATTGCAAACAGATTCCCCCGAAATGGCTGATACAATGGCTATGACAGAGTTGAAGCATATTTTATTCAGATCCTTTTCTGCCTGGTCTCATTCTTTGGTTTTATAGACCAGATGAGGTGATGGGATGGTCTGTTCTCCATTGCATTATGTCTGTCTGTCTTTTAGCACAAGTTTGTTATTGTGACTCCTCCAAAAGTCCGTGGATGATTGCCATGACAGTTACACATTTGTTCATTCCATGGTCTAATTGGTCCTAGATAAAAAAAAATGTGCTGCTTGCACATTCATTGTCTGCCACAGTAGTCACCTTGAAAACCACCGTATTGGTACTCTTCCTGTATGGATCGTCATTTCAGCATGTGGTTTTCACAAAAGACATAATATCTAGTTGGTCATAAACAAAAATATTGCTGATCTAAAGTCCAATATCACTGCTACGTCAGTCATCCTGAAATTCTTATTGCATTGTTGAAATGGAAAGTTGCATTGACACAGAGATTTTCACCAACATACTTGTTACAAACAGCAGTTTATCATACTCATTTGCAAATGATATCAATAACAGCAAAGGAACCAAGCAAAAAGCAAACTAGATGAATGAAAAACTTTGTTTCATAAATGGGTTTGATTTCAAAGCATTGAATTCTACAATTGAGAATTTAAAATTCCTCAAATGGAACTCAGAAATGAGCAGAAATTTCACTGTTACTTGTAGAGAAATGACAATATTGGTATTATACTAAAATAACACATTTTTATAAAATCAAATGTTGATCTCATTTCTCAAAATAACTGTCTTGTTTTGTTTTTGAAATAAAGAATTTTGTTTTATTCTGAATCAAAAGTAGAATGTATCGACATTTTCATACAAAAAGAGTGATGTAATACACAATATTTTCACTGGTATATAATAAAGACAAGATGTGATATGTGCTTAAACTACTTAATAAGTTTTAATCAATCTTTCAGAGAATGGATATTAAAAATAAAGGTAATTTATATAGAAAGTGAAAAATTTTAGTAGAGAAAGGTATGACCAATTATTCCAGCACAAAGATGAAACAAGTATTTAGCCACTTATTCCTCTCCCTTTGGTGATAATTCAGAGGTGCCTTGGTAACTCACACACTTGGTTATGCTATATGTGTGTTTGTGGACCCAGTTTTGCAGTAAGGATGTGTACTTTCCCTATAGGAGAGATGCCTTAGTACTACATCTATACAAGTAATGTTTTATAAGAGATGCCTCAGTAATATAATTCTCAGAGTACTGTTTGTTATATAAGGGATACCTCAGTAATACAGTTGTCAGAGTACTGTTTGTTATATAAGGGATACCTCAGTAATACAGTTATCAGAGTACTTTTTGTTATAAAAAGATGCCAGAGTAATACAGTTATCAGAATATTTGTACTATGAGAGACTCCTCAGTGATACAATTTTCAGATTACTTTTAGTTATACAAGAGATGCATCAGTAATTGTTATCAGAGTACTTTTTGTTTTCATTTTTGTCAGAGTAGTTTTAATATGAGACATGCCTTAGTCATACAGTTATCAGAGTACTTTCTCAGACAGTCATGATACTCACTTCTAAGTGTGTTAGTCCAACTGCAAGCTACATAGATTCTGATAGACATCTGCATTGTATGATAGCAGATCTTGCTCAGTACAGTTATTAAGAGTAATCAGTATCAGTAATCAGAGTAATCAACAAAACAACACATACCCTGATCTGCTGGATCATTATGTGACTGCAGATCAGGTCCGTATTGTTCACAGTTGGATTTGATTTGTGAGTATGTACAGTATTCATTTTGTATATAGTTTACACTGTTGGACATAAAGGTGTACTTGAATTTAGTGGAAGTTGACATTATTGTTTTTACAGTGCTATTTTATGAAGTGTACTGACGGATTGTAACGTCATTTGAACAAAATGCATAATTATAAGTCCAAATAATTATTTAATGTAACATATATTCCATGATATTCTAGGTTCAGTTTGATGAGTGGCAGAACACAAAGGTGTGTACCATCATTATCAATGATGACTCCATGTTTGAGGGACCAGAAGAGTTTTATGTACAGCTGTCTGAGCCATCTTTTGCCCTGCTAGGACCACACTCCAAGACAACAGTTGCTATATATGATATTGAAGATGGTAACTTTATATTGTGTTCAAACTATGACATTAAGTATGAAATACTTCTTGCATATAGTACTGGCCTTTATTTAGTGACTTATTATCTACATTTTAAAAAACAATTGTCAGATTCAAATTTGGCATTCTTCCATAGATATTTTGCAGTTTTAGTTTCTAGTTACAAATGATACTTGAAATATATATTCTAGTTGCACATGATACATGTAATATACATATATAGCTTCTAGTTTGAATGATAATTGAAATATACATTTATAACTTCTAGTTCAAATGATACTTGAAATATGCATTATGGCTTCTAGTTACAAATGATACTTGAAATATACATTTATGGCTTCTAGTTGCGTTTGATACTTGAAATATGCATTATGGCTTCTAGTTACAAATGATGCTTGAAATATATATTCTAGTTGCACATGATACTTTGAAATATACATTTATAGCTTCTAGTTTGAATGATAATTGAAATATACATTTATGACTTCTAGTGCAAATGATACTTGAAATATAAATGTATGACTTCTAGTTACAAATGTTACTTGAAATATACAGCTATGACTTCTAGTTACAAATGGTACTTGAAATATGCATTATGGCTTCTAGTTACAAATGGTACTTGAAATATACATTCTAGTTACAAATGATACTTTTAATATATATTTATGATTTCTTGTTACAGATGATACTTGTAGTATACATTCTACTTACAAATGATACTTGAAATTATTTATACATGTAAAGTGAGAATCTAGTTTAGCGACAATTTTATATTTTCATTATGACTTATTTGTTAACTGCATTATAACAGTAGTCATTAATATCACAACAAATTGGAATCATAATGTCTTGCTGCAATGCATGCAAGTCTCATTAAGGTTGCTAAGAAATAGTGATAAGCATTAGCATATACTTGTTTACCTAGAGACAAAAGCTTTTTATAATGAAAATAAAAATGCTCTGATTTTCTATTAATTTACTAAATTTTTTCTACCTTCAGAGCCCATTCTTCAGTTCAAAGACTCAGTTTTTCATGTGAACGAGAGTGACGCTTATGTCATGGCTACTATTGTACGCACAGGTATGGAAAGTGTGGGTGTGTGGAGGGAGGGGATGGGGTGGGGTGGGGGTGTGTTTATGTGAATGTGTAACAAAGACTTTTTGTAGCAAATTAAGCAAATACAGAGGGAAAAACCTAAGTTTTTGGACCCATTTTTTTTTCCACCCAAAATTCGCTCATGGTTGGCCATGGATGGAATTCAATTTTGTGTCCAGATTTTAGACTTTATGGCCTCAGATCCATGACAGACCAGTCTGAAGCGCACACAGACAGGTGAACCTGTGCAAAAGTAGGATAAGGTGGACATTTTGATTAAAGAGTCTTCTCCATACAAAAATTATGGGTCTGTTAAGCAAAAAAAAGAAAAAGAAAAGAAGTCCAACTTTTCATCTTCTGCTCATGCGCCAGCAAACTAACCAATGAAAAACATTTTCATTAGCACAACTAGCCATTTGTCTAATGGAATATTGCTTGGAAGTCGATGTATTAGGATGTATTCAGAAATAGTCCCCAAAATGTGTTTCCTACTCGCATTTCATGTGAAAAAAGCAAAAACCTCCAGGGGTTAATGTGTTAAAAGGTACCTATGCCATGCTTCGTTGTATCAGCACCTACTTATGTAATTGAAGAAAGCTGTAAAAATGTAAACTATGCATCAAGAGATAGGGTGCATTTAAAAGCATTCATGTATACCAAGTCACATTTAATTTAAAGCACAAAACAGTTCTTATAAAGGTGCAGGATATATTCTAATGTGTGTTCAGTTTATCTAAAGGTAGTGAGGGAGATAGCTAACCAAGAATGCCATTATAAGATTTCATCCACTTGTCATGACTTTATTTTGCAGGTGATTTGAGTAGTACAGTATCTGTGATCTGTTTCACCTCAGCTTTAACAGCAAGGGGAAGTTCTCTCACATCGGTTGAGTCTGGATCTGACTACATCTCCAGGTGGAATGCTAACTCATACCGTGTTGTTTTCCCACCTGGTATCACCATAGCAACATGTGATGTCAAGGTCAAATTTGTTTTCTTAAACAGTGTCCTAAAAAAGAATCATAATAAATGTAAGGTGTTGAAAACATTATTTAGTGAAGTTTTTAATATGATCACATCACAAAATGTAATGGAAGAATTTAATATTATTATTATGCTAAATGTAGTGAAGTTTTTAATATGATTACATCAGAAAATGTAATGGAAGAATTTATCATGATTATTATGCTAAATATAGTAAAGTTTTTAATATGATTACATCACAAAATGTAATGGAAGAATTTAATATGATCATTATGCTAAATATAGTGAAGATTTTAATATGAAACAAATATAGCACTTATTAGCCCATGGAAAATAATTTTGAGCATTGTTTTTAATTCATTCATTTGTATACTATCCTGGCAATAGTGATAATCTTGTCTATTCATCTTCTCATTTGTCTATCCATTATACCTAGGTTAGGTTCTGTGTTGAGGTCAGTTTTCTAGCACTGTGTTTGGGCATCCATATACCATGAACAGATTACCAGTTATTGTCATGGCAAAGATTGGCCTCCAGTCCTATTCCTCTTTGACTGAGGGTATTGGAGTATCATCTACTCTTTAATTAACAGTACTGAAAAAATCTTTTATCAATACTGACTTATTGCAGATTGTGGATGACAGTGACCAGGAACTCTCAGAGCAGTTCATGCTGGAACTGTCCTCTCCCTCCCTTGGGTCCAAGTTAGGGCCTGTCTCCATGGCCACTGTGGTAATTCAGGGACCAAATGATGGTAGGTACCTGACTAGGAATAGAGAAAAATGTTGTGTGAGAAATAAGTGGAAGCTCTCGTTGTTGACCTGAATGGGTTTAAATTTGTAACTATGCAGAATGTAGAAATATTGATACAACAAAATATTTTGTTGCTTGTAACATATTGGAAACAAAAGATTCAGAATTAAATTATAAGAGCCCCTGAAAATGTGAAAATAAGCCATAGATTATTTAGCTCATTTGCATATCATATTTTGCATATCACTCCGGTGGTCTAGTGCCTAAAGCGTCTGCCTCAGATGTGGGAGGTCATTGGTTTGAACAGTGTCCATGTCTTGCCAAAGACTTACAAAAATGGTGCTAAGAGCTGCCTCATTAGGCACTTAGCATTAAGAGGTTAGTGTTATAACTGGTCAGCCTGGTGTCAGGTTAACGTGACTGGGTGAGGTTAGTGTTATAACTGGTCAGCCTGGTGTCAGGTTAACGTGACTGGGTGGGACATCATGCTAAATGTCTGCAGAATGATGCCCTGCTACTAGACATCACTATTTACTCACACACTGCCGACGTCAGTGGGATATGATTGAATTTTTTAAAAGCTACATTGAAGTCCAAATCTCTCTAACACAGACACACACACAAACACACACACACCACTGTTGCTGACTTGTATTCCGTTAGATGTTTAAAGATGAAGGGTTTATGCCAGCAGAAAAAATGTATTTATAGGTACATATTACTGCTAATATAAATTACATGGTAGTGATGAAAATGTTTCCACATATTCCTTCAACAAAGAAAAATTATCTTTCAGAGTCTTTAATTTACTTCTCACTGCCAACCTACCACTTTGATGAAAATGCTGGCACAGTAGAGGTGGAGGTGCTACGTGATGGTACTGATCTATCCCACAGTTCCATGGTCTGGTGTGCCACACGGCTTTCAGACCCACCCTCTGCTACTCCGGGTCAGGATTATATACCCAGCTCAAGCCAGATCACATTCGGACCAGGACAAGCACATCAGGTATCATTTAGTTATGATTTACATTCCAGTATGTCTACAGTAGGATATATATTATTTTTAATATATTATTTTTGATGCCCCATAATGAACAATTTGACTTAAAAATGGAAGATTGAAAAGTAGCAATGAATTTAGCTGAAAAATGGAAATGGTATTCTGTGAAAATGTAATAAAATTTGAATCAATCCTGGAGTGTGAATTTGAAATGAAACAATGTAAATAAAGATCCAACTTTAAGACCATTTCACTGTAACAAAAGTCTTACAGTTTTTTCTCAAAGGGTTAAGTATTTCTTCATAGGATTCTTACTAGGCATTGAACCAAAATCTAGAAAATTCTTGCACACTTATATTGTCAGTAGTTCACAAAACTTTTTTTTAGTAGTTTTATTTTTATAGTGAGCAGAAATATGTATCTGTTACATTATATTAAATGTTTATTGACTGTGTTGTTCTCTATTGTACTATGTTAAAAGTTTATTGCCGTCAATGTTAATGTCTCTTGCATTGTGTTTACAGTTTATTGACTGGTTTAATGTCTATTGTACTATTTAAATGTTCAGAGACTGTGTTAATGTGTCTTGTTCTATGTTTAAAGTTAATAGACTGTGCTAATGTCTCGTGCACTATTTTTAAAGTTTATTGTCTATGTTTATGTCTCTTGCACTATGTTAATAGTTAATTTATGGTGTTAATATCTTGTGTACTATGTTAATAGTTAATTTACGGTGTTAATATCTTGTGTACTATGTTAATAGTTAATTTATGGTGTTAATATCTTGTGTACTATGTTAATAGTTAATTTACGGTGTTAATATCTTGTGCACTATGTTAATAGTTAATTTACGGTGTTAATATCTTGTGCACTATGTTAATAGTTAATTTACGGTGTTAATATCTTGTGCACTATGTTAAAAGTTTATTGACTGTGTTAATGTCTCTTGTACTATATTGAAAGTTTATTGATGGTGTTAATATATTAGCTACAGTACTAGCTAATTGATTCCTATCAGTACATTTCATCAGTTTGTCTTCTAGAGTCAAATGTGCATTTTGCTATACATTAGATGTGAATTTGTACGAACCATTTCTTTCTATGAATTTCATTAGGGAACAATTAAAGTTATTCTGTACAAGCATATATTAAGTGTAGTTTGCAACTAATATTTTCTTTACATGGATTTCATTAGGGAACAGATTAGAGCTATTTATTTTTATTTAAGGTTACAAGTGCCTATAGTTTGCTACTAGTATTTTCTACCTAGTACAGTTATGTACATTATTGAAAACTTGACAAAACACATTTTTGAAATATGAAAAAAAATTAATATAAGTTTTATTTTGCCTGTAGAAATGCCAGATAACAATTCTAGATGATGATGTGGATCCTCGAGTCGAGGGAAATGAGACCTTTATTGTATTCCTTAGTTCTGCTATAAGTAGTAACATAATACAGCCCTACATTTCTACTGTCTACATACAGGATTTACATCTTGATGGTAGGTGACTCTAAATTCAATATCTTTATTACATATATATATATATATATATATATATATATATATATATATATATATATATATATATATATATATATATATATATATATATATATATATATATATATATTGTGTTAACTCTATGGTCTTAAACTATTTAATAGAAAGAAACAAAACTAACAAGTTCATAAATTAAACAAACAATTTGTTTCCCTGGTATATACAAAGTGAAAATTAAAAAGACATAGTATTATGAATTTAATCCCAAATAATAGTTTTTCACAAGTCTAACAGTTTAGAATGTTCTGAAGAAAGTTCAGTAGTCTTGAATGTCTTGATGTATCACAATGATATAATCCTGGATGTTTCTGAATGAGTCCTCAATAATCCCAAATTAGTGATTTAGACCCAGAGGTCAATTAGCACTTTGCAATTCCATTGAATAATTTAAATAAATAATTCCTATCTAATTGTATCTGAACACAGCTAAATATGTTTGATCTTAAAATAGGAATGAAGATTTGTTTACACAAACCTCAACATACATCGACCTGATGTAGCAATAGCATTTTCTAAAAATCTAATGGAAAATTACAAAATATTGTCAATTTTCATTTCCAGACCATTCTAAGGTCATGATCAAAGCTAGGTATTGAACTCAAAGTCAAGTAAATCTTAAAAATGATGACGATAGTCAGGTAGGCCAAAACTCTTACCTCAATCAAGGATACAGGTCAAGCACACAACAAAATTAAATATACTTGACAATATGAGGCTTGCTGATTTTCTTTTAATGAAAAAGGTATGAGTGGTATATCAAAGATACAGCATACATACTATGCATATATTTAATTTATATATTATACCAATACACATACTTGAATTTCCAATGGAGTTATAATTGACTAAAGGCATCTATGTATTTGCCATAGTGAATGAACTCTTCACATACCTGCTTAGTGTGTCAGCTACAATGTGTAGTTCTTGACCTTTTGTGGCTTTTATATATCCTCTTTACAAATTGATAAGTTGCTTTTGTTTTAGTTTTTTGAGATTCTATTTTCTTTCATATTGATTAAATAAGTATAAAACATGTGCACGATTTAAATATGACAGCTGGTTTAAATGAAGAATAGTAGAACATACAAACATAGTATGGCTAACTTCTTGAACACTGAACATGCAGCCATTCATTTACAGGCAAGTATATTGAAATGAGTGGGAAATATAAATTTAATGACATGACAAACCAACATGTTCAAATATTTCAGTGTATTTAAAGCTGATCTAATTATTATGCTTTAATTAAAATTGCTACATTAACTTGTTTTTTCCTCCATTTCTCACTTTCCTTTTATTATTGGTTCATTTGACAGTTAATTACCATTATTCATAGTTCCAAAGACATTGTTGTGTGACACAGATGAAAATCTGTGATCGTCAGTTTTACATGGTATTTCGTCTGTATCTTTTACGTACATTGTTTCTGTACACTGTTAACTCAATTTGTTGGCTATAAAAAAGTTCTTATTGAAATAAACAAATTGTCAGTTATATCTTTTAGCTTATTTATTAAAAAAACTAATTAAAGTTAAAATTAAAGAAACTGAAAAGATATGAATGCCAATTTGACATATGTTTTTGCCTTAATAATGTGGTGACTGACATGTAATGACTTGTCTGCTGTACTTTCTGACTGGATATAATGTTTTATTTTAGTTCCTCAGATGCAGTTTATCAAAGAATCATACACAGTAGATGAAAGAAACCAGTCTATCAGTGTGCCAGTGATGAGGATGGGGGATCTGAGCTTTGAGTCATCTGTTATCTGTTACACACGACAAGAGACTGCCCAGGTTATGATGGACTATGATGAACGATTCCTGTCTGAGGCATCTAGGATTTCTTTCAAGCCAGGGGTCAAGGTCAGGACCGTACAATGAGTGGATTTTTAGAAACTTTATATTATTTACTCCATATACCCATTTTGAGTGTGAATCAATATAGCTCAGTTGGTAGAGATTTGGACTTATAATCAAAGGATCATGGGTTTGATACTTACTCAGGCCATGCCAGGTCAGCTGCCTTGTTTCGTCCTTGTTAAAGGCAGTTATCTCCCATTTCCTTGTTTTGATTTAGCCAATAATGTGTTGAAAGTGCCATTAAAATCAACACAAACAAGACATCCTAGTAGTACAAGCATTAATTTTGTTTTCAGCATGTAAGGAGTAAACCTAATGTTTCACTTCTTTAAAAGATGTAGTGGCCACCTCATTTTAATATTATATTATATTCCAAGGGATAGTTGTGCATGTTTTCATTTTTTTCTCTTTCACAGATTGAGAATTGCACAGTTACCATAGTGAATGATGGTATTTATGAGCCAGAAGAAAAGTTTCGTTTGGAGCTTGCCCAGCCCCAGGGTACAGCCAAATGTGACGCTTGGCTTGGGGCCATCAATAAAACCACCATCATCATCACCAACAAAGATGATGGTAAGTTGATTCAGATACAATATTTAAATTCATATGTGAAGTTCACTAAAAAAATATTTTGCATGAATATTTTTAAAGTAACAGATTCGCCAAATAATTCCATTGCCATTGTGGAATTGATAAGAACAGAATAATGTAACAAAGACACACAATATGTGCATTGCCATTGAGGAAATTAATGGTAGTTTTTATTTTAAATATGCTTGATTATCATCAGCAATTTTGCAAATTTTAATGTTTAAAATTCAAATATGGAGGCTGATCATACCAAATTATATTGCATAGTTATGAACGTTTGAGTTGGAAAATGTTTCCTACACTAAAGTTGGGGCAGATAATAGCTCCCACTGATATTTGCATGGAAGTGACATATCAGTGGAATATAACTTGCCTAAGTGAAGATTATAGTATAATGTAGGTAACAAAGACAGTAAATATTTAAAACCCACCTTTAATTGTTACCAGTTATCAACTAATATAACATTTTACTATGTGCTTTCACTTTTCATTTATGTACACTATGAAAGGAGACTGCTTATTTGTCAGTACTGTATTCTTTCTCTCTCTCTCTGTCTCTCTGTCTCTCTCTCTCTCTCTCTCTCCATTGCCATTGAGATCATCCAAACATAAAGGTGCCACCAGCATTATTGGTGAAATGTATTACTAAATAAATTTTTAAATTTATAAGTAACATTGATGATTCACTGTTTTAAAATTATTTTAATTTAATTGAGAATCAGCAGTACTCATAAAGCTATAATAACTATTTTTGCCATTACATAAAATAAACTGTTCAATCAATAATTTTTATTTTGTTAAGAAATTTTCTATAAAAGAAAATTGCCCTTTCTTTACCCTGAATGATCATTTCATCAATACATTTCAAATGACCATCGCATCAAGACACTTCAAATGACCTTTCCATAAATACACTTCCAATGACCATTCCATCAATACACTTCAAATGACAATTTCATCAACACATTTCAAATGACCATTCCATCAATATATTTCAAATGTCCATTCCATTAATATACTTCCAGTGACCATTCCATCAACACACTTCTAATATGCATTCCATCAATCACTATATAACCATTCCATAAAAAACTTCAAATGACAATTCCATCAATACATTTCAAATGACCATTCCATTTTTACACTTCAAATGACCATTCCTTTAGTACACTTCAACAGCAGTAGATGTTTGTCCATGCTAACATACGCAATGTTAAATCAAGTCTTGAGTCAAGACAGGTCATGCAGTCGGCTATTTTTGATAGTCTATCTCTGTACAAATATTAGCACTCTAATTTGGGATTTTGTCGGAGTAAATTTCAACATAGGAGTGGATTTTTAATTTAATATACTGTTTCAACCAAAAAAATGTGCTACTTGAAGATTTTTTCAAATACAACCTTGGTTCATTATACACTACTTTGATTGGCATTTATAGAAAAAACTGATTCAGTTGTCATGGTTGTCTCTAGCAGAGCATTCCTATTGCCTCGGTAATTGTCATCGATGTGCTGATGTGCCATTAATCACCAATCAATCACTAGGCATAGTTAATTGCTAAACCTCATTCTAATGGCAAATTTTAGTAGATGTTTATTATTTTAAAATAGATTTGTGTTTGTTTTAGTTTACTGAAGGAAGTACAATAAAGATGCTGTTTCTTTCATCATAGTTGACATTAGTCTATTTTCAATTTGTCACTTCATCAGATTGATAAAAGTGCTTTTATTTGTTTGAGAACTAGGATATGAGATGTTTTTCTTACAGATTCGGTTGAATCACATCAATGTATCATTTGTATATTTTAAGCATCCATGTATTTTAATGCATCTATATTATTAACTTTTTGGACAGCTTTCACTTTGACATGAAGTAAACAGCAACATTTTACCTGAAAATGACAAGCTTTTCCTTAAAATTACAAAATAAAATAAATTAAAACTATATGCTGCAAAATGTGGACTTTTTCTTCATCTTTCAGTGCCTACCATTCAGTTTGAGAAAGCAGCTTACAGTTTGAATGAACCTAGTCTGGCCAATCAAATCATTACTATGAAGATCAAGGTTATTCGAATGGGGGATTTGTCAGCAACTTCCAGTGTCAGAGTAAGCACCAGGGATGGATCTGCCATGTCTGGTGTTGACTACAATCCAAAGAGCTTGATGCTGAAGTTTGAACCGGGTAGACTATTCTGCAACTTATAAATATCTGATGACATTATTTATGTTTTTGGGAGAAAACCTTTCCCCATGAACAAAACAGTTTACAATGGCTGGGACATTTTTAAACTTGTAACAGAAACAAACCTAACCTTTTAAAATACACCACTCCCTCGATAACTCGCGCACATCGGGGTCCAAAAACATCGACCGCACTATAAGTGAGGTGCGAGTTATCGAGGGACCTATAATAACAAAAGGATCGATACCAAGGCAAAAGGGTGGGTGGGTGGCAGTTTTTTTTATAGCTTTTAATACTCAATTCATAAACGTGCTGTGATTAACTGTGAATAAATATCTCTTCATAATGGTGTAGTTTATTTTTTCCTCATAGAGTAACATTAATTTCAGGATAAATTACCGTATATAGATGTAATAATCGAAAACATTATTCCACGTGGTTTCCGTTGGATCGCAGGAGTCTGACGTTTTATCAATAAAGTACGGCGAAATCTCTGACAACATGAATTCCCCTTATCGGTTATACATACTTAAAAACGATATTACCGATAAGGGGAATTCATTTTGTCAGAGATTTCGCCGTAGTTGATTGATAAAATGTCAGACTCTCTGTGGTTCGATTAACACGTGTACCGATTCACGCATTGTGTATTACGTCACTAATGTTTGTGCTGAATTGGATACATTCTTCTTTTATTGTTTGATTCAAATTAGACGTATTTGATCGACTCATTTCGAGAAACAATGTCAATCGATCGATTCATGATTGTGGTAGCAATAAAATTAAAAATTTGAAACAATGTAAATTAGAACACAATAATACAAACGCCCGTTGTGATACGCTGGACAAATGACTCGACGTTTTGAAAAAATCAGTTAATTTTGTGTGTTACTCCCTGATTTCGCTGCCGTCGAGCAAAATCGTCACATGCTTGATTCCATGCACAAGACATAAGTGATAAAACAACACAAGTCTCTTTTAATGAATTATTTTAGTGCAACAAACACTTGGCCAAGTTTGTTGATCAAAACAAAGCCGGCAGGTAATTAGGTTCTCACGGAAGTACTCGCGGGTTTCGATGTGACGGTTGATTGACTCTTTTCATGTTTTCTTAGAAAAGAATATGTTGCAACTATAATGTTTACATTGAAACGGAAATAAAGGATTATTATGTGGTTTTCACACAGCAAGATGTTTAATTGTTGTTTATTTCATTAACTGTTGCCACCTGTTAGCATTTACCGGACGTTTTCATTGATAGCTATTTCACCAGACTGTTTATTTACGGAGATTGATGATGGTGTATCAACAAATAAGCCCGAACATAATATATGATATCTTATTTAGATTTTGCAAATTTCACAATATGGAATCGATCTTTATGGGCATTAATCACCTTTTTTATGATAAAACGAGAAATGTATAAAGGTTTAATGTACCAATTCTTATCATAGCTTTTTCACGCTCAGTATATTTTTTTAAAATAAATTTTGAAATATATTTTATCTTTTAAAAATCGGGATCCACACTAGACACCGCGTTATAAGAGGGTTCGCGAGTTATCAGGGCGCGAGTTATCGAGGGAGCGGTGTACTTCCAAAGAAGAGAAAACTGGATATTTTATGACCTATATAGACATGTTTTGGAACATTGTCATGTCTGCCAAGACAAGAAAATGAACCATGTTTCTTGAGAATGCTGATAAAACTATTACAGTCATCAATAGAGTTTTTAACACTGAGGAGTAATTAAATTTTGTTAAACTAAACAAAGTGTAAAGCAAAAAGCTGGAACAGCAAACCAGTATCAACGTTGTTTAGAAAGACGATTCCAAAATTCACAGAAACTATTAAGATATGTAACAGTTGATTGTATTATAGTTAGAGTTTTGCTGATAAAGAAATATACTCATCAGTCAGATTGCCACAATGATGTGGAGATAATGAAAGTAACATTTTAATCTTGTGAGAATGCAATTTTTTTCTAGAAATTTGAGTTTTCATAGCAAAATGCATGGTTTTGCAAATTTCCTTATCCACTGAATACATAGCAAACACCTGAATATTTATGTAAATATTTTCTGCTTTTAGGTGTTAACGAGTTGGAATTTTCAGTTGACATCCTGTACAATGCAGACATCGAGTGGCATGAAGCATTTACTGTTGTTCTTGGACCTGGGAATCCAGAGGGTGCAGAACTGGGTCCAATCAGCTCCACTACCATCACAATTCTTGATAATGAAGTGTCTGGAAGCCTGATCTTACCTGCAGTGCCATTGGTACGATATATTTCTTGACCAGTTTAGTGGCTACAGAGATACAGGCAGTGTCTGTAGCAAAAATGAACTCTAAACTGTCCAGATTTTGTTTTAAAAATTTTAAAATCTTTTTTTGTATTATAGTGCTTATCACAGGTGAGACCTAGCATACAGTCTTACATCCCTGCCTCTACAGCTTATATGGTAATGCTAATGACTATTTGTACTGTTTGATGATGGATTGCCACAAAACTTGGTAAATATATGCATGTAGATAAGCAATTTTGCTCCTGCAATTTTATTGGAATTAATTACCCAGTTTGTCTTGCAGATGACAGAATCGTTTGAATGCAGCTATTCAAGCAGATTTCAATTAATTGCCATGAAACTTAGAAAATGCCATGCTAATCACCTTGTTTTTGTACAGTTTTGGTTCAAGTGATTACCACTATTGACTTGAAACCTGATGTTGTGTATGATAAAATGTTATGAATAGAACTAGTCTCAGTTTTCTGTGGATTGTCATGAAAAGTTTTGCATTTATGGTCTTCATTTAAAGATGTGCTTATTGACAAATTACTATCATTCACAATTTTTGTTGGAATGAATCTTTTGAATGCAGCTAGTCCCACTGTTTGGATGGGTCACTATGACATGCTTTCATTTCGTGGACTTCATCTTAAGATGTGCATATTAACAAATTACTGTGATCCTGCAATTTTTGATATTGTCCTTTCTGACATGGAGCAACATGTAGTGTATGATAGAATGTTGTCAATGCAACTAGTTTCCTAGTTTTCAACAGATCACCATGAAACTTAGCAAATGATATGGTCTGAGGATGCACATGCTGAAAAATAACTTTGCTCATGCAATATTAGTTAGGGTTATTGCTCTTTTAGAGTTGTATGAAGTGTATTACAGAGAAGACATCTTGTCTCAATTATCAGTGGAACACTATGAAAGTTTATACATGTTGAAGATCATCATCTGAAAATTATCAAATGATTTGTAGTTTTTATGAATTGCTGTGAAATCTGGTACATTTTATGCCATTATCAAAGAATGCATATTTTATCAAAATCTTTCCACTCCCATGATTTGTATAAGAATTATTATCTTTTTGGAGTTACAGGTTCATTTTATGACAGAGTCTTTGTCAATGCAAGACATGCAGTATTCAACTGATTGCTGTGAAATTTGTAATATATTATGGTCATTGTTTTTACTAAAAACTTTATTCCATCATATGGGATGTAGGAAAGATTAGGGGTGGGTTGGATCTATTTTTGTGAATGAATTGACCACCATTTCTCAGATTGTTGTAGAGATGTGTTAATGTTAAAACAAGGGACCCAAAAAGTGATCATCATCAGTTTTTTATTGATTAGAATTGTAGTCACTTTTCAAAGAGCAATGTACACTGCATTTTTCATTTTACATTTTTAAAATAGACATCTATAAACAAAAAGCTTTTAATAGTTTTTTCATATGGTTAACCTTCAAGAAACTGCCGGTTTATAAATTTGGGACTGCATTCAATCATTTGCCAAGTTCTGTAGTTGTCATTGTTTTATTTTGCAGCATATTAAGATAAGAGGATGTTCAGTATCAATGTGTATGTTTATTAATTAGGTAATCACATATGAGCTTCAAAGCATGCGCTTGTTAATTAAACATGGACACATTTTCAGAGTTTATATTAGGCAGGAACTCAGTCATGCTGTTCAGATTGTATACTTGGTAATTAGGGTGGGAAACAGGATCTTCAGAGTGTATATTTCTTAATCAGGGTTACATGATCTTCAGAGTGTATATTTCTTAATCAGGGTTACATGATCTTCAGAGTGTATATTTCTTAATCAGGGATACATGATCTTCAGAGTGTATATTTCTTAATCAGGGTTACATGATCTTCAGAGTGTATATTTCTTAATCAGGGTTACATGATCTTCAGAGTGTATATTTCTTAATCAGGGTTACATGATCTTCCGAGTGTATATTTCTTAATCAGGGATACATGATCTTCAGAGTGTATATTTCTTAATCAGGGTTACATGATCTTCAGAGTGTATATTTCTTAATCAGGGTTACAAGATCTTCAGAGTGTATATTTCTTAATCAGGGTTACATGATCTTCAGAGTGTATATTTCTTAATCAGGGATACATGATCTTCAGAGTGTATATTTCTTAATCAGGGTTACATGATCTTCAGAGTGTATATTTCTTAATCAGGGATACATGATCTTCAGAGTATATTTCTTAATCAGGGTTACATGATCTTCAGAGTGTATATTTCTTAATCAGGGTTACATGATCTTCAGAGTGTATATTTCTTAATCAGGGTTACAGGATCTTCAGAGTGTATATTTCTTAATCAGGGTTACAGGATCTTCAGAGTGTATATTTCTTAATCAGGGTTACAGGATCTTCAGAGTGTATATTTCTTAATCAGGGTTACAGGATCTTCAGAGTGTATATTTCTTAATCAGGGTTACAGGATCTTCAGAGTGTATATTTCTTAATCAGGGTTACAGGATCTTCAGAGTGTATATTTCTTAATCAGGGTTACAGGATCTTCAGAGTGTATATTTCTTAATCAGGGTTACAGGATCTTCAGAGTGTATATTTCTTAATCAGGGTTACAGGATCTTCAGAGTGTATATTTCTTAATCAGGGTTACAGGATCTTCAGAGTGTATATTTCTTAATCAGGGTTACATGATCTTCAGAGCATATTTCTTAATTAGGGTGGGAAACAGGATCTTCAGAGTGTATATTTCTTAACTGGTATGGAATACATGATCTTCAGAGTGTATATTTCTTAACTGGTATGGAATACATGATCTTCAGAGTGTATATTTCTTAATCAGGGTTACATGATCTTCAGAGTGTATATTTCTTAATCAGGATTACATGATCTTCAGAGCATATTTCTTAATTAGGGTGGGAAACAGGATCTTCAGAGTGTATATTTCTTAACTGGTATGGAATACATGATCTTCAGAGTGTATATTTCTTAACTGGTATGGAATACATGATCTTCAGAGTGTATATTTCTTAATCAGGGTTACATGATCTTCAGAGTGTATATTTCTTAATCAGGATTACATGATCTTCAGAGCATATTTCTTAATTAGGGTGGGAAACAGGATCTTCAGAGTGTATATTTCTTAACTGGTATGGAATACATGATCTTCAGAGTGTATATTTCTTAACTGGTATGGAATACATGATCTTCAGAGTGTATATTTCTTAATCAGGGTTACATGATCTTCAGAGCATATTTCTTAATTAGGGTTACATGATCTTCAGAGCATATTTCTTAATTAGGGTGGGAAACAGGATCTTCAGAGTGTATATTTCTTAACTGGTATGGAATACATGATCTTCAGAGTGTATATTTCTTAACTGGTATGGAATACATGATCTTCAGAGTGTATATTTCTTAACTTGTGCGGGATACATGATCTTCAGAGTGTATACGTTTTAATTGGTGTGAGACATACAATCTTCAGGAATATCCTGATTACCGTCGAAAGTAAATAATCAACATTAACTACTGCAATCTTAAATCTAGTTTGAAATAAAGTATGAAAAAAAGCAGAGGCAATGTTGGTGCATGTTTGACTCTATGGGCAGACATCCAGCAAACACGTGACAGACAGAATAAAGACACAAAATGGTCAGAGCTCCAGGACAGAACTATTAAAGACACACAATGGGCATATATCCAGCACAGAAATGATAAAAATGGGCTGACATCCAGCATAGAAGTGATACAGCAAGGATACAAATCAGGCATATAACCAGCACAGAATCATAATAATACAGAAAAAAGACACAAAATGGGCAGACATCATGTACAAAAGTGATAGAATAAGGACACAAAATGGGCAGACATCATGTACAAAAGTGATAGAAAAAAGACACAAAATGGGCAGACATCATGTACAAAAGTGATAGAATAAGGACACAAAATGGGCAGACATCATGTACAAAAGTGATAGAATAAGGACACAAAATGGGCAGACATCATGTACAAAAGTGATAGAATAAGGACACAAAATGGGCAGACATCATGTACAAAAGTGATAGAATAAGGACACAAAATGGGCAGACATCATGCACAAAAGTGATAGAATAAGGACACAAAATGGGCAGACATCATGTACAAAAGTGATAGAATAAGGACACAAAATGGGCAGACATCATGCACAAAAGTGATAGAATAAGGACACAAAATGGGCAGACATCATGTACAAAAGTGATAGAATAAGGACACAAAATGGGCAGACATCATGTACAAAAGTGATAGAATAAGGACACAAAATGGGCAGACATCATGTACAAAAGTGATAGAATAAGGACACAAAATGGGCAGACATCATGCACAAAAGTGATAGAATAAGGACACAAAATGGGCAGACATCATGCACAAAAGTGATAGAATAAGGACACAAAATGGGCAGACATCATGCACAAAAGTGATAGAATAAGGACACAAAATGGGCAGACATCATGCACAAAAGTGATAGAATAAGGACACAAAATGGGCAGACATCATGCACAAAAGTGATAGAATAAGGACACAAAATGGGCAGACATCATGCACAAAAGTGATAGAACAAGGACACAAAATGGGCAGACATCATGCACAAAAGTGATAGAATAAGGACACAAAATGGGCAGACATCATGCACAAAAGTGATAGAATAAGGACACAAAATGGGCAGACATCATGCACAAAAGTGATAGAATAAGGACACAAAATGGGCAGACATCATGCACAAAAGTGATAGAATAAGGACACAAAATGGGCAGACATCTTGTACAAAAGTGATAGAATAAGGACACAAAATAGGCAGACATCATGCACAAAAGTGATAGAACAAGGACACAAAATGGGCAGACATCATGCACAAAAGTGATAGAACAAGGACACAAAATGGGCAGACATCATGCACAAAAGTGATAGAATAAGGACACAAAATGGGCAGACATCATGCACAAAAGTGATAGAATAAGGACACAAAATGGGCAGACATCATGTACAAAAGTGATAGAATAAGGACACAAAATGGGCAGACATCATGTACAAAAGTGATAGAACAAGGACACAAAATGGGCAGACATCATGTACAAAAGTGATAGAATAAGGACACAAAATGGGCAGACATCATGCACAAAAGTGATAGAACAAGGACACAAAATGGGCAGACATCATGCACAAAAGTGATAGAATAAGGACACAAAATGGGCAGACATCTTGCACAGAAGTGATAGACTAAAGACAAAAAATTGGAGCTCTGGAGATTTTAGTAAAATATATCTTTGGTATACATTTTTCTTGTTGCTTCTGGTTGATATAGCACATGTTTCTTCTTTACTGTTCTAGTATATGGAATTCAGGGTATTCCTCCCATTCTGAACCCTATTTGAAAGTAGTTCACAATGATTTACTTTTTCCACACTGATGAAATTGCTATTAAACACTAACAACACTGTTGAAGTTTTGTTTTCCAGGAAAATCTATACTTGTATGCATGGTATGGTCACAGAACTTGACCAGGGCATTTTGTGCATAATTTTGAACTTGCAAATGGGGTTAAAGTCACAGTGACCTAGAGTACTTAATGACACAGACACATGTGTTTTTTAAAGCTCTAATGCAGTGTACAGCTTTTGTCATCTCAGCTGATCTCTGGTTGTATACATGCTCTGTGGAATACAATATTCAGAAACTGCACCAGGTTAAACTTGGTCACAGTAACCAGGTAACTGTGGATGTTCTGATATTATTGTGCCAAGAACTCTTGTTATTAGTTAAAATTTTGTTGCATTTTATAATTAAGTTTATTACATTTTTTGCAAAGTAAACTTGTAATTTGGCAATATTTTTCATACAAATTGTTATTGATATCTTACTGAGGGGTTATAAGTGCTGATTTTATATATTTTGTCCTAAGTTACTAGATATAGAAAGTTTAGGAGTGGAATTCAACATTTGAATTTCTTTCTTATTAGGTAGTATCACTGTTACACTATGACAAGACAGAGGAAGGCATGAAAGTGAATCCATCTCCTGGTTACCCAATAGTTTGTGTCACTGTGAGTATGACCTAGACTATTTCTGTTTTGTAATATCTTGATACTAGCATGTTAGAACTTGTACAATTTCATAATTACAGTGTCTACATAAAAAAGGTATCATGTAATAGTCACAAATTCACTGGCAGGCTGAATCACTAAGATAAGACTATAGAAAGTTATTTCTCTTTAGGTACACACAGTAACAGTTCTTTTTCTTTCTTTTTTTTTCAGCCATGCGATACTCATTATCCAACCTTCACTGTAACCCACACCTTGTGCCGTGACTCTAATATCAACCAGTCTAACATTTACTATCGATGGGAAGTTGCCATGCCCTCAGACAACTTTGGGTCACGACCTCCATTTGTGGAGGTATCTGACAAAACGCTCTTCACCAGTATAAACAAAATGGTTTTGGACAGTGTATATTTCAGGCCTAGTTTTAGAGTACGCTGTGTAGCTCAACCAGTTGATGAAAGTGGTAACCCAGGAATACCTTTAAAGAGTAAAAGTGTTAATATTGGACGCAGTAATGGGATTTGCAATGCCCCTGTATTTTCTGATCGACTGTTTAGTTACCAAGCCCAGTCATTTCTTGCTAAATTGGATTATGTAGGTCCTGATGATATTAAGAACCCAAACACAATACATTTGTCAATCCAGGTGCCTCATCAGGATGGAATGTTGCCACTGATCTCCACTTATCCACTCCACAATCTTCGTTTCCTGCTGGCTGAGCCAATCTACAGACAACAACATGTTTGTTCCAACATAATCACTCCAGAGGAGAGAGATTCTCTCATAAACTCTGGCTTCCTTGACTCTGGATCAACCTTCCCAGAAGCCCATGGGCCAGGGTATGACTTCCCATTCCAGTTTGATAACAAATTACGAACAAATGCAACTTTGTTGTTATATAAGCATTTGAATCTGAAGAGTTGTCTGTGGACATTTGAAGCATGGTATCATATGTCTGACCTTGTTGAAATGTGTGGAGGTCGAGCTGTATCGGATTTCCAAGTTACTGATGCAGGTCAGACGTACCTAACAGTTCGTGTGCCGCTTTATGTGTCATACCTTTATGCCACAGCTCCAATTGGATGGGGATCCCTTGAGCACAGAACAGAGATGGAATTCTCATTTTACTATGACACAGTCCTGTGGCAGTCAGGGTTAGAGACAGATGGTGATCTTGGGGGAAGGTTACAGGTCATGAGAATTGTCATTGGAGATGATGGAAAACTTGTCATTGACTTCAAAACTCAGGCCAAATTTAGGGGTAAGAATTTTGTTATTGTCAATTTTTTCCTGTGCAAAGAACAGAAAATTAAGGCCTGTCTGCACTAGATTCATTAAAAGTTGAAATCTGTGGGGTAGCTTTCATGTTCTGAAACATTCAAATTGATTATTTTCATCATACCACCCATTGGTACTAGTTACATCATTTGCATTCGCTAAGTTATTTATGTCAGCGTCACCTGATGGCTCTTGATCAGTGTTCTCAAATTTTGGGCTGATTCTGGTATCTTCAATAAAATCAAAGTTATTATGACTCCAAATTTTCTAATTTTGCTTTAAAATAAAAACATGAATAAAAGCACAAGTATTTATTAAAGTCCCATATTGTGTTCAAGACATCCATAGTAATGCCTTTTCCCTCTGTCTGTCTGTTTGTCCACTCAAGCTTCTTGTAACCATCAGAGCTTTGCATCCCTTGCAAATAATTGGATGCCATTTGGTAGGCAACTTAAATAAATTCCAAAATTATAATAGTAAATTCTTATTGTTCTCAAAAAGCTTGTTCTCTGTTTGTTTCATGAAACGTTTTCTGTGTACCTATATATTCTAGGTGTGTATGTCCTGGAACATCAAACCTTACCTGGTTACAAAAGTAGATTTGTGTCAGAAGACAAATCCTCCATCTTCAAGCTGAGTCTTCTCTGGAGCCAGAACACATTTGACAGTCAGCAACAGTTGTGGAGAGCTGTCAGTGATTACAGTCTCAAGGTAATGTAAACCTGACTGACTTAATGATTGATTGACACACTCTGTTACCTCTAGAAAATTTGGCTGTTCACCAGAGTATTAGTGATAACAGTTATGGCCTAAAAGTACCAATAAACTGATGGCTCCAGCGAGCTAGTGGTTAGAGCATCTGCCTTGTATGAAGGAGGTTGAGGGTTCGATACCCAGCCAAGTCATATCAGATACTTATAAAAATAGTACTAACAGCTGCCTTGCTTGGCACTTGGCATTTAGATGTTAGTGTTAGGACTGGTCAGCCAGGTGTCAGGTTAATGTGACTGGGTGGGCATCATGCTACATGTCTGTGGCATGATGCCTCAGTGCTAGACATCACTATAAACTACCACAGTGCAGACGTCATAGCGATGTGACTGAAAAATTGTTAAAGCTGCATTTAAAATCCAAATCTCACACACACACACACACACACATGTGCAGCAACTACAGAGAGTTGTCAGTGACAACAGCATAAAGTTAAGGTTAGACTGACCGAGTGAAAATAAATTTTACACTCAAGAATAGTTGTGGTGAGCAGTCAACAAATACAGTGTCCAGTTAAAGCAGGACTGAAAATGTATTAATGATTGACTCATGAATGTTAGTCTCTTCATGCACCATGTCAGATTTGACAGTGTAAAACTGGAGAGCTATCATGGACTACAGGGTCAGTGTTAGTCAAGAGTACTGACTGCCTTGTATAAGTAACTTGATTGATTTGTCAGCTGTTAGCTCAGTAACTAATTAACCAAATGAATGAGAGAATGAGTCGATTAAGGAATCATTTGGTGAATAAATGGATAAATAAATGAAATTATGAATGAATTGCTAATGTAAATATGGAAAGTTATTTAATGAGGCATGGCTAAAGAGAAGGTTACAGAAATTTTTATAAATTTGTCATATTTTGACATTGATGTTGCAATTGATGTAGAATTTTTCAGTTTGTAGCAGTGTGGAAATCACAAAAACACATGTTAATTTCTTCTGTCTATATATTGTTTATTTAGCATTATCTATGATAAACCATCATCGTCATCATCACTGCCATTGTTATTATTGTCCACCACCTCTCAAAAGAAAAGCAGGAAACATGGTATTTTCTGTCTGTCATACTTTCATTTTTGTGCTGTAACTATAAAGCTGTTTGAGATTACTGAATGAAACTGACATACTTGTACATTCATTTGGTGTGTCATATTTGACATTGGGTTTCTCATCTTCAAGGTTAATGTCACAGCACATTGCCTTTTACTGTCCTTTCTATAACTTTAAAATTGTTTGAGATTGAGGGAGAGAACTTGCTGTACAAATACATCACTAGTGTGCTGTCTTCAAGGTCAAGGTCACAACAATTTTATGTTTGCATTATTTTCCATTCTGCACCATTAACTGTAAACTGTAATGCTATTTGAGAATAAGGAATGCAAATTGGTATACTTATACATTATCACTAGATGTGTTACCACATTTGGAGTGCTATCTTCAAGGTCAGTGTTTTCAATATTTTACATATTCCATCACATTTTCATTTATCTTTATACTTGTGGGATGAAACTTTGTATGCTTGTATATTATCAATGTAATGCATGTTTTCATTTACACTTTTCTTCTGTTCGAAAACGATAAAGCCATTTGAGGTTTTGGGTTGAAATTTGGTACACTTGTACATTATCACTAAAAGTGGTGTTCTGTAACAATTGTGGAACCCATTTTCAAAATCAAGGTCATGATTCAATATTATAAGTCCTCCATCATACCTTCCCTTCCACTTTGAGGCTGATGACCATATCATGCTAGGCAGGGAACAAAAAGTTAATAATTTTATTATGATGATGATGATTATTATTATTATTATTATTATTATTATTATTATTATTATTATTATTATTATTATTATTATTAATCTTTCAGGACTATACTGGAGAATACACAGCTGAGCTAATTCCTTGCTCTGTACATTCAACTCAGCGATATACTACAGAAATTCCTATCCCATGCACAGCTCACAAGCCTGTCCGATTTGAGATTCCCATTGCATTCCAACAAACCAATCGTCCAGTCCCTCTAGAGTACACCCTCAATACACACTTTCAGCTCACCAACAATCGTGACATGTTTCTCCTTAACCCTATGACCTCAAACACTGACCTAGATGACATGGATTTTAATGGAGCCTTCTCTGAGGGACAGAAGATTTTTGGACGTGTGCTGTGGAATCCAAAACAGGACTTGAAAGGAGCTTATAAACTCACTATTGAAAAAGTTTTCTTATGCACAGGTATGTTAAATTTGATGTGTATGTGTGATGGCTGACATAGGTGTCAACAGATGTCAGATGGAGGTTGGAATAGGGCTTCAGGGTAATCCCCAGGATGATACAGTCATGTGCTTGTTGTTACAGCTTGAAAATAATTTAAATTCTACCCCTGTAACTACAAACCCACAATTTGGGTATGAAAATACAAATTTATAATTGCGACTGGCATGTACCCTGTTGTTTATTCAAATTCTCCATGGAATTTGCCTCATGATCACAAAGGTAAAACTATTGAGATCTCCACCATGTAACCATATATACACTACCGTATTTACCGTATGTTTTCGGACTGCAACAAATAATTACTTTTTTTGTTGTCCGAATACATATTAAATTCTTTGATTAGGTGTCCGAAAACATACAAGTGTAGATAGAATTATGCCGCCGCCCCTCCCCACCCCTTCCCCGTCCGTAACGAAGTTACCGTTAGCTCACATGACAACATGCTGCCATGAAGTAAAACAAGTATTTTGTCTAACACCACGGAAAGCATAATTAATGAAAAATGGGCATTACTTGCCTATTTTGTCTATTTGATACATGTCCATCCACCAGAAAACAAAGCCATACATGTATTAGAGCCACGATTGTGTGCGTATTTTCCAAAAAGAACCGCCATATTAACATAGTAATCTTGCAATCCAGTTTAACCTTCTGCTAATGATCATTAAAATCTACATTACAAACGCACGCAAGCTTTATTTCTGTGTAATTAAGATATTAATACAAACTAAATAAAAAGATTTTGGAATTATAATTCTTAAGATATTTTGGGCAGAAACATTTTAGTATTGAGAGTCGAAACACCAGTACATGTATGATGGCTATTCTTAGAGCACCAAGGGTGAGAGGCTCCACATGGGATGAGTGTTGTATGTACGCCTACGAAGGGTAAAAATAAAAAGCAATTTGCAATATACGAGTCGGCGTGATTAATATGTTGATATTTTTTTAAAAATAAAGGTGATGCATTTGGTGTGGTTCTCTCTTCTCTTTTTTTCCACCTAGCCGAGGGTAGATTAAAATGAGCAAAGCTTGCCGGCTGGAAACGATCTACTGCTCGAAGATTGCAGTGATGCATGTCAGAGATTTCAAAGTGTCTGGGTGTTAATTGTTAATAATATAACTGGTGGGATTTCTTTGACAGATGTGTTCGGAAATAAAAGGCAGCCATCTGGATTTTATTAAAAGAGCACACGATGTACCTAACATTTAGCACCCACAATCAAATATATCGTCTACCAAGAGGTTTATTACCTGTAGAACAATAACTATGTTTAAACCTTTGTATATAATGCCTCAGGGATAAGGGATTTGTTTTGTTGGACAATGCCAATGAATTTTACTAATCCATACCGACTCTGATGTATTGTTTAATGATATAAGGCAGGGGTCATGGTTTCTAATCAAAGCCATAACTGTCACACCTGTATGAAGTGGTTTCGTGTGTAACAATGTCTATACTGACAACCAATCATATTTTTGTTAGCTGAATCAAACTATTAAAATAAAAAGTATAAATAAAATACCCACCACATACAAAAGTTAGTATACTGGATAGCTATCGTTGTGAAACATAATATTGTTAGTACTGTAATAAATTTGATGGATAAGTTTATCATACGTTATGCAACAAGTGAGGAGGCACTGCCTAGTTCTTGGAGGGACTCGCCCTTGCCAAAATCGTCTCCAAAGAAACCAGTAGGCCGTCCACAGAAGCGACCTCGAATTAATGATTCTGAGGAAGCATCACAAAAACAACCGCCTACGAAGAAAGCTGCTCTAGATGACGAGTCTGATCAAAATCAAATAGCACGCGTGTATCATCGTATGTTGTCATATATGTGACGCGATCAAAATGTCGATACCGGTCTGCAAATATCACAATATGATTTAAAAAATCTATATCTGATCTGTTACTTTTCGTTGGAACATCTTGATTTAACAAGACAATCCGTTGTTGATATACACTTTAGAGCTCGTGTAACCCTTCCGACTAATGCAGCAGGTGTTGTCACTATCCCGAATTACATGTGATTAATAATTTTAAATTATATTAGTTCATGGACGTTCATGATCGCATTAAATAATTGGCGACCAAATGAAGCGAACTTTGTATCAGTTAAATTAACGGCAAACACGCTGTAAATTTTACATTAAAACGACGAAGCAGATCCTCCAAGATTGTGTCCGAAAACATAAATTGTAGAAACAATTATATCGGAGCAACGTACGAAAACTTACAAGGCATTTAAATATGATTTTTCCCCGAAAAAAACGGTGTCCGAAAACATACAGTATCCGAAAACATACGGTAAATACGGTAACTAAAGACAGATTTAGATATGCAGCAAGATTGGCTCCTGGATCTGTACTTACCCCTAGTAACATAACCAAGACATATATATTTTGGGCGTTGTATGGGACATAGTAGGGGAACATTGAGATGTGTGTTTTGAAAAGATTTGATTGTCAAAATGTGGGATTATGTAGAAGATGACCATTTGTGATTGCTGCAAAAACAGCAACTTTACATTCTCTTTTAATATTTTAATAATGTTGCACTTGTTCCCCATATCAAATAGTAGATTATAGTTTTTGTATATTGAAGAGTACATTATTGATATAGGTCATATATTTAAGTAATTATATAGAATTGACAAGGTTAATATATTTAAAACTACATTATTGACATAGGTCATATATTTAAGTAATTCTATAGAATTGACAAGGTTAATATATTTAAAAGTACATTATTGATATAGGTCATATATTTAAGTAATTATATAGAATTGACAAGGTTAATATATTTGAAAGTACATTATTGACATAGGTCATATATTTAAGTAATTCTATAGAATTGACAAGGCTAATATATTTAAAAGTACATAATTGACGTGGTTAATAAAACTGTCCATTTAAGGGGACATAACTGTCAATATTTATGCTGTATGCATATTAATTGCGTAAGGTTGAAATAGAACAGAATAATTATCTTGTAGTATTTCTCTTATCAAACACTAATGTCAACAGTATTTAACATGAAAAATATAGAATTCATTCATGGAATGAAGGTTGAAGGTTTATATTCTGAGATGTGGAGTTTTTCACAATTTTTAAAATAATGTTTTCAGAACTATACATTTATTTGGCACTATAAAGTGAGGTTTGTTCTGACATGCTGTTTAACCCAATACACCTCTCCCAACAACTTGTGCACAACTGTGTTCAAAAATGCACACCACAGTTTAAGCAGTGGTTCATGTTATCAATAGCACCTTTTAAAATTAAAAATAGGATGCTGTCCTGGCTGGACATCAACAGTGAGAAGACAAGATACTGAAGCAGTTAAATGTTTTCATATTTGCTTTAAAATCACATTTGCAATAAATGTCAATAAAATGCATTTTCTAATACAGTTATTCACTTTTCTGTATAAATGGCCTTTATTTTCAAGATAATTAACCTCTGAAAGAGGGTTACAACCATTACTCCAAGAGGTTTCTTAACACATCATGTGTACCTCTGGAAACACTGTTTATGATGTCACTGCTTTTTTGTGAATGTGTATATATTCATGTGTTGTTTCACAACAAAACAAGATTTTCTTTTTCAAAAACTAGGGGCATTTAATTCAAGAAACATCAACTGTCAAGCATCAAAACTAAAGTTTTTATACATACTTTCTGTTACTAAAATACTAATGATATTTAATTGCAAGAAATAGTCAAATTCATAGCTCATCCATAAGCAAATTTACGTCAGTTCAAAAATTTTAAGTTTACTAAAAACTTTGGAACTTGGTTCTCCATAATGGACTAGACATATGAGAAAAAACTTTGAATTCATTGGGTACAGCTTTCACTTTGATTCTCGGTCATATTTTGTTCATGCTTGACAATCCTGTTCACGTATCCATGTTATTGTATTTTCAGGTCGAGATGGCTATATTCCCACTTTTGATCCCACAGGAAAAACCTACGGACAGGGGTCTCAGTTTGGCTGTATACAGCCAGGGCCTAACCTGCAATACAGATTTCTCATACTTGTAAGGATTTGCAAAGCATTCATTAAATCCCAAAATGAAATGGGCCTGCCTTATCTCACACAATGTCAAATGTATTATTATCAAATGTTTAACATTAACCATGTCAGGTCTAAAATTACAACATGCTGGACATTAGTCATGTCAAGTCTGATGTTACAGAATACTTTACATTAATGCCAAGTCTCATGTTAGAGAATGCCTGACATTAATTATGTTAAGTCTGATATTACAAAATGCTTGACATTAATGTTAAGTCTAATGTTGCAGAATGCTTGACATTATTCATGTAAAGTCTAAAGTTACAGAATGATTGACATTAATCATGTTAAGTCTAATGTTACAGAATGCTTGACATTAATCATTTCAAGTCTAATATTAAAGAATGCATGACATTAATCATGCCAAGTCTAATGTTTTAGAATGCTTGACATTAATCATGTCTAATGTTACAGAATGCCTGAAATTAATTATGTCAAGTCTAATGTTACATAATGCTTGCCATTAATCATGTCAAGTCTAATGTTACAGAATGCCTGAAATTAATTATGTCAAGTCTAATGTTACAGAATGCTTGACATTAATCATGTCAAGTCTAATGTTACAGAATGCCTGAAATTAATCATGTCAAGTCTAATGTTACATAATGCTTGACATTAATCATGTTGTACTAGAAAAGTGTGGTTTGAACAGAGTTGCTTTTTATTTTCATGTGTGGATAAGGTCTGCTTACTTTCTTACCTTTAGAAAGTTAAAAAGTATGTCATTTAGAAATACAAATTTAAACATCATGTGCAATAAGGAATGAAATAAATGTTGACTGTTACAGTAACTACAAAACTACCTGAAGAAGTACTCATGACAAAATGAATCTTTTGCTTAGATAAGCAGGGTTAAATCTTGGCTGTGTCCTTAATTTTCATTTTTGCCACAAAAAATACCCTCATGGCACCCACCAGGTGCATAAAAAGACTCAAGAATTTTTTTTTATGAATGATTGTTACAGTTAATTTTAGATTGAGTTGAGCATATCCCAAATTTACTGAATATATAGCACTCATTGCCAAAGAAGTGAAAGGCAAACAATTTCATTGGCTAGGAAACCCTCAGGACCAAGTGGTCTTAGGTGCTCACATTTACCAATCATAACCATTTCATCTCTGTCTTTTTGGGTTGAAGACTTGTGCTGGACCATTGTGGGCTGCTTGTAGTCTAATTCCTATAGATCAGTAGTTCTTTCCAGTTTTTAAAAATATTCTTCCTGCAAAAAATATTCAGACTGCCATCTATAGCTTATCAGGTGCTGAAAATGGCATTAAACCCACAAAATGCATCCTTGGCAAACACACATCTTGCTGATTTTGATCAAGAACACATGCGCTATGATCACTGATACAAAATTTTAACAAAATATGAAATCTTCAGTGAAACACTACAGTATTTATTTACGAAGTAGTGTACTTAAAAGAATATATATATATATATATATATATATATATATATATATATATATATATATATATATATATATCACAGGTGCTTGTGTCATTGATTTCTTGATTTTTGTAAAAAGTATTCACCTATTCAGTATTTTTTCCAACATATATTTTGAATTGTTGTGGTAGAGTCTGATTGCTGCCCAGTTTGATACCATTTCCATTTCAAATTAAGATACCCGTCTAAAGCACCTTTCATTTTGATTTGATAGAGGACATTGCCCCCACCCCTACCCCTTTTTTTAATTTCTGGAATGAGCACTGGATAAATTTCATTTTAGTCTCAGACTGACAAATGATGTAAATACCAAAATGAGAATAAAAATTAATACTAAAATAATAATAGGTCTTACATGTTCAGAGTTTCTATTTAATGTTGATGAAGATTCCAAGATGATAATGATAAGAATTTATCCAGCAATCAAAGTTGTTAATGCAATTATGATTTAGTCCTTTTTTTGCCATATTTCATTTTCTAGGATCGTGGAAATCCAGATGTGGTTGACAGGGAATTCAACAAGGTTCCTTTTGAGTCCCAGTTTGCTGGTGAAAATCCAGATTACATTGCTATAGAAAACATGGATGGAGTAGACGGATTTGTAATGAGTGTTGACCCACTTTATAAGGTAGCTAAAAATACTTTCTCATCAAGGTCAGGGTTAGGAACTGGTCATTTAATTTTCTGAGATGTGGTGTAGGGTTTTGTAGTAGGGATAATTTTAGCTCATCAGGTGTTTTGGAAAATATTTTTATATATCATCCATCCCCATAACAGACATATTTACTGGACATGACAGACAAATGAGGTCCAATGACTAACTGGTATGTCAGACAGTGAAAGTGTCCCATGCAGTTTGTAAGTAGTGTTTGATTATTGAGTTTGCCTAGTTGTTTTGACATTCATTATCTACAAAAATACAACTGCCTGTTCTCACTAGACTTGTTAAACCAAAATGATTAATGTCCTTAAGGTCATGGGGTGAGTGTACTGTAAAGATTCTGCTTGTATTGTATTGGAAGGAAACTGGAAAACAGTTATTTTAGCTTTTTGAAAGAAAATGTATTTTGTATTTAGAAACCTTTCTGCCCACTTTTCAAGTAGTTTTGCATCATTAATATGTAACCTTGTGGTAGAAATTTTAGGTTTGTAGTGAGATTGTGTGTATGATATATGACTTATTTTGTAATCAAATTTCTTAAGAAAATTTGGGGACTAAATTTTAGAACCAAGGGGAAAATGTAGTAGGGACTTTTAGATGATTTAAGTCTAGTGAGAACAGGCAGTTGTGTTTTTGCAAATTAATTAAATGATTATTTACAGAATATACAATTAGTTTTAGATTTTGAAAAATGATTATGATATTAGAGACAAGATATTAGATTATGTTTCTCTAATTAGCAAGAATATCTCAGATATAGATTTTAAAGAAATAGATATTTTATAACTGAACTCTGACAATCTTTGTCAACCTTTACACTTAAACCCCATTTATTTAACATTTGTATTTTGAGGAAGAGGTTGAAAGGGAGTGTGAGTCTGATCAGATATATTATAATCATTTATGTTTTTAAATCAACTTCTAGACAACTCGTTAGTGAGATATCAAATGTTTAGTTTAATGTAAGAAACACAGATCTATATACCAGAAACAATTCAAGCCAGTTACAGAAATATGATACCAGTTGTCTCCTGTGAAGTCCCTCTAGGCTGATATATATTTACCAGAGGAGAACTTGCTAGAGGGAGAGTTTGAATTGGAATTAAAGAAAATATGTAACCTAGATGTTTGTTTGTTTGGCTCTACCAGCTAATTCCCCCAATGTAACTGCCACCCACCCACCCCATCTCAGCTACAACAGTTTGCTGAAAATTTTGTCAAAAAGTTGTAGACTCAGATACACTGGAAACAATATTTTCCTCTGATTTGTAGAAAAAAGAAATATATCTATTATTTGAAAAAAATAATTATTTTGGGATCAAAGAGAGAAAAATATTCTGCTTTACAAGAAAACCCCATGCCTTCTCCCAACAATGAACATGATATTTGTATTAAGAAATGGTTAATGCACATACCTCCCTAAAAACACCACCTGCCTAGCAACATTGTCATGGTCCTTACAACCATGTACTGAAGAAAAAATCTTGTATTAAGCAGCCAACTTCTTTGAGAGATCGCATGTTTTTACTTTCCTGAAGTGAATGCATTACACAGATTGGATCCATTGTGTATTTGGCTTCTGCTGTTCCATATCAGATTTCATGTATTTAAGTTACAGAAACTATAAGTCTTTTAATTTTTGTTCAGGTAACATCAGGTCATCAATGGTACCTTCAAGTCCTCTTCCTGATAGGCTCATCAGATCCTGCCCAGAAAAACTACAGAAATCGTCGCTCAGCATTTATCACTCTTGGAAAACGGGACATCTCTGATTCATTGGATGATAGTTTTGAAAGACAGACAAGAAATGGAACAAATATAAAAGTGTTGCATCTAAATCAGACTAATTTGTCAAGTACATCTACCTCACATACAAAACATGAAATAGCTTTGGAGTTAATATTGATACCAATTATAGCAGTGGTGTTGATTATAATTGCTATTGTGATATTTTTAATTCTTCGGAAAAAGAGACAAAAGCACAAAAATTCAAACCCAAAGAAGAGGAGCAATCTAGAAATAGCACAACAGAATTCTGTTATATATAAAGGAAAATTGAGAAACAGTATAGAACTGAAAAACTTAACTGTAGTACAGACTGAGAAAAATAGAAAACCTTCCGTACGGGTAAAGGATACAAATTTGAATTCCAATAAAAAGAAGAAAGAAAATGGGACGGAGGTATAGGTGATAGCAAGAATGATATTTTCTTCAGTGCCAGCATTATCTCTGTGCAATTCCATGTGACTTACAGTAATTATGAAAATAAATCACTTAAATCTGTTAAATTTAACTTGTTTATAAATGGTTAGGTAGGTATATATTTTTGGAAAACTTTCTGCCTTGTTGAATTTTATGGTTAGTCCAGTGCATCACAACTGTTAATCCATGTTTGTATATCGAAGTTTATCAAAATGAACACACTTCTGTTCCTACACAGAAATAAGTTGAGAAATACTGTTAAATTTAACATGTTTATAAATGGTTTGGTAGACATTTTTATGGAAAACTTTCTTCCTATGAATTTAGTGGTTAGTCCAGTCTATCACAACCACTAATCCATAATTCTACGTTTCTCAAAATGAATGCAATTTTGTTCCTACACAGAAATAAGTTGTAATATTGTACCAATCTTTAATTCTAAAAATGAATACAATTTTTCTTACACAGAAATAAGTTGCGATATTTAAGTTTCTAAAAATGACTGCAATTTTGTTCCTACACAGAAATAAGTTGTGATATCACCAGTACACAAACTCTTAAAGATAAGCAGTGATATTGCAAATTCTCAAATGTTTCTGTACCACAGGTCATAATTTGTTCTCGAGAAGTTTCACAACCACTGCTAAAGCTATAATAGGATATATTGACAGCGTAGATCCAGAGTGCCTGTCCACCAATACAAGTACATCAGGGTCTAAATGTGATGGAAATTATTAGTGTACCAAATACCAGTACACCAAGATCTCAGCTATGGGGGGGAAATTATCAGTAATCATTTACATTACTGAACATTAGGCCGCATTTTTACTGTGCATATTGTCCCCATTCTGTGACTCTCAGTTACATACCAAATATTGTTTTCATTATTGTGATTTTTTTTCTCCCTTGCTGGCCTAGTAAAAGTTTTATACACATGACAAAACTTCTGTCAGAATACAAGAACAAATCTTTTTAATCTTGAAAAAAGTAGAATCTTTTTAGTAAGACAGTAAGTATCTCACCAGAAGAATCCATTCTCAGAAAATTTTTGTCTGAACTTTATTGTATTATTTTTTTTCTTCTTTTGAAATATTATCAAGAAAAGGCCAGATGGGAGGATATTGACAGATTTCAATATTATGAAGAAAATTTGAGATTTGTAGTGAGACCAGGTCCCAAGTCAAGGTCATGTTTAATTTGTCAACCACATTCATAAAAATGGTATAATAGCTCTTGCTGAAACAGGACACTCTGAGTAATGACTGAATTACTTTAAATAAGCCAGTTCTTGATACAATAGTATTAAAATATGGCATCTGAATCCCCAAAAACTGAAAAGCCTTTATTTCTATTTAAAAAAATGCATAAAACTTTAGTAATTTCTGTCATTAATTTATCATTTCTAACTCTAGTCACCTGTGTATCCCTAACACTCTTTTGTTTGCATTCCAAACCAAATGGGAGCTTCTCTGCTAACATGGTGTCCATATTTGTCTATTATCTCAAACAAAAAGAGGAGTGAATGTAGTTTTCTGTCATCAGTAAGCTCTGAATACATATGTAAATATTCATAACTTTCAGAGTTATATCCCTTTTTAACCCATATACAAAATAATTGCCTAGATCACGTAAGAAGGTCCATCACAAGTTAAACCAACCTTAAGTTAACAACTATTTGCAGCCAGATCAGTTTTGGTACTGGTTAAGTGCCTCGTATAAGTTACTAACTGATTATCAGGTATTCAATGGAACATCAGCACATGAATGATTATATATCCTGACAAAGTTATTGGTCAGCAACAAACCATAATGGCTAGTTTGGGCAAGATTCAAACCCATGCCCTTCTGGTCATGAGTCTTGCATGCTATCCACTTAGCAACTTCAGCTGTCTTCTACAAATACAAAAAACCAGTGTACATTATGGAACTCCAAACCATGATATTATTTCAAGAGTTGAGAAATTAAACAAGTCCTAAACTGTGCCAGCAGTCAGTTTTGTTTTTCTTCCATTGCAAATCAACCTCATATTAAACTGTATTTAAACTCAGCAGGGTCAATTTAACTGGAATAAGCACAAATTTTTGTCATAAGATTATTTAATGGGATTCTATTGAACTAAGTTATGGCTCTACCCTTCATGTAGATTAATTTAAGACATGTTATTAACTCGTCACTATTTGTTACATATATGTTTGCTATAGAAAGTTTTAACTTTCTATTAAGTTCAGGTTCATATCTGTTTCTCCAAATTGGTAAGCAATGACCAAGTTAATTATGATATTATATGTCATTCATTTATGTACCCTTGTTTGCATGCAAGTTTATTGAAATATACATGTGTAAGCCATATTAGTTTTTATTCATGCTTATATAAATATGTGGATTGCAATATTTACAAACCATATGATGTTGTGATACTTGTTCTTGTGTCAAAATTGTAAGTTTGTTCATTGATACATTTCATATCTAGTTACTTTTTGAAAAGGCAACCCATTGATATCTTTTTTTACACTATGAAAACAGAGATAGCAAAAGCATCAAATATCACCATTTTTATAGACTGGAATTATGTTTTATTTGAAATGATTCCTCTTGTTTTGTACCTTATATTGCCATCTTTTCTGGAATTTCTGATCTCATACTTTTTCACGAAAAAAAGAAAGATGACTTTAACCAGATTTCTTGACATTTTCAGGCAGTTCTCATGCCTGCTTTAGCATAAACTCCAACTCTGGTGGCAATGTTGTGTTAATTTTTCAGTATGGTAATAAATCTAATACCCTTGTAAGGAGAACTAGTAATCTTGGACTGGACTCTGCCCTTTCATAGCCATAAATCCACCCCTATCATTACACTGACCCCTAGACAAGGTCATGGCTGTTTATGAAAGTCTTTGTTAGGGTTTTGGTTCTATATGATACTATGTTCCATGTCCTGGGAGTGATAACTATCATATCTGGATTGTGGAGCACTGTTCTTGCATAGGCTTACATATCTACGACTCTCAGAACACTTCAGCGTCATTTAAGGATGAAAACAGTTACATCAGGCAGGTGAGACACACTGATTAAAAAAGGGCATGTACCTTATATACTGGTAAGTTGAGTTCAGGTGCCATCAACATAGACCCTGACCTGCCACTACATAATCTGCCTGTAGTTAGGATCTATGTTGTCACTGCTTACTTCTAACAAACTGCATAGATCAAGATCTGCCAACATATACCAGCAGATCTAGGTTTGTGTAGTTTGCAGTTGGATTGGACTTGAAAGCGAGTATATGCAGTATTCAGAGGACACTTCATTCATCCATACAATCAGAATATTTCAGAGAAATGGCTTCCATATAACCAATGTGTTACTGTAATTCATTTTGGATTTTTTGTTTGTTCGTTGCTAGGCTTTAAATTAACAAGTCACAAAAAGCAGTTCCTGGTTTCAAAAGCATGATAGCATGCATGGGCTTAACAAGCATAGTACATACATACTACTAAATAAATGTGATTCAGTGAACCTCTTTTATGATTCAATATGATCAAAGATGTAAACTTAATAAGTCAGTTTTCTTTAAAAATTATTCTTTCTGTATTGAAAAAAAACCAAAGTTTCTTTTCTTGTGAGGTTAAGTTCCCATGATGAAATTTGGAAAAAAATGCAAGATAACTCTAATTAATTTGATATTTAAAATCTTGCATCCCATAAAAACTGGTTGTATTTTAATCACTCATTAATCCATTTTACCTATAATGATATTAGTGTTCACTGGCATGTTTTTTTTTTTAATACATTGTTCTGAGTCACTGACTTGTTTCTGACTGATCTTTGGGTATATAACACTACAACTGTAAACAGCAGTCATGAGATCTGCCTTCCCATAATGCACTAGTAGATTAGTGTCAACACTGTTCATCACAGTGTTGTCCTAAGTCTGTTTTATGAAGGTGCTACATCCTACCCTCCACAGGTTGTGCCCTGCTCCCCTCCATCTCCAGAGATTAAATATATAACATGTGGTGAGATTTAAAATGTGAATTCTGGGCATGATTTAATCTTTATTTGTAACATTATAAAATATTTTCTTCAGTGCTCCAGTATAATGCATACAAATGACCTCTTTAATTGAGACTGCACCCAATAAATTGCTTACAACACTGAAAATGCCCCCAACTGGTAACCACGACCCTACCATGACTATTAGTCTGGGTACAACACTGATTTATCGTCAAGCATATATCTGGTTGTATACAGTGATTTGATGTCAAGCATATATCTAGTTGTATACAGTGATTTAATACCAAGGGTATATCTGGTTATATAAAGTGATTTGTTATCAAGCATATATCTGGTTATATACAGTGATTTAATATCAAGCATATAACTGGTTATATACAGTGATTTAATATCAAGCATATAACTGGTTATATGCAGTGATTTGTTATCAAACATATATCTGGTTATATGCAGTGATTTAATATCAAGCATATATCTGGTTGTATGCAGTGATTTAATATGAAGCATATGTCTGGTTGTATGCAGTGATTTACTATCAAGCATATATCTGGTTGTAAGCTGTATGCAGTTGGGTGCTAGGTATAAATTTTAATGTCAAGCATATATCTGGTTGTAAGCGGTATGCAGATGGGTGCTAGGTATAAATGAGTAGCCAAGACTGTTCATACCTCATGGTCACAAGACTCGAAATGCTAACAAGCCCCAATATATGCTGTACATCATTTACTAAAATATTTTTTATTTTGATGGATGTACCATTCTTGGTGACATGTGAATATTTGTTTTATGAATGCTACCATATGAGATTACAACTTTACTGTAATGAATATATTGAATCTTGAACTCAACCACATAGACTTATGGGTTTTAGATTTACCAGCCTGCCTATTTTATAGGGTTTTCAGAACAAAGATGACAGTTATAAGCATATAATTGAATAAACTGTGTGTTTAAATAGCGAGGATATGTATCAAATTTGTTCAGAATCTGCTTAATTAAATGGAAATATCTTGACACAAGTGATTCACGGTATATTTAAAAATACTTTAAAACCTAAAACACAAAATTTATTTTCCATACGTCCTGCAGAGAAATGATTTGATCACTATGACAAGAAAAAAGGTATATTTATTATTATCTTGTGTACCATATACAGTATAATCATTTCAAAGCCATGTCCAACTGCCAAAAAACAGACCATGATCTGACACCACATTCTGCAATGGCAGATCTGGGTCTGTGGAGTTTGCAGTTTGACTTGAAGCGAGTATACACAATATTTTGAACACTATCAGTTCAATTATATGCAAAGGATTAGAACCACCTACCTGTTCCACCTTTAAAATGTGGATCAATTTTCATGGCAATCTTTGCTTTGTTAATGCTTTTCACTCACTACCTCCTTTTATTGTTGATATTGTTTGTTGTTATTTTGTATAAGTACTGTCTATGTTGATTCCAACTGCAAACTGACAAGACTAAGATTTGTCATCATATAATGTACCAGAAGATCTGGATCCGTGTAGTATCTTTGGAGACATCAGTAGAACAGACTTAGATATGTTAGTACAATATGCAATGGCCAATCAGGGTCTATGGTGTTTGCAGCTGAACTCAAAATAGCAGTATTTACAGTATTTGAATGTTTTTGTGAATAATCTTTTTTTTTTCTAGGACAGAAATGTGAAAGGGACAAAAGCAGCCAATTTATCTTGTCAGCAACACTTTAAAAAATTAGAAATAAAAAGTGAATGTTGCCTAAAAGCAACCGATACTGACCTACACACATGGAGATTATGAGTTATTTCAAAACTAGTACAGATGTACTTTTGTTACTGCTGTGCATAGAAATGTGGGAATGAAAATTTTGTAGAATTTCAGTTTTTCTTTATATAGATCATTCATTTTGACTGACCTAATTCTAAGGATAAGGCAATTATAAACTGCCCATATTTTTCAACAAGAACCAGTATTTTTAACCATGGGAGACTGAGAAAGGTCCCACATGTACTACATCCAATAAAGCCGTTTAAAAAAAAAATTTATTTCAAAACTATACCAACTGAAAAGGAATAAATACGGGAAAACCATGATTACTATGTTGGAAAGTCCAGATAAACAATTCCTGACACATTTACATTTCCAAGTATACATTTCTTGGGATAATTGTACTATTTTGTGACAATGTTTGTAAATACTATTATTGTCATTATTCACATTGTGATATTGTAATAATTGTTGTGCTCTTTTCATTTGTATTCAATGAGATTTTATACATTTACTCTGATACAAAATAAAAATATTCAGTGAACCTTTCATATTTAATGGTCTTTTAAACTTTATATATCAAGGGTACTAGAAGCTAACTCACTTGGATGTCAGCATTAAGAGGTTAGTGTTAGGACTGATTGGCCTGGCGATCAGGATAATGTGACTAGGTGGGGGCAAAATGCTACATGATAGAAGCATGATGTTGCAGTGCTAGATATCACTATAAATTACCACACTTCAGACCTCTTAGCTGTATGACTGAAAAATTGTTAAAGCTACGCTAAAGATTTTATACATTTACTCTGATACAAAATAAAAATATTCAGTGAACCTTTCATATTTAAGTTTTTAAATTTTATATATAAAGGGTACTAGCAGCTAACTCACATGACGCACAGCATTAAAAGGTTAGTGTTAGGACTGGTGTCAGCATAATGTGACTGGGTAGGGACACAATTCTACATGACAGAAGGATGATGTCAAAGTGCTAGATATCACTCACTATAATTTGCCACAATGCAGACATCTTAGCTGTATGACTGATTTTGAATAAAATCTATGTTAAAAATCCAAATAACACACACACATACACAATCAACTCTTTTGTACTCTTATAGGTTCACAAGGATAAAATGGTGTTTATGAACAGATACAGTACATCCAGTAATTCACATATTGCATGCATTGTTATGAAAGTGACTTCTGTGCATATCTGAAGACACCAATACACTTGTTGACCTTGCACATTAGTGCAAATAGTCACAGCAGGTCTTATTTTGTTTATATGACTTTATTCTTGTGAACCTATAGCAGTGATAATTTGTGTTTTTGCCATTACTGGTTCAATGATGCCATATTTCTATAGTCATAGTTAACATAATTATATTATTGTAGTGTGAAGATACCAAGGGTCTTTAGATCCCAATCTCGTTGTGTAGTAACACAACTGTATGTATTTTCCAGAAACTGATATTTCACCAGTAAAGCGGTCTTATTGCTGAGACTGTTCCAAGTGAATTTCAAATCCAATAGTCTTGCTTCAAATTGATATTCAACTACTTTTTCTTTATATCACCTTGGTAACTGTGTTTATATAAAACATACTTTGTGATTTTTTTTTAAAAAATCGGCAGCCTTTCCATAGGTCTTCTATACAAAACAGCATATTCTGCTATGAAAAGAATCAGACACCATATTCACACTTGAAAAGTATAATTTCTGGAAAATGTGGTCATTACTAAACTTTTCTTACACCATAAGTATAACAAAAGCAAACATTAGAGCATTATTGTTGCAATATATGAACCTTGTGTCACACAGTATCCATTTGTTCATGTATTCTCCCTTCATATGACGTGCATAAACTATTAAAAAAAAAACATCAATCAAAAAAGTTCCTTGTTGCCAGCAGAGAAGATACCAATAGAAAAGTGATAACTATGTGCCACTACACAGGTGTGAAAATAAAGTTCAGGAAAAAGCATTGGGAAAAGTAATTTTATGTGTTATGTGTTTTAAGTGAATAAATAAAATAAACAAGAACTTCATAAAAAGTATTCCACAGAACTTAATATATCGTCTCAAGGAGAAACATATTGTGACATCTGGTCTTGGTTACTCATTATACACATATATATATAGGGTACTCAGAGTCAAGCTGACATGTGCCTAATAATACCAACAAATGATCTCTATATGTTATTTTCTTTCAATGATGAGACAAAAAACATTTTGTACTCTCACCTTTATTTGAATATAAAAATAAATTTTAAAGGCAACAAGTTCTTTCAGGTTTGTACTGTTAATACCAAAAAAATTTTACAATGTGGGTATGCACTTTGTTATGACTTGTCCTAGTTCATTCCAGCTCAAGTCAAATCTCGTCTCCAAATATGATGTGTTTTTTCTCCATGTGCACACTCCTGACCATCTGGGCTCTATCCAGCAACTGTAAATAGTGTCAACAATATTAGTGTTACCAATTCCAGTTCATGGTCACAGGTCTACATATCTAACTATTTAAGAATAAAATGAGTTTTGCAATGTAAACGTCATCAATTGTAAATTACAATAGAGTTATGTCATGATTCTCCAATGAAACTTTCCACTACCCATGCCATGGTCATCCTCTTGCAACCCATGTATGACCATCCTACAGCAAATGCCATATCAAAGGAGAGGAATAACATGGGATTGCCAAGTCCCATGATGAAATTGTTAATAAATTCATGTAATAGCCATTTATTTATAATTCAGGATAGGCTGCCAAAAGATTGAATGAATTTATATTCTGATAGTAATTTAAAAAAACTGAATGCTTAAATCAACAATAAATACATTACATCATTCAGGTCAGGTGATCATTGTTTGATTTTATGCAAGGTGTGTGTGACTTTTTGTATTATGGTATTCTCAAAACCTTGTGCAAGTCAAAACCTTGTGTATATAAAATTAACTGACATTTTGGATGAAATTTAATATAATTTTACCCATGAATAGACAGCTAAGTCCTGAGTGCAAGAAAAGTTGTAAAACAACTAAAAATGTAATTCTACTTTTTTTCCTCTTAATTTTACATTATACAGAAGTACTATATAATGATTCAAGCTATAATGTACCCTCTGATGGCCCCTCTTCTTTGGCCTGTTTGCATTCAGCTTAGTTTCTCTGTCAGCAGCCAATTTGTCCCAATAAGCTCTCTCTTCATCACCTGGAGAAGTATAAAATAAGCATGCATTAAACCTGTTTATAAATTAATCTGGCAGGTAAGCCAGGCCATAAAAGAATTACACAGGGTGAAGATAAACCAGTGTATAAAAGACACTCAGAAAATAGCATACACTCAGAAAATAGCATACTAGCAAACCAGCATATAAATTACATTCAAAGAACATGCAGATAAACCAGAGAATAAATGACACTCAAAAGAACATTCTGGATAAGCAGCATATAAACAACTCAAAAGAGCATGCAGGTAAACTAGTGTATAAATGACACTCTAAAGAGCATGCAGGTAAACTAGTGTATAAATGACACTCAAAAGAACATGCAGGTAAAGCATTGTGGATGAATGACACTCAAAAGAGCATGCAGGTATTTCAGTCTTAAAGAAGACACTAAAGTTTGTTCTTCATGGATAAGTGTCCAGCATGTTGAAGTTCTGTGTGAAAGTAAGGGTAAGAAAAAAATGCTCTCCTCTACAAGCATATTTTAATTATATAATGATCTACACACTGAAAAATGGAAGGTATTTGTGATTATACTGTCACCAAAAATAGCTTTTCCTATTCAAACATGAAAGGATTAGAATAGAGGTATGCCTTGCACTGATTGGTAAAGCACAAAATCGTGAAAGAACAGCACAGAGGCACACAATTCCCTATTGTGCTGGAAAATGGTGAAGATATAATGACCAAGGTTTTTAAATTTTTTTATCTCATGTAAGTCAAATTTGATTCCAAAACATTAAGGTCTTCACACATCAATGAGCAAAAAATTGAAAGTTTAAATTCCCAAAAGGGCAACAACTCAAAGTTTTGCAAGAAAACAGTAAAAATCAAGCTTGAACAGGTATAAATTTGTTTCAATTTTTTGGGCTTGCTTCCAACTATTAATAATTTTCATTCTTTCCAAAACATTTCTCTTTTTATTGCTGTATCAAAATAACTGTTCATGTGTTCATACCAATGAGAAGATATTAGTGTTCTGTAGATTATAAGTTATAATTAATTTCCATTTGATAAGGTTAATCTTTTTAGTTATCTCCCTTGATGGGTCCGATTATCTTTGGGTAGTTTTACCTGAGAAGATAGTGCTGTAATTCTATGAATCTCTGTTATCACTCCTAATGCAAGATCAAAGGTAATGTTCATTTTTAAATGCTCTGGATGACAAGATTTAAAGTTGAAATAGTTACATGTATCAGTTCATTTGCTATTCTTCTTGGTAGTCTCTCGAGTCGAGGAAGACAAGTTGTGCACTTTCATTCAATGGTGGACGCGCATGTGACTCCGGAGTCCAAATTCCGATACACACATGCGGTTGCAGGTGGGGCGTATCAAAAGCCTTTGTCAGATCCACGAAGACAGCATATAGATTCATGTTCTGCTCAAGGCACTTCTCTTGGACTTGTCTCACTGCGAAGATCATGTCAACGGTGCTGCGGTCTGAGTGAAAACCACTGAGACTCGGGGAGGTTATTTTCTGACACTGCTGCAATAAGCCTGTTGAGCAAGATGCGAGCAAGTATTTTGCCAGTAATGGAAGCAGGGAGATGCCTCATGGAGGTCGTCTGGCATCTCTTCTTCCGTCCAGATGCTGATTAGCACGTCGTAAAATGCCTCCAGAGACTGTTTACTGAGTCTTATACACCTCCGCTGGGATACCATCCTTTCCAGGTGCCTTGCCACAGTTTGTTTGTTTAATGGCCCTTCTCAATTCCTCCATCTTTGGCGGAATATTCAGTTGGTTGAGCATTGGCTGTTGGGGTATTTGGTCAAGAACAGATTGGCTGACCAATGAGGGCAGGTTTAGGAGCTGATTAAAGTGCTCTTTCCATCCTTCCTTAATGCCATTCTTGTCTTTTATTAATGTACTGCCATCTGCAGCGAGCAAGGGCATAGAGCTGGACTTTGCGTGGCTGAAGATTGACTTGATGGCATTGTAGAACTCTTTGGAGTTGTTAGTGTCGGCATAGCTTTGCACTTCATCTGCTTTCTTTTTCCACCATTGGTTATGCATCTTGCGGATTTCTCTCTGAGCCTCAGCTTGATAGGATTTGAAGCGATCTTAATTGGGGATGGAGTTTGTGTCATTCTGCCAGTCCATAAAAGCTTTGTTTTTTACTGGCAAGCAGATCTTCAATGGCAGCGTTATTCTCGTTGAACCAGTCTTGATGGATTCGCTTCTTTGAACCCATGGTTGCCATAGCTGTTTCTCTTATTATGTCCCTGAGCTTGTTCCATTTTTCAGAGGCATTTCCACATAACAGTCCGTTTGTTGACAGCTTGTCATCTAGTCTCTTCTGGAAATTGCGCTGGGTGGAAGGCTGCTGCAGTTTGACAATGTTGAGTGCTGTGCGCACAAGCTTAGGACGTCTTAGGTGGTGAGGGGCAATGTGCAGCTGTAGGGTAGTTCTGACAAGTCTGTGGTCTGTCCAGCATTCTGCTCATTGCATGGCCTTGGTGATTTGGACATCCTTGGCATCACGCTGGCGTACTATTACATAGTCAATTAAGTGCCATTGGCGAGATCTGGGGTGCATCCAGGGGTTCCTGTGTTTGTTCACCATTCTGAACATTGAGTTTGTGATTAGGAGGTTAAATTCTGTGCATTTGCTGAGTAGGAGCATGCCGTTGCTGTTCATTCTACCGACACCGTGCTTGCCAAGCACACCTTTCCATCGACCATAATCGCAGCCAACACGAGCATTGAAGTCCCCCAGTAGTATGATCTTGTCGTCAGCTGGATCTGAGCTAAGTACAGAGCTGAGGTCCGTATAAAACTGCTCAATGGTTTCTGCTAGACTCGATAGGGTAGGGGTGTATGCACTGATGATTGTTGCATGCCGTTTGTGGCTTATAGGTATTCACAATTTCATTAGCCTCTCATTGATACCAACAGGGATTTCTGGAAGCTGCTTCAGAAGACTTGATTTGATAGCCAGGCCGACTCCATGGATCCTGTCCTCATTTTGGGCTTTTCCTTTCCAGAAGAATATGTAGCCGCTGGCTAGCTCAGTAAGAGAACCCTCTTCTGCGAACCTGGTTTTACTCAAGGCTGCAATGTCAATATTGTAGCGTGATAGCTCCTTAGAAACTAGAGCTGTTCTCCTGTGGGGTCTTGCTACGTTTTCTTTGTCCATGAGAGTACGGATGTTCCATGCTCCAATAATAAGTTTTTTATGTCCAGTATGTCCAGGAAAGGAATATATATTTCACTCTCATTTTTTTGTGAGTGTTGATTCATTGTACACAATGTCTGGCAAATGCAACCAAGTTTCTAGACATAAAAGGGATGCTAATTTTTCCACCAATTATCAGACAAAATGCAAGAAGAATACTGTGTTCAATGGTCATATATGTAAATAACTGAACTTGTGGTGCAAAATCCTTTTATCTTCTTTCAGTCGGTGACAATGATCTTTGTCCTTTTGATAATGAAATTAATATGCTTCCTCCTTACTCTATGTACAAAAACCATTCACAACATTTAGTCCAGGTCTGTGATGCTGAACTAATGTTATGGAGTTTAAACCGTTTTGTCTTCATTTTAGTCATTGACTCTGAACTTTGACTTTCTTGCCCATAAATTGACAAAACTTCATCCTTATTCCAAATGCCAAGCCATCTATAAAGTTTGGTTGTGGTCTGTCCTGCAGAACTAGTAATTGTACAGAAACCATTCTGTTTATTCTTTCAATCACAAAGACCTTGACTATTAACCTTTTGACTCCAAAATCATTGGGGTTCTTCCTCACATCAAGTGCAAGATATCCATTAATTCTCATACTACTGATGATGGGTGAACTCAAGTCAATGAGCAGAACCATTTTTCTTCTTTCAGTTAGTGACCTTGACTGCTGACCTTTTAAACACAAAATTGATAGGATTCTTCCTTACCCTAAATGATAGTCATCCACAAAGACTGGTAAATAGATGTTGGAGAAATCAAGTTTTTTGTGCAGAAACCATATTTCTTATTTCAGTCACAGTTGATTTTTGAAATTTTGTCCCTGAAATCGATTGGGTTCGAACTCCAAATGCCACAAAATCAGGTAACTGTAGATGGTGTTATTGTGCCGAAACTATTTTCTTTGTTACAGTCAGTGACCTACATCTTGACCTTTGACATTTTGTCCCTAAAATCAATAGCATTCCCGAAAGTACAATGCATCTGTAAAGTTGGTAACTGTACATGGTGGATAGCTATGTGTTCATCCATCTGTTTCCAAGTAGGTTTTCACACAGCGATTTTTTTTTACAACAATATAACATAACAAGCTCTGCCTTACAGCAGGCTTAACTGTTGCCATATATTCTAATTATATTTATTTCTTGTGTCAAAAGATATTGCACAAGTCTAAGCTGCTATTTGCCAAAATTAGTCTAAAAGATGCTTCTACTCATAATACACGAAAATGTAATGACTAATCTATTAACTGAATAGTGATAAAGACTTTTATTTCATTTCAAATAATGTGATGATTTTGTAAGTTAACCTGATAATAATACAAGTGTGTATTTATCCAAATGAGCAGACATGATTTTCTCAGCACTCTGGGAATCTTTGCACCTGATAATCCCTTCATTGGTCTCATCCTTCACATCAATGTATGCCACATGCACATCCTCCCCATGGCCTGTCAAATCTGTCTGGAAATGAGAAATAAAACAATTATTCCTTTACATCAACTTACCAAGATGTTACTTAAAGATTTGCATACATCAGCACATCAAGCAGACACTACTAAAATATGTAAATCAACAAACAGCATATATTTTACTTCAAATTTCCTCCCCCTCAGCTAGGCCTCCTCAACATACCACAAACATCTTATATCAATGTGCAACTCTGACACTACTTCATATTCTTGTAAATCAAAATACCACACAGACACTACTTGATATTCTTGTACATCAAAACATACCACATTGTCACTACATGATATTCTTGTAGATCAAAATACCAGACACTATTTGATATTCTTGTACATGAATATACCACAGACACTACTTGATATTCTTAAAAATCAAAACACAACTTCATGTTCTGTGGTCCATGTGGCCCTAAGCACTCAACATTACGGATCACTGCCATCTCACCTGTCTGCATGAGTTCATGTCTCAGATTTGGCCAATGTCGGTATGTGAGGAAGCTTGCCAGTAGCTTCTCGTGGGTCAGTGGTTCTCTCCGAGGGTTTTCCCCGGATTCTTCCTCCATCCCTAATACTGGCCATCATGAATAGCCTATTGTGTGCTGAAAAATGGTGTTAAAACCATACAACAACTTTGTTGTCAAAGAAAGGAAGAAAAGTTGGAAATTTATTGAGATGGAATATACTTATCTTCAAAGACAACACTCCAGCAAACTGCTTTAGAGGTTGAAAAGTTCTACAATGTGGATTGCGAGGCATGTTTGCCTGTAGACGGCATGCTACTGAGCAACAGTGGCAAATAAAAGTATTCAAAGGCTATCCATAATCAAGGGGAGATTGCCCTAACTGCCACAACACTGAGCAGATAACTTTTAGCTTTTTAGCTAAAATGTTTTAAACCTGTCGGGCCGGATTTGCTAGATAGTATTAGTTATCCTAAGGTATTATAACTAGGTTATGTATTTGTAGAGATGTATTTTAATTTCATTTAGTTTTCATTTACCATTCTGCATTTTGCAGTTTGCATTTGTGGGCACCATTTTCTTTTTAAATCATTTCCTCTGCATTTTATTTGGTCCAGGTATATGATGTCAAGCATATAAAATACTGTTTATGGAAATCATTAAAAATATTGCAGTTTTTTAAAAAATATTTTTATATTTATGGCTAATTCACACTAAGCTTCATTTGCATTCATTCTGTATTCTATTTTTATTTCACTGGTAAAGTTACCTATTTCAGGCTCTCTAGCTTACCTTTATCTGCTGGCGAAACATTGGATCTGTGGATGTAATTTTCACAATAACATTAGGAACAAACTCCAAAGGTTTCGTCTTCCTTTCTGCCCTTACTTCCTGGGTTCCTATGCAAAATAAATATAACAGCTTGAGGAATGTGAAATAAAAAGATGTTTCCAGAATATACTAAAAACTGAATGATGTAAATATATGTACCAGCCAGAGTAAGGGACTAAATAATGTTTGATGTTCATGAGAACTGAATAATGTTAGTGAGACTTGTAGCAAAGTAAACAAAAAGTGTATATCAACACAAATGCGCCTGCAGCTTTGGCTCAAGATACCAGGGTGATCTTTGAATTCTAACGGGTCCAAATGTAAGTGAAATTTTAAATTTTGACAGAAAAAGTTGTGCATGTGTGTGATTTGGTTTTTAAAACAAATTTAACAATCTGAGTTATATCACTATGATGTCTGCAGTGTGGTAGTTTATAGTTAATGTCTAGCACTGGGGCATCATGCCACAGACATGCAGTATCATGTCCCACTCAGACACATTAACCTGACACCAGGCTGCCCAGTCCTAACAACAAACTCTTAATCCTGAATGCCAAACAAGGCAGCTGGTAGTACCGTCCTTATAAAACTTTAGTATGACTTGTCCATGGTTCGAACCCATGACCTTTCCCATCTGAGGCAGATAGGCCAGCCACTCATGCCATCAGAGTGGATGCAGAAAAAAGGTAAAAAATAAATCTTAGTTTTGTTATTAAACACCCACCACCATGATATGGTTTAATTTTCATCTTGATATGGTTTAATTCCCATTCTGCAATTGTTTAATTCCAACATTGTTATGTTACCATTCCATGCAATTCTTCAAAAGTTATTAAATATAAACAAATTACCCTGATATGGTTTATTTCCAGGAAGTTCTTTAAAAATTATTTGATACAAACAAAATTCATGATGCAAGGACAAACTTCAATCCAACTTACCGTATATACTCGCGTATAAGCAGAGAAATTTACGGAAAAAATAAGGCCTGGAAGAAGCCAGGGGGTGGGGGTGGGGGTGGGGTTTGGCTTATCTGCGGGTCAAGGTCCAAGTGTGAAATTTATAATGCTTTCTTCCCTCGGTTTCCAGTATTTATTGTCACATGCCTAATGATGCCACATGGCTGATAAGATTTGTCCTGTCGTGCAGTAAAACAAATATTTTTTTTCTAACCTAAGTGATAGGATAATAAATGAAAAACATGTTTTAACATACTTGACATCTAATTGACAGACGTCCATCCACCTAAAAATACAGCCATATGTGTTATCTGAACCACGGAAATACGTGTATTTTCCAAAAGAACTGCCATATTAGTAATCTCTAGTAAAGTATTTAACCCTCAGCTAATCAGTAATCATTAAACTCTACAGTTTCGTAGAAATGCACGCTAGCTTATTTCAGTGTGAATATGAAAAGAATCTACGTAAAAAAAATAAAAGAATTACGATACTGAAGGTATACAGCCATACATAGTTTTTTGAACCACGGAAATATGTGTATTTTCCAAAAGAACTGCCATGTTAGTAATCTCTAGTCAAGTATTTAACCCTCAGCTAATCAGTAATCATTAAACTCCATGGTTTCAAAGAAATGCATACTAGCTTATTTTAGTGTAAATCTGAAAAAAATCTACGTAAAAAAATAAAAGAATTATGATAATGAAGGTATATACGACAAACATTTTGAATGAGAGTAGAAATACATGTACGATAGTCTTAAAGGAACAATAGCGAGAGGGGTTTGTTGCATGCATGCTAAGGAAGGGTAAATAACATTGCAATATACGACTCAGAGTGAATAATTGTAAAACAATACAATTTGTTGGATTTATTTGATAGGTGTTTTAGACATAATAGGCAGCCACAGTTTATATACTACTGTTGATTAGCTGTTTGTAAAGCAAAGTGGTTTGTTAGCGGTAGAGTGTTGTACAATAGCTACCATATGCTTAATCTGTGGTAAATGCCTCGCGGATAATAATAGGTTTGTTTTGTTGCACGATGCCAATGATTTTACTAAAACATGCCAACTCTCAGATTTATCGTTTACTGAGATATGGTAGTGGACACAAGTTTCTGCTCAAAATTATTAACTGTCACAATACTTGAATAATGTCCACGCTGAAACCCATCATATTTTGATCAATTGAATCACACTACCGGTAGTTTTAAAAATAACCCACAAAATTAAACAACAATGATAAATAATTATCAAATACAAATTGATAACCAACCACACATGGAAATAATTACAGGATCAGGTATATAAATAGTACACTACCACTATAATAAATTATTTCAGTTTAATCTCTCTAGAAGTTTATATTCAAATCAATCAGATAAAATGAATAGTATAGGAAGTAAAAGAAAGCGTTCTGCTTATGATGAAACATTCAAACTTAACGTTATTGAATATGCAGAAGCAAATAACAACTGTGCTGCAGCACGCAAATTTTTTGTGATTGAGAAGCAAGTACGGGTATGGCGGCAATTCGTCTACGCGCTATGCAGATGGTGAAAAATTATAAATATTAGTTGGCAGATTCAAAATTTATTGTATCAGCTGGCTGGTGCCCTCGTTTTATGAACCGGACTATCAGATGACCATGATGACAATGACGACGTATATGATGAAAGCATGCCCGTAACAGAAGCTGAGCTGTTTGGCGAGTCTGATAATAGCCTGATTTTGAAGGATTCTAAAAGTGATTGAACTTATAATAATTTATGATTTTAGAATGAGGATTAATTAAAATTCCATTAAGACTAAATTCTTTAGAATTGTTTTTATTTCAACATATAAATTAGCTTTCTTACTTTTATTTTATTTAATAATGTAATTGGGCTAAATAAATGTATTCAGAGCTCACTTTGTGCATCTTGTGATGTACCAGTAATCTAGAAATTATGGTTCGGCTTATACGCGGGTCATGCACTTTATAGCAGTTTTACTGATTCAGCTTGACGGAGGGGGCGGCTTATACACGAACGGGCTTATACACGAGTATATACGGTAGCTTAGATTATGTTCATAATTTGGTTTAATTTAAAAGCTACTGTGTGGAAATAAAATTATTGGTGAACAGGACAGACTAACAAGATGAATGGGAGAGACCAACAGAGAGGACAGATAGACTGATGGATATGAAAGAAAACATGGAACAGAACAGAGACTGATGGATGGTAGAAGCCAATGGACAGGACCATGAGACTAATTTACGGTACTAACAGGTAAACAGAGTACAGACAGATGCACAAGTCAGGCAGATGGAGAGGACAAATTAACATCTTTCTCCCAAAAATAAATGTGGAAGACAAAATAATTAAGAAATTAGAGGATAAGAATGATAAAATTATTGGTTATGATGTGCAATGTATCTGTAAAACTATAAATTAAAAACCAGGATAAGCTAATACCTGGGCATGTACATTAAGTCATACATAATTTTTATATTAAAACCTCCACTTAAAAAGGGCAACATTCAATGAAATCCAATCGTATGTCACAGCAGATCATTTGTTCAAGAAGATCTAAACTGAAAGTCATGGTTTCAACAGGTTCAAGAAAAATGTCTACTTTTTACGCTGGCAAATAAGTTAAAGAAAAAAATTGGATGACTATAATTTCCATCTGTTTATTTTATGAAGTTAAACCATAAAGAAACTGTGTACGTGTTATTAAAAAGAATGACATTACAACAAACCAAAAATGCACAGCATAATAAATCAGTAGAGATCTCTTTTAAATGACACCTGCATAGGAGTATATATTAAAAGCTAAACTGAATATTTAACATCATGTCTTACCCTCCTTGTTTGTTTTTCCTGTCTTTCCATCTTCTTTCCCATTTTGTCCAAGTTCCACTAAAGCCCTTTTCAATTCCCTCATACTCTTTTTCTGAAGCTCAAGGTATTCCTTTCGTAGCTCCAACCACTTTACTCTACCAATGAAGACAGACATATTATATAAAATATCTTACATTTTGTATCTGCTACACGAAAATCAACATGCTGAAAACTTAACCTGGATTAAGAATCTACAATTTTCACTGTTTGTAAACACTTTGCATTTCAATAAATTTTACTTGAATATGACTTGAAGAAATTTTCATCATGGACAGGTACCTTGAAAATATCAGCCATATCTGCTACTTTTCCTAATAAATATTCATTCAGCAGCATGGGTTTCAAACCAATGTGCTACCTGTGACTCTGAGTATATCATGCACATTCTTTGGTCTGCCTGTCAAAAACTCTGATATGCAATTTTAAAGTGCTTATCCAGACTGTTTATTTCCACTCTTTATGCACATTGTACGAGTTAAACAAATTTCACACAGTTGGTGGGAAAAATAGATTCTAAACTTCCTTCAAGTCATGCACTTGAATGTGTCATGTAACAAATCACTAGAAGTGATGGGGCCCAGAGTGTCCGAGTGGTCTAAAGCACTCACCGTTACGGATCACTGCCATCTCACCTCTGTCTGTGTGGGTTCGAGTCTAAGATTCGGCTAATGTAGTTATGTGAGAAAGCTTGCCAGTAGCTTCTCTTGGGTTGGTGGTTCTTTCTGGGTTCTTCCTCCACCAATAATACTGACCACCATGTATCGTTTGCTTGAAAATGGTGTTAAACCCTACAACAACAACTAGTAGTGACATAAGGATGGGTATAATTTTATTAAAATATCTTGTTCTTACAGAATTTAATGAGTGGACAGGAAGTGTCTACAGGCAAAGATATGGTCAAAATGATGGCTGTACAGAAAGCAACAAATATAAAATGCCTTCTTATCAGGACAGCCATATAGCAAACAGTAACGAGAAATATGTTTTAATATTCTATACTGTATTCATGTACTACACCAATGTGCTTTAATGTCATGTACATTCAGCCGATTACTGCATCAGATGTAATACCTACACTTGCCGTAATGAACACCTACTTAGCTTTATAATGTTTTTGATGTGATACATCCACATGCTTTAATGTCAGTAGATTGAATGTAACAGATAGTTCCGACCTGTCAATCAAACTGGGCACATTAACCAATCAATAATAGGCATCGATTTGATTGCCTAGGTACATGTACCACGTTTGCTAACAAACATAAGATTCATGTTTCATTACTTCATTACTGCGTTGCAGATAAATTTGAAACATTATACAGAAACTAACTGAAAATTTATCAGAAAAATGATGTGCCGTTGTACTTGGGGCACATGTGATGCAGATATTATGAACAAATTCAAGAGGGATTACGATTTGTTAAAATTTAAAACACAACATATAATTTGGAAAAATATCTGCATTGGAAACAACACATTATGTATAATTGTATTCTAGATATAAATACATAAAACTTTATTTTAATATAATGATAGTACCTGTTGAACTTGTGAAAATGCGGAACTATGCAATAGAGAAATTGTGCATATGTTATTTTTGTCAAAAATTTAAAATTGGAATACTGGAATCCTGCATCATGCTCCATTAGTGCTGATTTTGTTAACATTTTCAAAACTGAGCACTTAGTAATTGAGTTATTGGCATAAAGTTTTCCAAACATCGCCCAATACTTAAGATTTCTGGATTGGTCCTCATCCTATTCATATCTATTATTTCAAATTTAATTAAACATAATTTATTTAAATTAATCAACTTTTATTATGGAAGGTTTTAAAAATTGATTATCCTTTTGTCATGAAGAAAAAAAAATTATCCTGGCTTTAAATAAAACCAAATTTCTTACAAATTACTGATTTAATAACACCTGCAAAATGTTGACATCATTGAAGTAAGATAAATGAGTCAAACTAACTAGCAAACAACGGAAATAGAGCGGATGCAAATATATCTTGTCCTGGCATCTGCAGTGGCTTATTTAAATGTGTCAGTGTTATTTCCTTCTGTTTAAGAAATTGTGATAAAGGATCATTTTGCATGGAAAGGATATAATTTAAATTTACTGGTTTATAAATGATACCCTTAAGAAATTTGTATCTGCCCCGCTCAGGATACATGTTTAAGCAGCGCAGATCTAACATTTAAAAATGTATGATAATATACATTTGCAAATACATATCAAAAGCATTATTTTAGCATTTTTTAAAATACTGAGACTGTACTAGAAATTCTGATAGTAAGAAAGCGTAAATTTTCAAGAATACATTTTGTTATTATGTCATCTTCAAGTAAAATTTCTTCATGAAGTTTGTCAGGATTTGCTCTTTCTCATATTTGCCAGCTATGTGCTCCAACGTTGACCAGACCTTTGCCATCAAAATTCCAAATTGCATTAATTGTGTGTAGTAATTCAAACCTATCTTTAGCATGTGATCTAAAAGAATCTAGAAATCTGATAAGTTTCAGAAATATTGTTGAAAATATTGTTCATTGAAATCTGCTGCTAATGCTATTGGATCCTCCATTTTCATGACAGCTTGTGAGCCTGAGCAACATTCTAACGTCTTGGCCGACCTGATTCCCTAGCCATAAAGGCTGTGTCGGAAAGGCGGTTGATTTTCTTGATTCTTGACCAGATTTTAGTAAGGTGTAATAAAATATATACTGCTATTGTCAAGTTGGTAAACGTGTATTTATTAGTTCAGTATTCCAAACTGATGCATCAATGGTAAACATTATGTTCATCTGGATAGAGTGCAAATTACACACAGACCTTATTTACCTCTAGTACAGTTGCACAAACCTCAGGTACAAACCCTATGCAGCTCAATGGCTTGTTACTATCTTTCAACTTTACATAATTCTTGGGAGTTTATTTTCTTCATTTCAAATGACAGCAATTATCATATCTTCTACTACATAACATATTCAAATTGATATGTGTTGTCCAATATGTAATTGTGTCTGTTTCTGTTTGTTTTTTTCCAGAACAATCTGAATATTCCTTTTTATTCTTCTGTACTGATTATTAAAACTTTTTAAGATGCTTGTTTTCTTCTCTCATCCTGAAAACTGAAATCGGTAACAGGATTCCATTTTTAAGAGAATTCTATAATCAACAGTTTGATCATGCAGATGCTTTGCATGAAAAAATGTGAGTTTAAAGCATCTGAGGTACTACAGTAAAGTTAATCTGGTTCACTAATTCCAGATACACTAATATGAAACTTTGATCCAAATCAACCACAGATGAGCCTATTCTAAAGACTTTATTACAACAAATATATTTCCAAAGTTGTTCCTTTTATTTCATAATTCCTTATTTTAAGGGTAATTTTTGTAAGACTTTTAACAAATTTTAACCAAAATGGTTGGCAGGTCTGGCATGGAGACTATGTATACCTGTGATGGGAACCTTGTGTGGCATTTTCACAGTGCACTTATTATGATAAACTTTTTCAAGACAAATTAACCAAAATTAAAAAAATTTAAGTGTATGGTGTACATATAATGTTAAATACTGTATTTGTAGCCAATTAAGACCATTACAGCGCCCCTCTTAGTTGAATATCTAATTATCTGGCAAAAAATTATATTTCTATTAAACCCAAGAAAAGCTTATTATGATTGATTTCAGTCATTGAGTCTTACATGTCTAGTACTTACTTGGGAATGACCCTTATTTCTGGTGTGTATTTATCCTTATTTCTCTTTTTCCTTTTTCTCCTTTTCTTCCTTCCCTCCTTTAAGGAAGAGCCATTATCTTCCTTCATCTCTTCCTTTCGTTGCATCTTTGTTGGTCGATCTACCTGTTCAATGCTTTCCCTGGAACCCACAGAATCACATTTCTTCTCCACTGAGTCTTTACCAGTTTCTGTCCCAGAGTCTGTTCTAGTTCGGCTCCTTCTTTTTCTGGACCGTTTCTTACTGGATTTTTCAGTATCTCCTACCTTAACACTGTCAGCGTCTTCTGTACTTAAAAAGTTCTTTTCCTTCTGTTCAAATGATTTCCTCTTTCTTGGAGACAATTGTGATGTGATACTGGTTTCAGATTTAGATTTAATAATACTACCAAAGGCCATTTTACTTTCCTCTGACTCATCAGATTTTGGCTTAAAAATACTTTCAGGTACTGCTGTACTTTCTTCAGTCTCAGACCTTATCCTTTTTTGTGATGGTTGTTCTGACAGAGTTTGCTTGTAAGTCATTTCTTTGGAATCTTCACTTTCCACCTCTTTGGATTCTGAATCTCGTTTCCTCTTCTTGCCTGTAACAGAACATCCTTCTCCCTTGCCAACATTACCCACTGAATCTCCTTGGTCATAATCCTTGTTTAATCTGTCCTTATCAGTCTGGTCTTGTTGAGAAGTACATGTACTACTATTATCTTTGGAACCAGATGCTTTTTCATGTCCATCAACTTTCTTCATGTCCTTTCCTTCACTAGTTCTCCTCTTTCTCTTGTTCCTTTTACTTCCTTTGCCATCTAAAGTACCTATGGCTTCCATATTTTCTCCAACCTGTTGCATTTCACTGTCCTTTGTCACTAGTTCTTTCTCTGGGTTAGTTTTATCTTCCTCTGGAAAGCAAAATCAGTCCATAAGAGTTTCAATGCAATTCAATTACAAGCCTGTAGCAAAGCAATAGTGTCCTTATGATTTCTTAGCTACATGTATCCCTAATTGTTTCCATTATACAATCTGAAAAAAGTATCCACATTTAATGATTACATTTTAATGTAAATCCATTCACCCAGTTGGGCAATTACTAAAATATTTCACCTGCACAGAATAAGTCTTACTGAATCAGCTGTCATATATATATTTTAAAAAAAAGTTAGCAACCAAAATTTGATCATGCCAGTGTCTGGAACATGTTCTCTGACCCTCCTAAAATCAGTTATATATAAATAAAATTGAAACCAGTCTGTTCTCCCTCTGTTATGCATTTATTATTATTGAAGAATAAGCACTTGTGGCAAAAGTAATTAGTCCACAACATAGATTTCACATGCACTCTTGCCAATTTATAAAAAGTAATTATGAATTTTTTTATTTTGCTCATTTAACTTGGAATTAGAGAAAGGTACTTATTCTGCCTTGTTTGAAGAAACTGTTTTCTATTCTCACTATCTTCTTGGTCACATTTACTAACAAAGTGTAAAAGATTGATATGTATTCTAATTTCCACCATCACATTTTTTTGTGGTGACAAGGGGCCTATGTGTTTTTCTTCAACAACAAATGAAAAGCTTCTTAGTACTGTCCACATTCTAGATGTGAAAAAAGCATCGTTTATGTGATTGCTTACTAATTACTAATCTTCAACAGTTGGTAATGCACTACTTGGACAAAATTCTTTATGGTGAAAAACACAATTTAACAACCAGTCAAAAAATTTTATGATATAAAGATGTGGAACGATTTGCCCATTGAAATTAGACACAAAGACACAGTGGTCCCTTTTAAGAGTGCTCTTAAACCTCACCTTTTTCGACTGCTGGAACAAACTTAGAGACCTAATAATGTTTTGCATCTTATATGTTTTCTGCATGTTTTTATGTTTTCCAATTTCATAGTTTTTGTTATTTGTTTTTCTGTAGTGTAGTCATATCATGATAGATGTTGTAAAGTGCTTAGAGCTTCTAAAGATTAGGCGCTATACAAAGTCCTCATTATTATTATTATTATATATATATATATATATATATATATATATATATATTTATTGTGTTGAGTATATAAATCAGTTGTTTGCAAATCAAACATATATAACTAAATGTACTTGCAGTCACAAACGTGCATATCCCCACACTTCAATACCTGCAGTCACAGACATGTATTTCCCCATACTTCAGTATCTGCAGTCACAGACATGTATTTCCCCATACTTCAGGCAAGCCTTTTCTCATCTGCCAAACTACATTCTCAATCTCAAAAGACTCCCTCATAATTAAAATATCATGATATGTCATGAATTCTCAAATTTTCCCTAATTCCAGAAGAAATGTCTTCAAAAAAAGCCAAATGAATAAAGTAAAAACCCTAATCCACAACAGCATCACCAAAAAGTAGAATTCTTTGGACAATTTTTCAATGAAATTTATGCAAAAATAGAGCAAGGGCACCAATTACATAACATCTTCTACACAGTGTGGGAGGAGAACCTGTAAGGACATGCTTTGTCATGGACAGACTGACATGAACAGATAGACAGTGACACATGAAGGTAACATCAATATTCCCACTCATTGCAGTAATATAGGTATAAAAATACTACATGCACACAAGCTTGAACTTTATGTGCACCTGATCAGTGTTGGATGCATTATGCATGTATATTATGCATGTGCAACCTGGATATTTTGAATGCTGTAATGTTTACAAATTCTTCATTGTTAAAGTAAATGAGTATAAAATTAATTTTGGGGAAGGCAGGAAACTAAGTTTAATATTGTCATATTACCTGCAATGATTGTCTTGCTTACCTTGAAGAACACTCAGTTCCCATGTCCGAGCTCATAATTCCAAATTCACATTACATGGAACATTCTAGAAATCTAGAACAGAGAGAACCCAGAAATGTTTGACCATAACATAATCAGCTCTTGTAGAACATTATTTCTCTCTGACTTGAACCCAGATGTTGTTTAAGATATCAATGTGGCATTAATGGCTGCATCAGAAGGAAGAAGAAAGGGTAGAATGCTGATACCTTGGCATCTACCATTTCCACTTCGATTGTCCTTACTATCAGTCCATTGCTGAGAGGTATGTTTTCCAAATTGAACGTCCTTGATGCCAAGAGAGCTTATCAGTGCCACACTGAGAGGTATGTTTTTTAGTGAGAAATAAAGCCAATGAAATTAAAACTATTGTTACATTTTGGGCTTACCTTAATTATTCATTACAAGAAGATGTTATGAGAGCTGCATTTTGGAGATGACACACTACCACCAGAGTGATAATATTTCTTTCTGGGCCTAAAAGTTATGGCACAAAAGTGGGCCAGTCTTCTGCCATCTTAAAGTAGTAGTCACCAATTCAAAAAGGGCAAGTATATTATTTTTTTATGTACAAGTCGGTCTTTCTCTGAACAAACATTCATCAAGGTAATAGTGACAGGTACTGCTATTAAAATATATAGTTGGGGGGAGGGTAAACACATTGTAATAATGTTATATTTTACTGTTACTGTTGGAAGATTCCCACCTCCCATTTTGTCTGACTTGATTACCCCTTCATAACACAGCCAAATAGCACTGTAATACTGTAGCTGGGTCAAAAAGTCTATTTTGATTATTTCTAGCACAGATATGATGGGGACTGGGGATGTCTAAAGGGAGTATTACTATCAAAGGAATATGGTTTTTAGATAAAAAATCTGGCAAGTGATGGAGAGAAAGACCCATAATTGACATGGGATGGTAAAAAGCCTTTTTCTATAGACAAGACATGAAACTCACTCCTTCCTGCAGATGCTAAGGAAACAATTGTAAGGGTAAGGTTCTTGAAAGATGCTTCACCAAGAAGGCACATTAGGGTTATTTGACAGGTCCACAACATGCATAAAAGATTCTATCTAGGTATTAATAAATGAAATACTGGTCTCTACAGCTGAAAATACTTGAGAAGATTGGAAAGATGAAGGTTTCTGTGGAGAAGAGCTTCCCTGTGCTATGACAGTAGGTCCAATTTCTCAGGTAATGTATGAGGTAATGTCTTGGGTTGGTCCACCAACAGACTATTTAACTATCATGATTGTTGGTTGTTGTAGAGTTTAACGCAATTTTTAAGCTCATGATAGGCTATACATGGTGGCCAGTAATATCGGCGGAGGAAGAACCCAGGAAAACCCCCGGAAAGAACCACCGACCCATGAGAAGCTACTGGAAAGCTTTCTCATATAACTACATTAGTCGAATATTAGATTCGAACCCACGCAGACAGAGGTGAGATGGCAGTGATCCGTAACAGAAAGCGCTTTAGACCACTCGGGGCCCCATCATGATTGTTGGACTCACAGAGAGGCTATCAGAATGAGCTGAGCAGTGGAGGATCTATATTTGTGGACCACTGGCAAAATCAAACAAAGCCTCTATCATTTTCTGTTGTATATAACGGACACAGGTCTTCCATTGTGCCTGAACAAACTTCTGAAAAGATCACTAATAGCCAAGTACCCATTAATATTTCAAGAAGAGCAATCAATGGCAGGAATCCATAGGTATTATTCCCTGACTATAATAAATGCCTCATCTAGCAAAAGACAGGTGAGAGGGAGGCCTGAATTGATGTTGTTTCCTGGACTGTGGAAGCTTCTTTTGAAGAACACTGAAGTCCTTGTGAGACAGGATGAGGATGCTTCTGAATGGTTTGAATTAGAGTATAGGAAAGCTCGAGGATTTGAAGCTTGTGCGAGCTCGAGCTCGTGTGTCTGTAAAGCCGCTCATTCCCCCAGTCAATTAATTATCGCACAGGTTTATCTGGTCCGATAATATAAAAAAGCGGAGAATTTTTCTAGGGGTAAGCTCGAAGCTCATTGAGCTTAGACTTTGAGCTCTCGAAAATGCTCCAAATTTATCGAGCTTCGAGCTCGAGCCTAGGCTCATCCCAAACTCTAGTTTCAATGATACAAGAGTGGCTGCTTCAGATGCAATCCACTAAGACCTTCATGTCCAGAGCAATGTCCCTCAAGTAGTTCCACTGACAACACCATGGACAGTGACAAAGCATTCCTCAAAGTTTTTGCATCAGCCTTTAACAAGTTCTGTACCATGGCTGGAGATAAGATTCCTATGTCAGAAGAATGAAGGAGGCTACTGAAAAATGAAGGGGCATGTGAGGCTATAGTTAGTAGCTTATGAGTTTTAAGCCCTTGCATCATGGCTGAAAGGTTATCTTAAGTCCTTATCAAAATCCCCACTTGTGATGCCCCATTTAGATATTTTGATATTTGCTTACAAAAGTTGGAATTCCTCACCACAGCACGGTGACAGCATAAGGTAGCTGCTTACTAGTAAAATCTAGCCATCTTAAACACCTTCGTTAAGCTATACCTGAATGAACTAGATAGAAAAGATTTTGTTTTAGAAAGTGCGATTATAATATTCAAAATGTCTTTAATCCAATGATAGAAAAGATGAAACTACAGCATTTTTTAAATGTTACCTTATATTCTCTATTTGCATTGCTATTCACAAGACCAAACATCTCTAGCAACCTATCTGCCCATGACATCAATGGTCCAATAGTCATGTGATATCAACAATAAATCCCTTTCCAATATTGTAGAAAAAAAAGGAAAATATTAAGTAAAAGTCAAATAATGTTTGAAGAAAGAACTAAAGCATACAATAATTTTCAGAATGTTCTTTCAGAGAACAGCCATTAACCTGTTACTGCCATAGTGACCTGGAGAAAACCAGATTCATCAAGCAGATTGAACATGTCAATGCTGTACATGTAGTTGCATGATAACAAGAAAAACATTGCTGACAAGTGAGTGCTCCGAGCTTCATGAATCTAGCTTTCTCTAGATGGCGGCGAATTTCAACTTTTTGAAAAGCCAATTTGCTCTGACCTCATACTTAAAAAAAAATGTCAAAATATCACAAGGGTCAGAGGAAACTAAGACTGTAATCCCATTTCACTCACCAACTTAATTCACACACAATTAACAATGGTTCAATTAAAGAGTGAACAGTTAAGGTATGTACATGCTCTACATTAAATGTTTCATTTTAGTTGATTGGTGAAAGTCTTTAGCTTCTGCATGGCTTATAGATCACAGTACTTACAGTCAATGATAAACTGAAAGTGTCAAAATCCAAACCAAGCTGGTACCCCAGGAAGCAAACATGTGGTTATTAATTTGTTGTGAACAAAAAGAAATAAAAGCTTGGTTTAACATCTATGATCAGAATTTTGTGTGCTTTAATTTTTATTGCTGTGCACACCAGCAATTAGTCACACAAAACAGCATCAGGTTTCAGGTATGCATGCTGAGACCGGGTTCTAGGCTTCATCTCTTGTTAAGCTATAGCAGCAATCCAATCCTATGTTTTAGTAATTTGATAGATGTGAGAACTCCAGCCTTAACTGTAAGTTGTCTATTTTAATCAAATATAAAGGCAGAATTATACCATATGTATATAACGTTTTGCCACCTAAATCCATCATAGAGATAAGATTCATTCTTCTTTCGGTGCTTTGTGCTGTTGTCAAACACTGATACAAATCTGTGGGACTACACTCGAGCGACAAGAATATAACAGCTCCTTATATACTGAGGCAATTAGTTTCCAAGACTTAAAACACATTTACTATTTGCTAGTACACAAATACCAACAGTCTCATTTTCTTTTAGTACAAGGAAAAATTGTAATGTTAAAAACTGGCATATACCAGTGCAATGGAGTCTCTGATTTCCCCCCAGTTTGTGACAGCCCTGAAAAGATAAGTATGTACAGTCCTACCCGTTTATCTCGACATCCTCGGGCCTGAGGAAATATTGTTGACATAGGCGGATGTCGAGATAAGTGTTGAGGGGGTGGGGGTGGGGCTGAAAAAAGATAAAATTTAAAATTCGTCAGCAAAGGGTGACCCGTCCTCAGTGAATAGCATTTACACTTTGAGAAAAAAATTCGAAAATTTTGAGTACATGAAGACAGAAGCAGTGTGAAATACACTTGTATATTGACAAATTACATTTTGGTTACCTTTGTATAATAAAATCCAAATAAAAATATTGCACTGATCACATCTTGATACGAACAACATTACGATATTCAACGTCGGCATTAACACATGGTTGAGAAAAGTTGTCAGTTACATGCTTCATGTACATGTACTTAAATTGGCCTCGATTTTGGTCAGTCTGTTCCCATCTTGAGGCTACCAAGGGGATAGGGCTATTCACAGGGAAATGAAAAACTGTCAACAATACATGTATTCTCCACAAATACTTTTGTATCCGATGTTATGACGAACATTAAAGCGACTGCACCAATCACTTGTTGCAGCGAAGTTCTCCGCTTTTTCGATAATGCTTCATTGAATCGTTTAGATGCTTCCTCCACATCTTCAAATGTAGCATTCTTGCTTCTTCCTTTGGGGAGTGCAATTTTTTTTCGATAATGCTTCATTGAATCGTTTAGATGCTTCCTCCACATCTTCAAATGTAGCATTCTTGCTTCTTCCTTTGGGGAGTGCAATTACATTCAACTTAGTCTTTCTTTATAGACTCTGCAGCTTTCATCCTTACTGGACATGTTATTTTTAAATGAAAAAAATTTCACAGACCTCTGCGAGATGTTCATCCCTTAACTTCATTGACAGCCAGATATTTAGTTTCCAAAGACTGTAAATTTAATTTGCGTTTTACCCTTCTGTCGGTAGCCATCGTAAATGTAAATAAAGTTAAAAACCAAACTTTCACAGCGAAAATCACCGATCATTTTCAAAGGTCTCGGAAACGCGTAATCCGTATTTTCACGCAACTTTTATATATGGGATTCAGAAAATCATGTATACATGAGTCCTCTGTACACATCAATTTCCTGGACGGCAAATTTAAGAGCTTGCTAGTCCTGCTTCGACCACCTGTTGATTGGGAAATTGTGTTCATCAACTGATCCTTTTCGCTGTGCTGATATATTTACAATCAGAAATTCAGTGGCTGAAAGACCCACAGATGTACATGCTGTCATTGTAAGAGTACATTTGAAGAACATGACCCACAAGCTAGGCGGCAAGATCAAAGACTTAACTAGCTACATAGTGGTGAGAAAATGTGCTGCTATGGGATTGTTTGTTTTTTTTATCCGACCGCGACATTAAAGCCTGGCGACAAGATCAACTAATTGTTGAACAAAGTATTGGTCTTAATTGGCAGCTTGTCAACATACATGTTTTGAAAACAAAGGATTTGTTTAAGCTGGGACCAAGGGCTTCTGTCGACATGTACGTTTTTCTTTTATCTCGACGTCGACATAGGCATGACAATTTGATAGTAATAGTAGACCATGGGACCGGGACTTTGCTTTTTTGTCGATATAGGCGGCTTGTCGAGATAAGCGATGTCGATATAAACGGGTAGGACTGTACTACCAAAGCTAGTATTCTCAGAAAACAAAATTATCACGCAGATATTTTATTTCAAAATATACTGCAAATATCAGGACCAATAAAGTCAAAATTAAACTGGTACTGGCTAAGCATATACATATACGAAGCATTGCAGTAAAATTATTATAATGCCGTGATAAAGGGTACTGACTGAACAAAATATAATTCATTTCCACAACTGACGAAGAAAAGGGAAGATTCCGGAACTATATTTGGGTAGTGATACCTACCCAAGTCAAAAATACTATAGTACTGTAAAGGACAAATATAAATCTGGAACAACAACACTGGGTTAGGAAAAGGGGAAGAAAAGATATGAACACAGTAACACAGTGCAATTAAGTCCCCATAACTAACACCTTGATCATATCATGAACAAAATTTGCAAGAATTGAAGAGATAATCATTCAGTGAAACTGAAAATTGGAATAATCTGCTAAAAAACATCTTTATCCATTAAAATGATGGTAAATTTTCCATGAGTGAATTGAGTTGAATGACACATCTTCACGTAATAACAATCTGAGGAAAAGTATCCCACATAAGCTAATTATGTGGTAATCATACTTTTCTGGAATCTCTCCATTCTAAATTTTGAGAATATTCCATTGTGAGAGGTTCAAATTATGAGCTCAGATAAGTGCAGGGGGGGGGGGGAGTGACGACTTAATGTGCTAGGAGGTAAGCAAGATAATAATGACAGGTATGGCATTACTGCTATGTGACATCTACAAAACACCGCCAAGTTTGCAGGTTTTATATCTGAGATTTCTAGTCTTTACTGGCACATAGAACAAACCTTTAGAGTCAAGTGGAAGACCTTTCTTCCTAAGGAACTCTAATTGTTTATTGCTGTGTGGAAACTTGCCAATTCTGTCCTCAGCTTCTACAGGGGGATTGTTCAGCTCCTGTTTGAAAAACAAGAATATCGCACAATATGAGTATTTAAAATTTCTACATGTGAATAATTTAATTAAATGGTTTTCAGTTTCTAAATAAAATATTACTCACTGCAGAAACTGAAATGAGATGACCTTCTTTTTGGCCAGAACATTCCTAAGTTTCTTTTTATCTAGCATGAACTCACAAAAGAAATATCTTTTTAAAGAACTTGTGAAAATAATTCCCACGAGGTAAAATATTGCTTTGACAGGGTTCTATTTTGCATAATATATACTAGTGTGTTCTCTGCCAGAGATTTATCCTGATTTTATGCTGTAACAATTTATCAGAATATTTCCATGTTGGAACCTGGTAGAAAACTGACATGTTCCAAAACAATCAGATTTATAAATTACCCCTTCACCCCACCCCCCAAAAAAAATTGCAAGAGCAAACTGATATATCGATCCACAAATCCTTGAGGCAACGGCTGTAATATTTACCAAGTTTCATGGCAATCCATAAAACTGTTGGACTAATTATGCTAATAATATTAAGCCAAACATTGTATTAACCTACAAGAAAATATAGAAATAGCTCCAACAAAAATCAAGAGCAAAATGATACATCTTTTTATCTGCTTGCAATTACTGTATTTGCAAGGCAGTGATATCCTTCTAATGTATTTGAAGAACATATCTATGTTGTTAGATAATCTCTTTTTATAACACTGATTACACGTTATTAAATGGAATGAATATTATTATTATCTGGAAATAATTTTCTTGTTAATTCAACATAATAGGTAGCGATAAAATGACATCAAGCTGAAAACGCCTCCAAAAATCATTCTTAATACATGATCTCATCCAAAGATCACTGTCAATATATGATCTCCAAAAATCACTGTTAATACATGAACTCCTACAAAAATCACTGTTAATACATGATCTCATCCAAAGATCACTGTTAATAAATGATCTCCAAAAATCACTGTTAATACATGAACTCCTACAAAAATCACTGTAAATACACGATCTCCTCCAAAACATTGTGCAAAAAATGAAATTTCTTACATATAATAAGGACTTTTTTTAAAACTTAATTCTTTCTTCATTAGACATGGTGTTCAAAGTTTAAACATAGGAATTTTCAAGAGGTTAATTTTTCCTCCAAGATCCTCAATAAATGGATTACTGTGTAACATTAAAATTATACACTGACCATACTGTATATTGGAATATCATTCTAATGGCTAAAATCTATCATCATAAAAGATGCCCCTATGCTGTCATCTTAAAACAGTAACCCAATCCCATGCATTTCTAGCTAGTACAGCAGCACATTTATATATGTGTAAAGGATACTTTTAAAAATACTGCCTTTAAGTTTTGTAACGGTAATAAGAAAGCAAATTTTGTAGTAAATTATGTTTCTCCGAGAATACTTACCCAATCACATTACTTTAGGGATATTAGCCTGCTACCTTGCGAATCCAGCCCTACCAAAAGACGAAAATTCGTCTTTCCTGTCTATGTCATATAGACAAAGGGCAATAACTCTTGCCCCTTACCTCCCTTTGCTACCCGCTAGGTGTCGCTTCTTTAGTTTTTTAAGCTGAGCGGTATATAAAACACAAGGATGCTCGCATGGTGGGTTGGTTGGGAGGGTTTCTTAGTAATGTGATTGGGTAAGCATTCTCGGAGAAACATAATTTACTACAAAATTTGCTTTCTCCTTTGAATACGTTCCCCAATCACATTACTTTAGGAGAATAAGTAATAGGAGGAGGGAATGCGGAGCATCCGACCTCCACCCCGGGTATCCTCTAGGGAATGATGGCTGGATTCCCCATGTTAATGATAACCCGGTCTCCTAATTTTCAATCAGCAACACAGCCCAGGGTCACGTGATATGTGACCCCTTTATACGGTTAAGAAGATAGTTATTGAAATCTTCTTACCTACGAAAATTTATCTGGCGAATCCAGCGAAGCTAATAGGCTGTGCTGATTGTTGCACATGGGTCTGGTGGGCGTCTGGGCTGCCCAACACCGGACCTACTAGAATCAATGTTTGCCTCTGCGAGTACAAACTTGAAGATAAAACTGTAGAAGGTTGACTCTGCATGTCAGCCAACAGCTTCTATAAGGTGACTGATTTGCGAATTCTCAGAGTACGCCGAGCGTATAACCCACTACAGCCATGAAGCAAGGGCTTGAATGGTGATATCTCATATCCCAGCTATCACCAGAAGAAAGAGGTGCTTGTATGTGACCTGACTCACCTCTATGCATTGAAATGGTGCTAGAGTGCACAAACAGGATCTTACATGGCTGTTGATCCTGACTTATCTATAAAGAAAGCGAGCTAATGACGACTCGTCGATCGCCAATGTATGGTAATCTATTTTGGACTACGAAGCCTGGCTGCGTCAAGAGGACCATCAAACCCTCTGATCGGAACGGAAGAGAGTTCGGGTCACTAGAAAGGACATGTAACTCGCTCACCCTGCATGCTGAAGCTAAGACTATCAAGAAACCCAAATTGTATGATAGTAGCTTTAACTAATCGTGGGTTAAAGACTCAATACTGTCTGAATTGAGTCATGTTAAAACCCAGGACAGATTCAATTTGGAAACAGAGTGAGGGATATAAGTCGATTGAATTTTTTTTTTTTTTTTTTTTTTTTTTAAAATGTCTAAAAGATCTTTGTCATGGCTGATAGCACATGTACCAGAATGGCGGAATGTGTCTGATATCATGGAGCGGTAACATTTGAGAATAACTGGAGCCAGCTGTTTCTCCTCGAAAAGCCAGAGAAAAGTTGGCCAGTTGAGGGATTGTGACACTCAGAGGAACAATGTGAATGATATGGTACCAGTCTCTGAAAACATGCCACTTGCCCTCGTAAACCTTCAGAGTAGAGGGCCTTCTTGCTCTCGAGATTCTCTCCGCAATCAAAGATTTAAATTGTTTGTCTTGCAAGGCTGTCTGGACAAGAGCCAAGCTTGAACATAAAGACGGTCCGGACTGGGGTGGAACACCCCTGGCCGCGGTTGCTTGTGAATACTTGTACTGACTGTAATCTTCCTGGGTAGATCTATCGCCTAGATTGAGTAGATCGGAGACCCAGGAGTTGTTCCATCTGAGAGGGGCAATCAGAACCATCTGACAGTTCTGACCCCTTAACTTCTGGATTAATTTCAGTACCAAGACCGTGGGAGGGTAGGAGAATGACCACAACCCTTCCCAGGTGATTGATCGAGCATCCACGACCCAAGCTTCTGGGTCTGGAACCTGTGAGATGAAAGGTGGAGAACTTGCGATTCCACCTTGTTGCAAAAGATCAATCATCGGACGTCCCCAAAGTGTGTCAATTGGAAGAAAGTCCGATTGATGGAGTGACCATTCTGTGTGAATGACTAGATAGAGTGTCAGCCAAGACATTGAGTCTGCCAAGAATGTGTCTGAATTGTACATTGAGGTGGAGATTGTCGAACCAATGTAGAAACTGCCAGTTCAGATTGCACAGGTCTGGTGATTGGTGTCCCCTTGTTTTGAGGCAAGGCACCACCACAATGTTGTCTGACATAATGAGGGCAGTTTGTAATAAGAGTTGATCCTGCCCGAAATGAAAGGCATTGATGACAGCCGTTATTTCTGAAAGGTTGATGTGGAAAGGGGCTCGCCCCTGGCACCTACGTGCCGCTGACAGTATCGAAGTCCGGCAACAGGTGGGCACCCCAACCATAGGTATTAGTGGCGGAACATACCGTTATCCCCGCTTGGGGTATCTCCAGAGTAATCCCTGTGGACAGCCTACAGGGGTTGTGCCATTGACTCAAGAATGATCGTATCTCTGGCGTGAGCATGACTGTTTTCTGGGATCGAAGGGACTTGAAAAGGGCGCAATTACGCTAGCAACGTCCTTTGTAAAGGGCGCATAAAAGGACGGCTGAGCGGGATCAAGTCTGCTGCCGCATTGAATAATCCGAGGATCTGTAACTCTCTCGCTAAAATGCGCATCCTGTCGGAAACGGACTCTACGAGTGCAATTATCTGGATGATCGCAAACTCGAGGAAGCCTTACCAGATTCAGATCGGGAGAAACTCCACACCCAGATGGACCAAAATCTGGATTGGACAGAGATCAGACTTTATCCAGTTCACGAGAAAGCCTATATGACGTAAAGTGATATAAGATCGTTTCTGCCTTTGAGCAGAGTAGAACTTGACAGATGTTTCTGGAGGATGTCGTCCAAATATACTGCCGACGCAGTAGATGAAGTCGAGCGGAACAGGGTGACGACGTAATCCATAACCTTGGTAGTAGCCCAAGGGCTTAAATTTAGGCCAAAAGGTATGACATGGAACTGATAAGCCTAGTCCCGACAAGCACAACGGAGAATGTCCGCTACTCGTGGGATAGGGACGTGAAATGTGCGTCGGTCATATCTAGCCAGCTTATGATGGGGTTTAAGCGACGTGCCCTTCAGACATGCGTCACGACGTATCAGGTCTAGGTTGGCAGAAGCAGTCAGCGCATTGGCCATGGAATGGTGAGCTGCCCTGTTAAGAACCCTAGCTAACCGGGCCGTCGATTCCCAAGCATGTTCATTGCCAGATTTTTCAGCGATCCTGAAAATGGCTAGGGAGGCTAGGTCTAACAGTGAAGACGTAGCGACTACATTCGAACCAGCTTGGACGTGGCATTGAACACAGTTTTGTCCACTTTATAAGACAATGCCGCAGACATATGGACTGCTGCCATATTTTATCCCGAGCCAATTCCTCAATACTGAACGCATCGGAGTGAGTTTTGTACCATCGACCTGAAAACGACGCTGGTACTTGGCTTTCAGAAAAGAACGCCTTAGCATTTCCTGGATCCCATATACGTGTCGACAGACGGTCATTAATTTCCTTAATTTTTGTCGACTGGGGAAGGAGGCGGAAGGATAGTCTCTTCCCCCTCATCCAGATCGACCGACGCTCTAACCCTATAGTCGGTAATGGCAGCAGGAGGTGGAGGGCATTCTGAAGGGGCCTTAACACCCTATAAATTTCCTCCACTGCGGCTTTGAAGCTGAACTCAGTCCGTTCCATAGTTGGATCTGCATACAGCTGATTTGCCTGCGATTCATTGCACTCACTATGTGCATAATCTTGCTCTGGTAAAGCATCCATATCGGGGTAATGCATACCAGGTGGCATAGATGACTCGATTCCGTCATCTCTGATAAAGGCATTCACTCTCCCTTGTGGATGAGCTGATAGCCTATGGACGGCCGGCAATGCCGAATGAATTGATTGGCATATGTTTGGCCTGAACGTCTGCGACGGGCCGGCTATGACCGGCACCGACCGCTCGAATGGTCGGGTTGAATCGAGAGATTCATCGCCAACATCCGTGTCATGGTAGTGATATGTAACCGGTAGTATGGATTGACAGACGGAAACATCACTAGAATCATCGTCAATCCGATTTGTGCGGATTGCGGTATGATAAAAGTCCCCGTGCTGGTACAGCGGTACAGTCGGACGGACTGGTATATGACTAAAATCTCCATACGGTTGGACGACCGGTGCCTGTTGGGCTGGACGGCCGGAGCCGGATGGACTGTCAGTGCCGGCAAGTGTCGGCTGGAAGCTTGGCTGGACGACCGGTGCCATTTGGGTTGAAGGTCATTGCCGGATCGACGCCCGGTGCCGGTTAGTGCCGGCTGGAAGGTCGGCTGGATGACCGGTGCCATATGGGCTGAACGGTCATTGCCGGATGGACGCCCGGTGCCGGTTGGTGCCGGCTGGAAGGTAATAATAATTACATAATGCTTATGTAGTGCGGCCAGCACTGTGCACCCATCTACCATTCGCTCAGAGGGAATGTTGGTTCTGGTACAGCTTGCATATCTGTACAGCATACCAGGTGACCTAGATGACGCAATTCTGTCATAATTGACACTTTCACTAAATCTCCCTTGTGGAGAAGCCGTGAACATATGGACGGCCGGCACTAACGGCTGATTGAACTGGCGAATGGTCGGCCTGAAAGTCCTGTTCTGGTAAAGCTGCCATATCTGGGTAGCGCATACCAAGTGGCATAGATAACTCAATTCCGTCATCTCTGATAATGTCACTAATTCTCCCTTGTATTAAAATCACACCATCACGTATTTGACGTGACGGGAGGTGTACACCGGCAATACCGACTGATTTGTCTGGTATATGGTCGGCCGGAATGTCAGCGAAGGTCTGGCTATGACCGGCACCTGCCTCTCGAATGGTCTGATTGGACGGAGATACATCTATAACATCTCTCTCATGGTAGTGATATGTAACCAGTAGTACAGATTGACTGACGGGTACATCACTATACTCTCCGTAAATCCGATGTACAGCCGGTGCAGGTTGATGCCGGCTGGAAGACCGGTGCCATTTGGGCTGAACGGTCGTTGCCGGATGGACGGCCGGTGCAGGTTGATGCCGGCTGGAAGGTCGGTTGCACGACCGGTGCCATTTGGGCTGAACGGTCGTTGCCGGATGGACGGCCGGTGCAGGTTGATGCCGGCTGGAAGGTCGGCTGGACGACCGGTGCCATTTGGGCTGAACGGTCGTTGCCGGATGGACGGCCGGTGTAGGTTGATGCCGGCTGGAAGGTCGGCTGGACGACCAGTGCCATTTGGGCTGAACGGTCGTTGCCGGATGGACGGCCGGTGCCGGTTGATGCCGGCTGGAAGGTCGGCTGGACGACCAGTGCCATTTGGGCTGAACGGTCGTTGCCGGATGGACGGCCGGTGCCGGTTGATGCCGGCTGGAAGGTCGGCTGGCCGGCCGGTGCCATTTGAGCTGAACGGTCGTTGCCGGGTGGACGGCCAGTGCAGGTTGATGCAGGCTGGAAGGTCGGCTGGACGACCGGTGCCATTTGGGCTGAACAGTCGTTGCCGGGTGGACGGCCGGTGCCTGTTGATGCCGGCTGGAAGGTCGGCTGGCCGGCCGGTGCCATTTGGGCTTAACGGCCGGTGCCTGTTGATGCAAGCTGGAAGGTCGGCTGGCCGTCCGGTGCCATTTGGGCTGAACGGAGGGTGCCGGATGTACGGCTAGTGCCGGTTGGTGCCTGCTGAAGTGCTGGCTGAACTGACGGTGTCGGCTGGACGGACGGCTGGACGGCTGGCGAAAGTGCATAATAAAATGGATCCAATTGATCCAGCCTAGACTCCATGCGTCAGGACTTACAGGCCCGAAAGCCATGCAAGGACCTGCGGTGAAATTTACATCCACTGGGCAGCCTAAACCATGTCAACATAATTTCTTCCATTTCCACATTGCCAACACCCATTTTGCCATTCATGCCTTCGTTGTCGACTTTACTACTGAAACGACAAAAGAAGAGAACAAAGCACAAATTAAAAAATTCAGCATATTATTAATTCGGTAATACTATAACCGTTATTAACGGCTGAATTATTCAAATTATTCAAATATTATTATTAGTAGTCAAATTATTCCGTGCCATGTTAACTCTTAATGACCACACTAGTTATCGCCGTGAGCGTGTTGCAATAGGTCGTTCAAGACGAAGTCTACTGAAACGAAAAAGATGATAAACAAAGCACATTTAGCAATTCAACAAGCTATTAAGTCGCTATTACCATAACCGTAACTAACGGAGGAAGCGAAATGATTTAGTGTCGCGTGAACTCGTGACTACAACACGAAATTCCGCCATTAAATAGTCGCAACTGGTCGTTCAGAGACGAAGTCTACTGAAACGGAAAGAAGATAAACAAAGCACAAATTAACAATTCAGTACGCTATTAAGTCGCTATTCCATAACCGTAACTAACGGAGGAAGCGAAATGATTAAGTGTCGCGTGAATTCGTGACTACAACACGAAGTCCGCCATTAAATAGTCGCAAATTGGTCGTTCAAAGACTTTTTTGAAGTCTACTGAAACGTCAAAGAAGATAAATAAAGCACAAATTATCAATGCAGCACGTTATTAGTCGCTAATATCGTAAACGTTACATACGGAATAAGCGAAATTATTGAGTGCTACATGTATTACATGCTAGTAACGCCATAAGCGTGCTTTTTGACCACGTTGCAACCTGGTCCGAAGTCTAGAAAAGGTGACAAAGTCACTCAAATTGGAAAATATTGTAAAATAATGTATACAACCTGTAGAGGAATGATTATCCAACACAGTAATTCCAAATTTAACTTCGGATGGTCAGAATTTACACTAAGATGGCTTGGATTCATTGGAGGTCTAATTGTACGTGTTTTCGCGTACAGCGAAGCTAAAAAACTAAAGAAGCGACACCTAGCGGGTAGCAAGGGGAGGTAAGGGGCAAGAGTTATTGCCCTTTGTCTATATGACATAGACAGGAAAGACGAATTTTCGTCTTTTGGTAGGGCTGGATTCGCGAGGTAACAGGCTAATATCCCTAAAGTAATGTGATTGGGGAACGTATTCAAAGGAGAAATGATATATGTGTAATACCACAAAAGTCTAACCTCACAAGCTTTCAGTGCTGCCTCCTCTGTTTCAAATTCAACAAAGGCAAATCCTTTAGGATCCTTTGTGCTCCTGTACTTGGGGATGCTGATATAAGCAATTTTACCACAGTCTGAGAAAACCTTTCTTATCCAATCCTGGTCCACATTACTAGGCAGGCATTCCTGGAGATAAAATTACACAAATAATGCACAGAATTTTGATTGGATTAGTGATTCATGTTGAGTGTAAGCAACAATGACCATATTATTTACCAAATCATGAAAGAGTATATTTATTTGTTATTTTTTTCCGTCTGTTTTATCTTATTTCCAAACAATGATAAATAATAAGGTAAAGTAGAACCTGTCTTGAAAGACCACCCCTTCTGCCATACAATTATGGTCTCTCAAGACAGTTAGTCTCTCATAACAGGTTGCAATGCTACATAATCATTAAATTTGTGCATTGAGAATATGGTCTCTCAAGACAGGTGGTCTCAATAGCAATGGTCTTTCAAGACAGGTTTCACTGTAATAAATTCAGAACAAGGATAAGTTATCAAAAGTACATAGAGAACACTGATGATAAGATATACATAGAGACAAGTTATATTAGTGATCTACTGATTAAAGGTATCCATTGAAAAATTTATGTTAATGATCCATTGATGACAAGGTTTTTATAGAGATAAGTAATATACGGGATACACTGAAGGTTATTACAATGTATCATGGAATCAATGTGTACAATAAGCATAACAGTTACTTCTAATAAATTTGAGATATTTTTTTAAAACATTTTTCTGTTATTTAACAAGTTTAACTTTAAAATATTAAACAAAGCTTCCTTTTTTTCATACAAGAACTCTTACCACATAGATTGTCCTAGCATCTACATTGCCTGGGTCTGAAATAGGTGAACTTCTCCTTACAGATGAACGGTCCTCACTTAACTGAGAAGAAAAAGTGTCTAGGGTCAGAGTTGTTCACATTTGATAGCGATATGTATTTCAAATCAGAGTTTCTCAAAAGAAATATATTTAAATTTTCAACACTGATGCCGGAACCCAATCTAATCTTTTGTTTTTAGCTTTTTAACAATTTAATACTTATATTCAACTTCAAGTTTGAGATAAAGGAAAAGTATTCAAATTTAAGTCATTTATACATATTCTGACCATATTTTCATTCTATTTCCCTTTTCTAATTTTCAATTGTCCTAATGTTTTTTGTATACATGAAAGGCAGATGAAAATCTATCACCAGGCACAACTATAAAATGTCACAAAAAAAGCATTTTTAAAATTATCCATTCCAGAACAAATAGATTTTACCTTTTTTGAAAATGTATGCACATACCTGGAGGAAATCAGAATGGGATACAGCTTTGGCCAATACATTGACATCTACTGTGAGGGCCTGAATTCGGTTGAAAGTCAGGAACAGTGATAAATCAACATCTTAAACAAGAAGAATACTCCATAACTATTACTGTATATTATGGCTACAATTATGATGGAATGGCTTAACTTTTATTTATTTTCTCTTTATACTATTTACGTTCTGGGCTCAGGTGGCAGAGTGTTTTAAGGTGTTCACCTTTACCAACCACTGACATCATCATTGTCTGTGTGAATTTAAGTTATTGACTCAGCCAATGTGGGTATGAGAGAAAGTTTGCGAGTTACTTCTCATCGACTGGTGGTTCCTCCATCAGATATTCTGGCCACTATATAAAGCCTATCATGCACTGAAAAATGGTGTTAAGCCATCATACCAGCACTACCATCACCATTTCAGATCTTCCATATGCCACCAAAGAGAAATGGTTCAGAGTAAAGTCTGACAAGTATCAGTTGGATGAAATTTAAAGATGTACGTAGTTTCGAAAACAATTTGCCCTAAAGATTTGGATATTTGATAAAATGTAAATACCACATCCATTCACAAATAAATCATGTCCAAATATAAAGAGAAAAGTCCTAAATCTGTCTTTGTCTTCAAAATTCACATGGCGTGTTTCCTAAGACATTCTCATTTGACAAAAGCAAGCAACTATACAGATATAGAAAACATTACAAGAAAGAAATGACATGCTACCTGTAAAATGTGTTGGTTGGGGAAGTGAAAATTAAAAAAGGCAAGTAAAATATGAAATTTACTTGCCCTATGGCAACCAGACAGTATATTCACAAACAAATGCACACCCAAATTCTGTTTTAATATCCAGTAAGAATAAAACTAATGTACATTATAAAGGAGGTTTGAGAATTGTAATGTGTTCAACTGAACAATACAGTGCAATAGGGAAATTATTTGGCTTATACTGTATATGCTCACACATAAGTCAATGCTTTTTATTAGAAATTTGATTCATACAGAGTAGGGGTTGCCATATAAATGTAACTTAATAAAATGTATAAATCTGACCTTAGCATGTGAAGACACTGCTTAGTTTTCTCCAGTGAATGGTCATTTAATTGCCCTGTGAATTTGATATGTGTTTGGTAGCATTATGCATCCCTTTCATCATGCCACAAACATAGCTGCCAACCCCCGAGCACAAAAATACTGATTACTTGTAACAAAAATACTGATTTTCAGGAAGAAATACTGATTTTTTAAAATTTTAATGCATATGTAATTTTACGTATACAACCATCAGTAACTGTGCCTTACATAATTATTTAATGTCAAAGATGCACGTGTTGCACATTTGTACGATTTGGAGTTGCACCATGTTCCATCAGGGTGCCCATTCAGAAGGTGCAAGAGTGTAACACACTCAAATACAAACTCTTTATAGGAGCCCTTTCCACGCCTTGTTTCTTTTTCAATCATTGATTCCAATGTACCAACTTTCATTGATTATCTCAATTCTGAGATTTATTTATTGATCTGTTTTCGTTCAAGCATAAGAGTGATCCTTGCGATTCTAATGTCTGGAAAACGTGTGAAAAATAAATCGCCAACAACAATAGTAACTGAAAAAGTAAGGTTTATTTCTAAAAGAAATTTAATAAATCAAATTTTGATCGATGTACATTATGGTTCTCTCTGGCATTTATCTACGTCATAAGTTCAGGCTGAGCTGTGTGTGATGAAACAGGAAGCAGATGTTTCTTAGCTTTTTTGTGCTCTTGCATTTCACGGGCGTCTCCATGCCCATTAGCGAAATCACGTTATACACTTTGCAAAACGTCAAGTTTTCTCCTTTTCTGTTATGTTTTCACAAATCTAAAAGACAGCACAAATGTCTTTCCAGTTGTTTGTTTTTATTTTTCCTGGAGAAAATTTTGAATATTCCGCTTTCCTATTTAACATGGTTAGAAGCTGAATATTACGAAAATGAGATACAGCAACAGCGGTAACTATTGCGAAATCCAATATGGCATGGTAGCCTCGATTTCGAATGAACCAATCGTATTGTAGAACTTTATTCATATACACACGTGATATATTATATCAAAATAGAACCAAATGCCCGTTCTAAACTGACAATTCCAAAGAAATTTTATTATTATTTTTTTTAACTAGAAAACGTATTTTTTGCCCAAAAAAAAACGTACACCCGTATTCAGGTCCAAAACACGGGACAAATACGGAAAAAACGGGGACAGTTGGCAGCTATGCACAAAACTGACACCAGTTCAGCTGCGGCTGCCCTTTAGTGAGATTTCAAAGAATGTACGATCAAAATGTTTCTTGTAGAGCTCAAGCTAAATATTGGTCAAAGTTTTAGAATCTGGGAACCCTGTCACCAAGATATTCAATGTCATCAGTTTGAGGAAAGGACAACATCAAGCACATGATAGTGCATCAAAGTTAAAAGTTATATGACATTGTTGAGAAAGTGTAATTTTAATTTATCATGTGACATATTCAACTCACTAATACAAATGTATTTATTTTACATTCATCAGTTCTGGTTTTTTTTTATCCATCCATCCAACATGGCTGTTTTATTTATTCAAAGTGAACTCCAATGCAATGATGGTAAGTCAGCAGCTGACCTCTGACCCTGGTATCCTTCTGGGGAAGAATAGCTGGATTTCCCATGTGAAAGATAATCCATTCTCCTAATTACACAAGCAACACAGCCTGAGATCCCTTGACCCAGGACTCTTATCTATGGTTTAGAAGATGAATGTGTAATCTTCTGATCTACAAAAATGTTCACTGGCAAATCCAGAGAAGCAGACATGATTTTGACCTTTAAAAAAAACAACTGAAAATGTAATAGGGGGATCTGGGGGTACTCCCTCAATGGGGTCTCGAGGGGCAGTGCCCCTGATTAGGGGGTTCCGGGGGTCAGACCCCTGACTAAAAATGCATTTTACACGCATGAAAATCTGATCCTGGTGCAAATTGTGACCATAATATGTAACAAAATAATCATTTCAAAAACTAACAAACTTATCAAAAATTTGAATAATTTTACAATATTTATTGTCACATGAATTTGTTCTCCAATACTATTGGTACTTAAGTTATTTCATGTGCATGTCAGTGTTCACATCGTGATTAAATCAATAATTAGGCATTTTTTGCTGCCAACATGTTACACTTGTCTCTTTTCATAACAAATATGTAAAATAAACACCCAAATACATCATATATATTCATATAATCATATATTCACTTGTCTTTTTGTCCACTGAACACAACCTTTTAATATGCCAGTTGAGCTCATTTTGCGGCTTTAAGAAAAATGTGACTTTGGCCGGCCCTATGCATTGCATTAGCGCAGCTGATTTTTCCCTGGTGCGAGAGAACGCCTTATTGCATCGGGACAATTGACCCCTTGTTGGCTAGGTCGTTCCAGCCAGCATGCAATGAGCATCTAGCCAGGAGAGCTAGGGCAGAGAGTGCCAAGACAGAGAGGGTCAAAGGGACCCTGTGGTAGCCAGCTAGCTATCCGACGGCTAGCTGCCTGCCTATGATCGAGGTAGTATAGGGCTCGATTAGCCTAGGCGCTAGCTGGTACAGGGACCTAGGCGGCTAGGTCCGGCAAGGAACGGCTGGAACCTGCCTAGGCGTTAGCTGGTACAGGGTACCCCCTAGGCAGGCAGCTAGCTTCTCGGGTGGTATGCGTGCTTAGGGACCTAGGTGGCTAGGTCCGGCAAGGAAGTTCGTAGGCGCTTGCTGGGGTGCCGGCAATGGGAACCTAGGCGGCTAGGTCCGGCAAGGAATGGCTGGAACCTGCCTAGGCGCTAGCTGGTACAGGGTACCCCCTAGACAGGCAGGCAGCTAGCTAGCTTCCCAGGTGCTTTGCGTGCTTAGGGACCTAGGCGGCTAGGTCAGGCAAGGAACCTGCAAAGACACTAGCTGGTACAGGGTACCCCCTAGGCAGGCAGGCAGCTAGCTAGCTTCCCAGGTGCTTTGCGTGCTTAGGGACCTAGGCGGATCCCTAGGTGCTAGCTGGTACAGGGTACCCCTACGCAGGCAGGCAGCTAGCTAGCTTCCCAGGTGCTATGCGTGCTTAGGGACCTAGGCAGCTAGGTCAGGCAAGGAACCTGCCAAGGCGCTAGCTGGTACAGGGTACCCCCTACGCAGGCTCTCGTTGAGAAGGAAAAGAAACAATTGCACATTGAGCCAGCAAAATCATTGGTGACAAAAAGAACAACTAAAGAGATTTGCAGTCATGTCTCTAATCTCATGAGCTGTAATATTCATGAGGTGAATCTGTGCTTGAGAGTAAAGTTGACAATGGGTACATGGGTACTCTCCCATTACCTAGGTAATAAAATGAACAACTGGGTACCCATAAACTTATTTAAAAAAGTATTCCAAGTTCAGACTGAGACACAGAATAATGATTTCAGTTCAAGGCTTGTGTGTAGTGTGCGCATCTATTCATCATCACAGGAACTCATATGGTTGCTTACAATTTACTTAACAGGATAAATTTAATATTATTTATGAATTAAGCTGATTGAGAATTCGGGAATTCACGATTTTTTTTTCATGATCTCGAGTCATGAAATTAACACCAAAATCAGAAGGTCTGGGTATGAACAAAAGCTTCAGGTTAGCTTTCTCTATATTGTTTATGTATGTTGGCTGAAAAGTTAAAAACAGTGTCAAATATAAATAATATTACAACACAGTTAAACTTTCGCTTAAAGTGATAATTTTGTTGTCAAAAATATTGTACTCAAAATCTATCATATATAAACAACAATACTTAGAAATGTTTAAACAAAATGCGTTAAAAATTCTAACACTAATTTTTATCGAACAAATCTTACAGCCATCTGCAGATTCATCCATTTTCTTTTTCAAGAATCTGTCTTTGTGAAGATTGGCATCACTGAAGTAAAATTCCATCTGCAACATGAATCAAAATTGCTTTATAAATAAAAAAGAAAATATATCAATCAATTAGGTCACATACTCAATATATCAATCAATTAGGTCACATACTCAATATATCAATCAATTAGGTCACATACTCAATATATCAATCAATTAGGTCACATACTCATCAACAACATGCTGTGTGGCATAGATGCTATCTCATGGTTTCTTTGCAAAGCTCCTGAAGACATTTCATTCTGGCACACAATGCTCCATTCAAAAATCTGAACCAGGCTTTCCTTAGATTAAAAAAATAATGTCTCTTATGGACTAATCAACGTTCTAAATGACAGTCCTGGTACAATGGTGAAAATTAGGTCCCTTTGCAAACAAAAAACCTCCACTGCAATGGCAAGCATTCTAAGCTGAGTCCTTGGGTCTAACCGTCTTACCAGATATTTTAATAGGCGTACCTGACCAGAAACTGGAGTCAAGGACATGGTATACAGTGTTCCAAATTTTTACTTCTTTTATCTCAGTGAACTCAAACCTTGCAACTATGAATGCCAAAACAAATGTGGATCCCAAATTTCAATGTTACTCCAACAAAAACCCATAAAAACAAAATTCACTGAAAACTTGTAAACATATTTAAGTTGCTATAGTACTTTCTAATTAACCTGTTCCACATGTGTCAGAAATTAAGCAGCTAAAATACATTTCCAAGTGAATTTTGTTTTTATGGGTTCTTGTTAGAGTAACATTGAAAATTGGGATCAAAATTTGTTTTGGCATTCAGAGATGCAAGGTTTGAGTTCAATGTGGAATTACTTTTTTGAAAACAAAATAAAAAAATAGGGACTCTTAAAATAATTTGTCGTCAGAGGAATTAAATATAGTATGGTTTTGACATTTCCAGATGTATATTTCATTGCAAGTTTGTGAACTGACAATACATTTCATTTAAATCTGAAATAATACATCTATATTCACACAACTTCATAAGCTTATGGTATAATAGCAGTTCTTTTATGTCTGATTTTTTCCAGTGCTCAACATGGAAATCGTGAGAGAGAGAGAGAGAGAGAGAGAGAGAGAGAGAGAGAGAGAGAGAGCGAGCAGGTTTTTAAAACTGATTCAACAAACAAAAAATAAATGATTAAATGATGAACACTAAACATTTTATTGTATTTATTGTGCATGAAAATGAACAATGAAAGAAAACAATAGATGGCAAGAAGACACAAAGCAATGTAATATTTCAAGGTAAATGTAGGTTAGAATGTAAGAAAGTTTTGTACTTTCAAGACAAATTTCCTTTACAACCTGAAATAATTTAGTGTTCTTAAAGCATAGGAAAGTTATCACCAAAGCAGTACATATCAAACATTCAAATCTTTATCAGCGATATGAAATTTTAATTTAAGACATATTTCTATCGATACATGTAATTTCTTTAGTTCCTGCCATGTCTTCAAACATACCAATAAAAGTGAAAAACGATGCAGAATAGTCTAATAGTTTATAATACCCTGGTTAAAAAAGACAAACAAAAACTGTACAGAAAGCTGTGCCTCTACAACAAATCAATTAGAGAATATTCTTTCATGTGATACCAGTTATGAGGTAAGTTCAAAGGGTACTGGGAAAGAAGAACAATCATACTTGATTTATCTACCATACCCTTTTCTCACTTTGCCTTACAATATATCTGGTGTCTTATTGAAGCATATCATCTAATAATGTGTGTGTGTGTGTGATTAGGATTTTTAATGTAGCTTTAACACTTTTTCTGTCATATCACTATGATGTCTGCAGTGTGGCAGTTTATAATGATGTCTAGCACTGGGGCATCATGCCACAGATATGTAGCATGATGTCCCACCCAGTCACATTATCCTGACACCAGGCTGACCAGTCCTAACACTAACCTATAAATGCAGAGCGCCAAGCGAGGCAGCTGTTTGTACCATTTTGTAAGTCTTTGGTATGACTCGGGTGAGGATTGAACCCATGACCTCCCACTTCCGAGTCAGCTGTTTTAACCACTAGGCCACCAGAGTAGTCCATCTGATAGTGAAAGAAGAACCTGGTTTTCAGCATGAATAACATAACAAAGTGAAAGATCACAGAGTTAAATATCTGAACAATTCCTCACCACCAACATGTTGTCATAACTCTTACTACCAACCTGCTCTCGTATTTTCTTGTAGATAGCTTTCATTCGTTTTCTGACAGGCTTCTGTGACAACACAGGCTTCTCCATCTTGTCTGTCTCCATCTATTTTCAAATAGATACAAAAACACTAAATTACAGTAAACAATGTCCTTGTAATCTTAAAGTGTATCTGATCAATTCATACAGAAAAAAAAGCATATTTAGGGCAGATGTTGTTGGTCCATATAATCTAACAGTCCTGTAAGGAACTATATCAGATCTTTCACTAGGTGAAACATTATCTCTCTTTTCGAGTTTAAGGCAGAGCAGTCTAAGGCATCATCGTTACAGATCAAACACATCTCACCTCTCTCCCCATGGATTTGAGTCTCTGGCTCAGCCAACAAATGTATGTGAGAAATCTTGCCAGTAGCTTCTTATGGGTCTGTAGTTCTTTTGGGATTTTTCTGTGTTCCTCTTGCACCAGATATACTGGTCACCATGTGCTGCAAAATAGCATTAAACACAAAAACAACAACTCTGACTTGACAACCAAGGAAGACCTGTTTCACTTGCTGCTCTTATTCATAACATAATAAAATATGAGCACTAGTTTAGTTTTTGTTTATGACCAAGATCTGTGCAGGTTCATTACAGAAACAGAAAAGTGATGCCCAAGGTCAACACCCACTTTGTCCATTTTTTTAAAAGGCCATGCCAACCCATCTTTTTTTTTTTTTTTTCAGTTTTATGTTGATATATTAAAAACCAGTTTGTCATAGTTCCAAAGGGATATGGATGTTTGAAGATCCAGATAAAGTAAATAATCACTATATAATGGTATCTGTAACTCTAACAAATGACACCCATTACTGAAATATAGCTTTTACAGCTTTCACTATGTCATTCAACCTGATTATCTTGTGAAACTCAAGTTTTTAAGAGAACTTCTTGAGGTTATTTCATATATATATATTTTCATTCAGATAACAAAATACACGTGTAGTTTCATGTTTCTTCTCTTGACATATATGTATTCAATTTATTTAACTGACTGGTGTCATGGCATGATTATACCTGTATGAATTTAGTTCCAGAAAGCTCTCTTCACAATAATGCAGATAAATGACAAAGAATGATATAAAAGATGATTTGGGTTTGTTTCATATATTTCCTATTCTTCTCTACTAGAACCCTTTATTACAAAAGTTTGATGTGCCACCTACAAATAAGTTCTTTTTCTTTCAATATGTTGCCAATAGCTTACTTTATTGCATTATTAGGAATAGAAAAAAGCCCCCACAGTTATTTTCCCCTTATTATGGCCCCTTTACAAATATTTCTCATTTCTGAAGTTTAGCAGTTATCAAGCATGGCTATAATCTGTTGCAATAATTTTTTTTTTTTTTTTTACAAACATATGAAACAAGTGTAATGAAGGTCCAACAACTGTGTTAGATTTTATGAAAATAAATATGGGGTCAGGAAAAGGGTACATTGCATTCTTCAGCAGGCTGACAACAAATTTGACTTGCTATAGCTTTCATCATTTGTCCTAATTAAAATTGAAGCTATACACATTTTTTTAGCACTATCAAGAGTTATATAGACTGTTAATTTTCATGAACTTATCATTATGTGAGACCTGGTTTTCCGAAAAATTGACAAAAATGCATTTTGAGAACCGCACCCCATCTCATATAATGTCCCGAAATCACGCTGAGCTGCATCACAAAGACAGTTGAGACTTCATATTTATCATTCTTGGATGCATCTCGATTGAAAAGTAGCTTGGTTTACTTGCAAAAACAGGTACTTCAGTTTTCATGTCTATATGGAACTATGACAAACTGGTTTTTAATATATCGACATAAAACTGAAAACAAAAAAAAAAGATGGGTTGGCATGGCCATTAAAAAAACGGACAAAGTGGGTGTTGACCAAAAAGTATCAAAAGCTAAGGTCACTGGCAAAACTGCCAGATTCAGAATGGAGACTAGTTCTGGTATAACGGTACTAATTGCGCAAGTCCAGGTGGGAGGTGCTTAAGGTGTAGGGTCCATACAATACAGAAATAAAGAACAACACAAGCTATGATTGGTGGATTATGTAAGAGTTGTACTTTCTGTTAGTCTTAAAAAAAAGTTTAGCCTCATGGCAACATGTTAATTTATGCTAATTCCTTTGACTCCTATATAGATCATATTTTGTATTTTTTATGATTTTTTTGAAAATGTGAGAGACATGACTGAAAATAAGTATGTTGTGACTAGATAACTCATACCCCTGTCTAGTTCCAGCAGAGTTATCTCTCTTAAATGCAATGGAATACCTGGTTTTGCCATCATCAAATTGACAATCTAACATTGTTCTCTATAACAGTGTGTGAGATGCACGCTAAATTAGGATAGAAAATATATTTATCTCTCCAAATATTAGCATTGAGGTCTATGGAAAAACAATTGGTACCATGATACCTTCTGCTTTTACATCAATCGGATTGGCTATGCAGGCCCTCTTGTGGATATAACTCGCTGTCCCAAATCTCCTCTTACGAAAACCTTTATATCTATTGTTAATGGTGACCTATAGGACCAATAATGTATAACAGGTGTGTACCATGTCAATATATTAACTTCTTTAAGTTTAACCCTTAAATCCGCCTTCTTGCAGTGAACTCGAAACCTTATTGGCACAATAGGGAACGGATAATATATGGTGCAAATGCAGTACGTTTCCAATGCCCATGAGTGACAATCTCGTACTGTATTGTATTTCAAGCGAGATTTAATAAAATATAAAATAACTTATGATCTATTTGTGTTGTGACTAGGTAACTCATACCCCTGTCTAGTTCCAGCAGAGTTATCTCTCTTAAATGCAATGGAGTACCTGGTTTTGCCATCATCAAATTGACAATCTAACATTGTTCTCTATAACAGTGTGTGAGATGCACGCTAAATTAGGATAGAAAATATATTTATCTCTCCAAATATTAGCATTGAGGTCTATGGAAAAACAATTGGTACCATGATACCTTCTGCTTTTACATCAATCGGATTGGCTATGCAGGCCCTCTTGTGGATATAACTCGCTGTCCCAAATCTCCTCTTACGAAATCCAGACCCATCTCTTTTTAATTTGCATTCACTAAACCATGCATCAGCAAACATTGATTTTACATTTAGATTTGAACTTAAGTCAGTTACCAAATATTAAATTGCCGAGAAAGTCAATTGTCGATCCCGTTCACCAGCTCACTTCTTAACTGAAAATTCCAGAATGCTCCGAATAATAAAATTAAAAAAAAGGAAGAAATGAAAAGTAGTCTGGTTACCTGCTTCCTTACCAGCTGTAGGGTGGGCTATAATGATTCGTTAATCAGACTAACGTTTTCTTTTGTCATCTAATCAAATTTTAGGATACAAGAGAAGTAGAGTAGTTCATCGCACATGGAGGTGACGGTTGCTAGCACAGCCCCGAATGAAAATACAAATAGATCATAAGTTATTTTATATTTTATTAAATCTCGCTTGAAATACAATACAGTACGAGATTGTCACTCATGGGCATTGGAAACGTACTGCATTTGCACCATATATTATCCGTTCCCTATTGTGCCAATAAGGTTTCGAGTTCACTGCAAGAAGGCGGATTTAAGGGTTAAACTTAAAGAAGTTAATATATTGATATGGTACACACCTGTTATACATTATTGGTCCTATAGGTCACCATTAACAATAGATATAAAGGTGTCGTACCTACAACAGATGTAAGAGTGCATTGGTGTGATTTATTTGGAAATTTGAACCGAAGTGGAAAAAGTAAGACGTTTGCTTGGAAAACGTGAACAATTGTGATTTGAGATAAATGAATTGTTTTGTTACTAATCTAACCAATTTTTTCATATATATGAAAATGAAGATTAACAAACGATCTTTTTACTGATATATCTATATCACTGTCAGTCATTTTTTGATATATAAATAGTATGGAGTGGAAAAGTAGATATTTCTTTTGATACTGATGTTTTAAAAATAGAAAAGTTAAAAAATATAAATTTCAGTAAGAACAGAACATCATTACAATAATTTTCTGTTTGCTCCAACATGTCATCTGGTTAAGAATAGTTAGATTTATAACTGAGGTCAAATTAGTTGCTCTATTGTCATGGATTTTACTCAGCCAAATCAGAAGGGAATGGATGATATCTGACAGCTCTCTGGAGTTTCCAATCCCAGTGTTGCATACTGTCTCCAGTAACACACCAACATATATATTTGTGTTATTGTACTATTTTGTAATTCAGTGAAATAATAAACAATCATGAAGATGATTCCTCAGCAAACTGATGCTCAAGATCTTCCAGCTGACTATCAAGTTCTGCTTCACAGTATCAGCTCTTGTGCTGGTCCAGCAGTGGAGAAGCTTGTCACTTTAGATCCAAAACTTCTTCATATAAAAGGTGATTGATTTGCTCTTCTATCGTTCACAAGTGTCTTTTACAAAATTTGTATCCTAAGTACTTGTTTAATGGGACAAAGTTGTATCCTAAGTTCTTGTCTAATGGGACAAAGTTGTGTAATGGGACACCACCAAGTACTTGTGTAATATGACATCCATATGTACTTGTGTAATGGGACAAAAAATATGGGGCAGAATAATATAATGGGATACCCATAAGTATTTATGTAATGGGTTACCATTTAGTGTTTGTGTAACGATACAAATGGTGCAGAAGTATATGATGGGACACTCCAATGTATTTGTTTAATGCATACCTGCGATACATATCATTTTCAGAACTGTTCTTCCTCATTCAAAATATGCTGTTAAAAATTCAGCGTTTTATATCTTGAAGTTAAAAATAATCTATTTCAAAATCTTAAAGCTGCTTGCTAAACAAACTTTTTTTAGTTTTTTGTTGTTCTTGTCTCACATTTTTAAGAATATTGGCAGAACTCAGCAAGAGCATATCATTGCCTGTATTATCTGATTCAGAAATTTGTTCTTATGGACAAGCAACTTTTTGGATGGTTACTTCTCTGTAGACAAGTAAATTGTGGCCTGCAACTTGAAAGTTCCAGTTTGGTCAGAGCAATTTTTTTTCTTCACAAATGCCATTCATACTTACCAGCGAGTACCAGATTGGTGTGTTGTATATTTACATAATGTATGCTGAAATTTATCAGTTAGGATTGAATCATGCCAGAGCCTTTCATGATACAACAATGGAAGCATACAATACTGGTTTACACAATATCTTTTGACAGTTACATCAGGACAAAAATAATTGGCTATAGGATAGGGTATCCCCATGAAATCTGTTGGTTGATCCCATCACTGTAGATGAAACCATTATGCGTGACTGTTATGTATATTTGACTTAATTTATGTTTGATTTAATTTAATTGTTTGTTTGTTAGTTAAAATTTTGTTACAATTCCATTACATGCTGTTGTAATGTACTTTATTTACTTGATTTGACATTTTCCAGAATTTCAGTTTGACCTGTTTTTCCTCAACAATGTAAACTTTCTAATACTGACCTAGTTTATGACCTTGATTTAGAATCAGTAAGAGTGGAAGTAAACAACGTTTTATTTTATTTTTATATTCTTTCCCAGAATAAAAATTATTGGTTTTAGTCAAGGCATTACTGTGACTACATGATGTTGGGTATGTTAAAAGCGTCTGTCTTGCTTTAGAAACATCATCATGTGATCCTCATACAGGAATCTGTTTGCATCTTAAATTAGTGTATAACTGTTTCCTATGAGAATTTGGGCAATCAGACTTTAACCCATTGACATTTAAAGTTGTTTTGTTGTGACCAGTTTGAGTTGAATTTTTAATTTTTCATCAAATTATTTGGATTCCAAAAGTTTATTTTGCCCATGAAAAACTTGTGCTCTAAATTAATTCTTGGACAAGGAAAGTTATACAGATTTACAGAATTGAAATCTGGAATATTATTTTCTGTGATTCAGCAAAGAACTGTTGACACATCAGGACAACACTGACCACAGCATATGCCACTGCCTTGCTTTTTCAGGATTTGAACTCCTTTTTTAATTCTTGGATTATTTTGGGATTTGATTAAAAAATCATAAGATCTTTATTCTTATTTGTACTTGTTTTTCTAAGGAAATAAATTATTTGTTACATTTTACAAAGCTTGTTGTCTTCACCCTTTTCTTGTTACATTTTGTAAGAACCAAAACATAACAGTGGCTAGATGAATTTTTCTCGATGGATCATTTTCTTTTAAAGCTTGGGCTGAATGGTGAAAAGTTGAATGAAAAGTCTACATAATGGTCTAAAACTAATTTTGACTTTGAGAAGGAATATAATTTTTAGAAAATAAGACTTCAAACATTCTTGGCTGCATGAGTTTCTTTGGCTCAAAGCCAGTGAAGATTAAACAGTTGCTTCTTGCAATATACATAAGATACATTCCTTACAAGTGCAGAAAACCTCAGTGTATTGTTTGCAGGACAAGTTATCACAAGGAAAAGCCCACTGATAACACACACAAAAATGCGAAGCACAATACGTCAGTTAAAATTTGATAATGAAATGGCCAATTCAGAGAAAAAACAAGTTGTGGGATTATTTAGGCAGTAATCAATAAATGCAATGTTAGACAAACCGAGTATTACCAGAAGCTGTTTAGCACCGCATATGCCATAGCATAGCAGAGAAAATGTATTTCAGACTTTGAATTTATTTGTGATATTCAAATTAAAAATTAAGTTGAACTTAGAACTGATCTCATCAACAGAACTGCATGCATTTATTTCATCTGACGTCCTCCTGTCAAGGATAAAATATCCAGAGCTAAAATCATATACATCATTTCAGATGTATTGCTCAAGAATGTATTCCTGTTAGATTTCTAAACCATACAAATCCAAAAATAAGACAACTTATTATATCTGTTTTATTTTACTTGTCAGATCCATAAAACATGCATTTAGATGTTGCATATTAATAAAAGTAAACATTTTTACAGTTGAGTCTTCCACTATACTTTTTAACTATGAAAATATAGACATGCGGATCTCTTATATGGACATTCAGGTAAACCTTTGAATCTACTTGTGATTGGACAACTTGATTTTGACAGAATTTCTGCACCACTCTTCACCATTCTTACAAGCTTAAATTTAAATTATTTACAAACAGATCTTTAGATTGACACATGATCTTATTGCTTAGTGAGTTATTAGTAAATTGCAAATTTAGAATGAAAAATGAAAAACCACATAGCATACATATAGACAATTAACTTAACATAAAGATGTGCACATGCATAAGTTTTGATAAAATGAAAATAATTATGATTATGCATCCATTTACCTATCATACATGATGTGTACGTGCTAGGGACAATTCAGGTTGAATATTTGCCCCTTTGCATGCCCAGAAATGCAGAGAAAGAGAAGTTGATTTCAGCATTTTTCAAGTTTACATCTTCCTCTTTTTCAAGCCTATGAATTGTTTTGTATCCAGAATACAATTTCAACTTTCATGTCATTTTTCTTTACAGTGAGCAGTGTAAAATAGTTTTAGTATAGTATTTTGTGCATTTTGATCAATGTCTACATCAGTTGAATGATTATGTCTGCAATTACTGTTTAAATTGTCCCGTACCCACCTTCCTCTGTGCACAGTTGGAGCTGTAGAGAAGGCCTGTTGCATCCTCACTGCATGTTGTTGGAGGCAACTGAGTAGAGGTAACCTTTTGGCCATGGGTTGTGATGCAACATACTACTTTGGCCTCTGCTTCCAGTAGATTGGTGATCAGGATGGGTCTGGCCCTGGTAAATCTGCTTTCATGCCGAGCCTAATGAAATCTTCATAACATGCTTTTCTAACTTTCTATTTGCCTTTTAGAAACTGCTCCTTGTTCTCTGTGGTTTTCCCTGGTTTCTTTCTCTGCCAAATACAATGGCTGTCGTGTATCATATGCTGAAAAATGGTATTAAACCTATAACTAGTCAATCAACCAGCCAAGCCTACAAATAAAACATTTAATCCCCATACTTCTGATAAATAAGCATATAGAGGACGTAAAACCAACTAAAATGATATTATTTATTCAGCATCTGTGTGTATGTGTGTTTTGGATTTTTAACGTAGCTTTAACAATGTTACAGTCATATCTCTACGATGTCTAAAGTGTGGGAGTTTATAGGGATGTCTAACACTGGGGCATCATGCTGCAGACATGTAGCATCATGTTCCACCCAGTCACATTTTCTTGACACAAAGTTGACCAGTCCTAACAATTACCTCATAATGCTGAGCACCTAACGTGGCAGCTGTACTATTTTTTTTGTAACTCTTTATTATGTCTATTCTGGGGTTTCAACCCGAAACCTCCAGCTTCCATGGCGGATGCTTTAACCACTTGGTCATTGGTGTTGTCCTTTTCTGCATCTGAATTAGCACAACCCTGCAGTCTTGTGTCTGTAGGAAACCTTTTTAAAGGAAACTGATCACACCACACTTCAAAATGACTCCTTATTTAACAGCTACTCTCAAATTGAAGACAGGGCTCATTAAGAGCTTCACTTTTTATTATGAATAATAATGATATTGCTTTAAACAATTTTATAAGCCATTACTGTAAGCATCGCTCATCATGCAGTGATTGGAATTTTGTTCCATTTAATGATTTAAATACTACTAAACAAAAACATACAACCAAATGAATTAGACAGCCTTGTTCAACAGCTGCCTACCTTATTTGTTCTACATGTACTTAGGGATTTCAACACCCTTAACATTTTGCGAGATGAAAGTACTTAAATGACATGCAAAGGTAGAAGATTTCATTTTTTGTCATCATTTGTGTCTAGGGAACAAGTTGCCACCATAGTTATGTCCTGGAATGGGTACATAGACATATTTGTTTTTCTATTTTTGTATCACCATTAGAAGGTCAGTGATGACCTTCACACCAGAAACCATTTCCTGATATCCCAACAAAACATTAACTCTGCCATCGATGAGCCAATTTCACACTTGGAAATTGAAATTGAAGAATGCTAACTGGGTCAACCTTGAAACACTTTGCAAAACTAGATTTAACCGAGATACCTTGATAATTATGAATTATCCTGTTCAACGTTTGAAATCTATTTTGCTTTAGAATTGAGAAGAAGCCATTCCTATGTCCCTATGTAACTATAATGATATGTAAATAAAATATGATCGTGTCTGTCCTAAATATATATAAGCGAAATATGATTATGTCTGTCCTAATGATATGTAAGGAAAAATGATTTTGCATGTCCTAATGACATGTAAGGAAAAATGGATTGTCCTAATGATATGTAAGGGACAAATGATTATGTCTGTCCTAATGATATGTAAGGAAAAATGATTGTCTGTCCTAATGATATGTAAGGGAAAAATGATTTTGTCTGTCCTAATGATATGTAAGGGAAAAAAATCTATTGCATGTACTAAAGATCTAAAGATATGTAAGGAAAAATGATTTGTGTCTGTCCTAAGTCCTAATGATATGTAAAGGTAAAGGATTGTGTCTATCCTAATGCTATGTAAGCAGAGGTGTTGCTAGGGTTTTAAAATATATATATATATATATATATATATATATATATATATATATATATATATATTATAAAATTATGCCTTAACTGAGAAGCGTAAGTGAGAATGTCTTATTTAAATCATGTCTCCTGCTCTATTCCACCTAGAATTTTTCCATTCAAGGCAGAAAACATGCGGTTTCCATCTCAATGACAGGTGGTTTCCATCTCAATGACAGGTGGTTTCCATCTCAATGACAGGTGGTTTCCGTCTCTATGTTTCATACGAGTTGGGAGTCCATGACTCCTATTCAGGTAAAAGGCTGCTGATGATGTAATTCGGGAAACATCACATAACTGAAGTGGCTAAAAGTCCAGCTGAGAAGAACAAGCGGATGTCTTTAAGTTTAATTTTTCTAAATCTTTACACCACTGAAAAACAGTCCTTGTTTGTTCGTTAGAGTTATACTGAATTTTGTCAATTCAAGGAAAGGCCTTCTTTACAAAGACTAAGCCAGGCATCACACACTTTCTTACACTTGGCTACTGTTCCATCCAAACTATCAGTTCTAGAAACTTCAGCACTCTTCTGAATCTCATTACACTTTTCATTAATTTGCTGTTTAACCCCAACATACTTATCCAAATTTTGCAAACAACTTTTTGTCTAAATCTAAATTTATGTTGATTTTGCAGTCACATGCACTACTTTTACTGCATTAGGAAATTAACAGAATAATGAAAGCTGGATTTGTTCATTTGATGTCCTAATGATATTTAAGGGAAAATGATTATGTCTGTCCTAGTGATGTATAATGGAAAATGATTGTGTCTGTCCTAATGTTATTTAAGGGAAAAATGTCTGTCCTGATGATATTTAAAGAAAAATGATTGTGTTTGTCCTAATAACATGTAGGGAAAATGGATTGTGTCTATGATAATGATGATTTATAAGGAAAAAATGATTGTCATATTTATGGAATAGAAAAATGATTGTGTCTGCCATAATGATATGTAAGGAGAAACGATTGCAAAGCTGTGCACCATATTGACACCAAAGGAATGATTGAAATTCTAATTTTCATCTGTACAAGAGGTTATCATATGCATGAGCCAGCAAGTGCGATTTCCACTAACAACTTAATTGAACAGTGGCTGTTGCTGTCATATCATTTAAAATGTTAGGTAGGAAGGAGGAGATGAGAACATGTTAATAACTGCAATTAACATTGACAATAGGATTGAATGCAGCTTTTAGTAATCTTTATATCTGTTATTCTGAACCATTTTTGGTGGCTACCCTAAAAAATAGTTTTTCTGTGCCTCACAACCCAGTTTCCACATTCTGATAAGTTTTGCCACCCAGCAGAACAAATCCTGGCCACCCTCTACTACCCTGCAGAATTGTCCTTGCAACCCTGTTTTGGATCATTACCTGGGATTTGGATAACCACTGCTCTACATAATATACTGTATTTGATGTAATACATATACATTTATCTTAGTAAGCCCAAACCCCTCTGTTTGGTCACAATTTGCATAGAAATAGTCACATCTCAGCACAAGTCTCTTGATTATATCATATGGATTTGAACGGATTGTAAAAGTTGCCTCGTACATCATAATTTACTCAGAACCTACCACAATACATGCCCAGTGAGTTATTACCATTTCCTTTGTTGGTTAATTCAATCCAAATAGAATCCACATTATCATAATTGGTAGAATGTCAGCTTTGTAATCCAAGGGTTTCTGGTTTGATATCTACCCATATCAGTCTGGGTCATCTGGCTTGGTGTGTGACCTTGAAAAAGGCACTTAACCCCTCATTTCCTGTACCTGGTATAGCCAATACTGTGCTAAAGTGACACTGAGACCAACACACATTTAGAGGGAATGAACCATTAAAGAGATTTCTTTTTACATAGAACACAGACAAAAGGAAGACACTCTTCTAATATATGCATGGAAGTACTGGGTACACTGTTTACGACATATTTGAACTTTAACCGCATGAAATGTACTCAAATGATACATAATTTAAATTACAGCTGGTATTACATTGAATGCTGTAAACATGGTATAGACTGGACATAGCAAGCACAGTGTACATTATATGTATTACATTGAATACCATAAACATGGTATATATTACACTGCACACAGTAAGCACAGTGTACATATAGGTATTACACTGAATACAGGAAATATAGTATAGATATTACACTGTACACAGTAAGCACAGTGTACAGTGTAGGTATTACATTGAATATTGTAAACACTGTGTGTGTGTATATATATTAGACTATACACAGTAAACAAAGTATACAAATAATAGTACAATGCAGTAAACATGTTAAAGAACAGTGTAGGTATTCCATTGAATACAGTAAGTACTGCTCAGGTGTATCATTGTATGTAGTTAACATATTAAAGCTTGGCTGTACAAGTCTTCCATTTAAATATACTAACAATAAGTTCTAAAACAGATATTAACATTGAAACAATCATTTTGCTTTATAGACTACATAATATTCAGTATCTTTTCTTATGACACAGGATGGCATGGATTGACAGCTCTCCACAAGGCTTGCCTGGGTGGAGATGCAGCATTAGTAGAAATCCTCCTTAAGGCTGGAGCTGATCCCAATGCTAAAAATGATTTTGATGAAACGCCACTCCACTATGCTTGTAAACGTGGAGTGCCTAGCATTGTCCAGGTTCTGATGAATTATGGAGGAGATTTAAATCTCAAAGACAGAAATGACAGAGGCCCTGTCCACCATGCATCGCAGACTGGAAGTGTGTAAGTATCTTGTGATTTTAAATACTACAATTTCTGTGTTCATTTGAAAGAGAGGCATTTCTGTCAGTGTAAAGTAAGTACACTATTCATAGTTTTGTAATTACAGTTAAACTTTTCAAGTTTTTATGAGAAACTGCACGCTGAAGTACATGAACTAGACTGTGAATTAAAATTATAGCTTTTGAACTCACAGTACTAGAAACTTCAAATTTGGACCAAAGTACTATAAATAGAATTATCTTTATTTTAGTCACATACTTTTAGGAGCATTTCATTTATCTATCTTCTTGAACAAAAAAAAGTCATTGAACATCATGGTAAGCTTTTTAATTTAAAAATTTGGATCATGTTGCTATCAGGGTCGCATTAATGCATGCTGGTACAGTATTTTCCTTTTTTCAAAAAACAACACATTGGCATATATATATATACACATATTATGTATTCCTGTCTAATGAAAAAATCGGGGTATTATCAGACGAATATTAAATGGAATGCAGTAATAAGACTTATTCAAAATAATGGATAATATATTTATAGGTTTTTACTTTGCTTTAAACAGTTTTACTAATTATTCTTGGTATTTTCCTCCAAAAATACACGTTGATCGATAGTACCCCAACTGACGTTATACCGTGAATAAGGGTATCAACATTGTTTATTATCATGCTGTTGTGGCATGCAGTTCATCCATAATGTATGTAATTCCATTTAAAAATTGCACTGTAATTTAAAATATTCAGTCATTTTGTCCAAGATCATTGTGTCTGAATTCAATATCCAATATATAGCATGAACAGAGTATTAACACTTTAATTCGCATCAGATATAGTAACGTCATGGCATGCAGCCAATCCATAATGCCTGTAATTCCATTACAGAAATTGCAAACGTATTTCAGCTATTCAATATTTTTGTCACAGATCATTATGTGTCTGAATTCATTGGGAAAAATTAACAGAAAATTAGGTTAAGAAAGACGAAGCACATGTACATGTCATTACGTTCCATGCTCTTTGAACAGTGTCTATGCAAATTTCATACTGCTAAATTTTCTCATATGCGTTTCTATATAACTTTTTCAGTTGTAAATTCCCAATAATTAACACATGAATGCCCATATGTTTGAATGACTACAGCAAGAATAATTAACAATCAACACATTCTTTCAGCATGCAGAAAACGTTTACTATAGATTTTGTGAATATTGAAAGACGCGTGTAACAACTACTATACTGAACATTGCTAAATTTTAGAAGCTATGCCACGATTGTATTACATATATATTCAAATTTATATGCAAACACATCCCCAAAATGATAAATGATGATTTTACACAATATTTTTATTTACTTAAATGTAAAAAATTCCCGGTACAAGAAAAATACAAGTACATATATTTAAAATTTCAGGAACCATGCCACAATCATATTACATGTATATTTGAATTCATACGTGATCTATTCCCCATACATGATCTCTTTCCCAAAATGATGATAAATTCTTTATATACACTATTTCACATATATTTACTTTGAACAAAAACTATTTTTTATGTGCGAATGAATATACGAAATTTTGGGAGCCACGCCATGACCTCATATCTGAAGTTGTGTTATTGTGGGGTTCCACTGTACAGTTGTGATAACAAAACATATATCCCTGTGTCGCAAATTTTATTACCTTTTCAGAGATGCATAGTTTAGGTACTTTAAAAGCATATTAACAATTACAACATTTTTAGTAAACATGGTGAAAGCCATCAGAATTCCATTTTACGACAATGTATTTAGAATTGCTTCTCAGGAATCAGGCACTGCAGTTGAAATTAGTAAACAGGATAAATGGGTTAATAGCCGTGTCAATAATCAACCATCTGATCCAAGTAAGGTTATGGTATCATAGCTACCTCCATCCATTCCATTTTTATACTGCAGCTGAATGTATATTGACAATATTTATTTTAGTTTTCTTGATGTCAGATATCTTGGTATGTATCGCATTTTTGTTTAGTCTCTTTGCTTTAACGTTTGTAGTATAAACTGAAAATATCAGACATTTTGCACTTTTTGCTACAGGTTATTGTTTCATTGGTGACCATACCATTTTCAAATGGAATCAAAGCTCTTATGGTACATTCCAGTGTCAAATTGAAAGTAAACTTCTCACATGATTGACAGATTTCATTTAATGGTACCCTTTCATATACATCTTGGAATCTAACAAAAGTGATAATGTGTTGAATTTAAAAATCAAGACATATTCTTAAGATTTCTATCTGAAGACATTAATCTGTGTCGGCTCATGAGTAGTAAATTTAATATATTATTTTGTACTAACTTGCGGGCCATGTTAGAGGAGTGGCATATTAAAGGACGTACAAACTCGTCAATGCCAGGTGATTCTGGCAATTAAAAAAATGGGTGGCGACTTGTTAGGGCTTCTGTTCAAGCATTAACATCAATCACTTAGATTGTTAACATCATTTGAATAATATGCTTTGACCCACATTATAGTATTGTCTTGTACATATTCTTGAAAAATAACATAAACGTGAGCCCACAACAATAGGTACATGACTGTGATGTCTCACAGCATAGCACATGGCATATGACTTGATATCTCAGTATAAGACATTGTGCAAGACTATAATCACTCACAGCATATAGCACATAGCATATGACTTGATATCTCAGTTTAAGAGATGGCACATGTATTCTCTCACAGCATAGCACTTGGCAAATGACAATATCTCAAAGTGTAGTCCTTGACAAATGTCAATGACTGAAATTTAGTATATGAAGAAAAATCTCAAAAGATTTTGGACCCTTGCGGATGTATATATCTTGCAAGTGGTTCATATTGAATTGTATGTTTGAGTACACCAGGAGAATGGAATTTGATGGAGATTAATTTATTGATGATTTTGTTAATCACACAATCAGCAAGTTATTACAAGTGAACCCCAAAGACAAGTTGTTCACATTTTGCATCAGTACACATGTATGACACAAATAAAGAAAACAACCACACAAAAAGCTGCAAGAATTTTCTAGAAATCTTGTAGAAAATTTTGTAAAATTTCACAATCTGATACTATCATTGTATCATAATTTTGTTAACAGTTGAATTTACCGAACAATGATTAGACATCAAGATTGTATGGCTCTTACAGAGTTCACCTGTAATCTGGATACAGGTATAATAATAAGCTGAATAATTTCCTTTGTAATAATATACATGTATGTAGAGATTTTGACAAGCAAAACAGTACTTCTTTTTTTTTCAGATTCATGTTACACTACTTAGCCATGCAGAACTTGAGCTTCACAAATGAAGATGTATACAAACAGAATGCACTTCACATTGTTTGTGGATTTGGTCATCTTGATGCATTCAAATATCTGATGAGGAAAGGAGTAAGATTATTTGGTTGTACAGCATTCACTATCACTACAAAGCCCATCATTATATCATGGACATTATCTTCATTATAAGGCAGTCACATTAGGTTGTATACTTTAAGGACATCATTATAATAAGCAAGTACTGTGTGATGTACTTCATGATAGCATTGTCACATTAATAAGTGGTATGCTCTGTAGACAGCATTATAATAAGGGTGTACTGTGTAATGTTCTTCATTATAAGGCAATGACATCAATTGGTTGTATACTTTAATGACATCATTTTAACAAGGGAGTACTGTGTAATGTACTACATGATAATGTTGTCCCATTAATAAGTGGTATGCTCTGTAGACAGTATTATAATGAGGGTGTACTCTATAATGTTCATTGGTACAAGGCAGTCACTTTGTTAGTTGGTGTAGTTTATGGACAGCATTATAATGGAATAGTGTACTTCATTATCACACTATGATTTGCAGCCAATTTTGGCTGCACACCTCAGTGTACATTTTATACTCACTCTTATATCTTGCAGCTGTGGAGCTATCGTCAGCTGAAGGGTTCTTTTGGTGACATGTATATGATATTTCCAGAGCAAATCCAATGTTTAGTGACTTGCAAATCCACATGGAATAGCACAACCATCTGTCCTGTGGCCATTTTGAATTTTGTGCTAGATATGGTTGTTACCAATTACTTGTATGTGTCTTACGTGTATGCAATTTTAATCTGGAAGATTTGCATGCAGCAAAATTGCACATTTTAATGAACAGGTGACATGAGATGCACATATCATCTATCAGTATCAACACAGATGTGGGGGGTTGATTTATAGAACAAATATACTCTATTGACAGCATTATAACAAGGGAGTACTTGTAATGTACTTCATTATTATGGTCACTTTAATAAGTTTATACTCTATGGACAGTTTATAATGAGGAAGTACTGTATAATGTACTTCATTATAAGTCAGTCACATTAAGTTGTATACACTATAGACAACATTATAATGAGACAGTACTTTATAATGTACTGCATGTTAAGTCAGTCACACTAATAAGTTGTATACACTATGGAGAGCATTAAAATGAGAGAGTACTGTATAATGTACTGCATTATAAGTCAGTCACATTAATAAAAGTGGTATACTCTATGGACATCATTATATTGAGGGAGTACCACATAATGTACTTCGTTTTAAGGCAGTCACATTAATAAGTAATATACACAATGGACAGCATTATAAAGAGGGAGTACTTTATAATGTAATTAAATTATAAGTCAGTCACACTAATAATTGGTATACACTATGGACAGCATTATAATGAGAGTACTGTATAATGTACTTCATTATAAGGCAGTCACAGTTTTAAGTGGTATACATTTTTCAGCATTTTGTTTGAGTACTCTGTAATGTACTTTCTTGTAAAGCAGTCGCATATTAGGTGATATCTCTTCAGACAGCATTATAATGAAGGAATGCTTTTTCTTCTCATTGCCCTGAGTTTTATTAGTATCTAAGCTGCAGATCACTTGAAAAAACTCTGTCATATGTAAAATAATTGCAAAATTTAGAGGAGAAATCTTCACATGTTTAAAATAAAAATCTTACTGCATCTCTCAGGAAAAGGTAGATCCCGGTCATGCAGTTACAACTTAGAAATGTTTGATGAATAATTTTCAGCTAGATACGAATGATTTTGTGAGTAATCAATTATTCTATCATTAGGACATCCTAAGATGACTGATTACTGCCTACAAAACAAATTCCCTCAAAATATATCAGACAGATAGTTCTACTTTGATACATTGTTCATTTCATAATAAGATAAATTTTATTGAAAACCAAATGGTAAAAGTCAGCAACCCAGACAAAAAATAAACAGTGAAGATCAGGAACCAGGTTAACAACATGCTAAGCAGAAGAGAAATTTCATACTAATTATTAGGAGGTAAATAAAATTATATTTGTTAGACATAAAAGTAATTCCACATACCAAATCCAACAGGTTCAGAACTGCTTATTTAGTACTTTTTCATTCTCATCTCATGGCCTCTGCAGATGGCAAAAGTGACCAATATAAATGATGCTTACTTAAATTTGTATTTTTTATCATTGTGTTACAAATGCCCTCACATTTTTCCAAGTACTTTTATCTTAATGATGGGAAGGATTTATTCTGGAAACTTTTGCCACACCCATAAAAACAGTTGTAAAACATTTTTTTTGAAAGCTTATTTTCTTCAAGGCTTCAGCTTAATTAATTTACCATTTAGCTTCAAAGTTAAATCATTTGTTGCAAACATGTTTTCTTCATATCAAATGAAATTTATATAATCCTTATATAATTATCAGCTCCCTTTCGACCCCATTATTCAGTTTTTCTAACTATTCATTTATCTAGTAAATCTTTGTTCTATTTTTGCAACATATGACTCTAGATGAGAGATGATTTATAGTTTTCTGTGATTTAACATTAAGAAAGTCCATGATAATAGTAAATAGATTTATAGTTTTCTGTGATTTAACATTAAGAAAGTCCATGATAATAGTAAATAGATTTATAGTTTTCTGTGATTTAGCATTAACAAAGTCCATGATAATAGTAAATAGATTTATAGTTTTCTGTGATTTAACATCAAGAAAGTCAATGATGTAAGAAATGGAAATATAGTTTTCTGTGATTAGACATAAAGAAATTTTATGATGTGACCAATAAATATAAAAGCAAACTGACTAAGATAATTCCTATTGTTTTGTTTAATGATATGCACTTGTGTAAAATTATATTTGGATAGAGATGTGACCCCTCTTTACCTGATGGAGAAGGAAATACGCCACTCCACATCTGTGCTAGGGAAGGTTACCAGCATGGCAGCTGGATTCTCTTGAGACATCTGGGAATGTCAGCATTACAGACAAAAAACCACAAGGGTTACACCCCCCTAGATCTGGCAAGACAGCATGACAAGTACCAGTAAGTTATTTATCATGCCATAGTGAGCCATTACCTTTGTAGATCCTCCCCAAACACAGGGTTACACGCCTCTATAAATCTGGCCAGACACTACCACATGTTCCAGTAAGTTATTTATTATGATAAAATTGTTATAACCTGCCCAGACATCTTGGGAATCACTGATCATACCACACAAACCAATTTTACACCTCAAGAACCAACCTATCATTGAAGAGTGCCATCCCTCATGTACAACAAATCACAGAAGAAGTGGTATTGTGCTTATTGCTTAACAGACACTTGTACTGGACTCATGCATAGAAGATGCATATCTAACCAAACTCGTGCGTACGGGACATGTATACCGGACTTAAGTTGCGATGAATTTGGTTGTGAAGGACAATCTTTGTGTTATGAAACAACATTGATGCTAGAAAACTGAGTCAGATTCCTAGACAAGTTTTTCCTGAAAATACATTACTTGATCACGTTGCATTAGGATATCTTTCTTTTATATATATATATATAGAATTATAATAGGCAGAATTAATATTTTAATACAAATAATGCTACATTACAGGTTAGCGAATTTTTAATTTGTACTCTATGGAGATTCGAATCCAGGTTAGTGGGTAAATGGCACCCATCGCCATGCCTGCACACACAAGCCCAAATTCCCTCACGACTAAGCACACATCACCAATAATTGATGTTACTCAATCAAATATTTTTGCTTCACCTATTCTGGCACAGTATATCAATTCTGTGTTCTTCCTTTTGGCCTCAACCTAAACCCTTTTGCATTCGCAAGAACGTTTGTAATCTCAAGGCTCAGGATGACCTCCACAGTGTGGCAGCATACCTTGACAACATTCTTCAAAAACATTGGGCAAGATAGATTTTGGTCCAAGATATGACTAAACTTTTTAGTGGTTATGTACCTTCTAAAACAGGGTGGGACAGAATCATCAGACTGTTGTGTCATGCGATAGGATTACCTGCGGTGTTGTGCCCAATACCAGATAAATATTCAGGTGTGCCACATACAAGGATGGCCCAACATTTTAGCTGACTCATTGTTAAGGAGAGGGCAACTTTTGCACTCAGAGTGTTTTCTCCTTTTTCCACATTCAGTTATAGTTTGTAGGGGGACCATCCTACAATAGATCTTTTCATGACAAGGTGAAACAATAAATTGCCAACCCTCATCTTCCCTTTTATGGACCCAGAAACATGGTCAGCCCCTGGTCTATCAGTCTGCTGAAAGAGAATGTGGGCCCACTCTTTCCTTCCATCAGTTCTGATACCAAAAGTATCCCAGTGAGTAAGGGACTGCCAGATAGTTATGATCATCCCAATAAATGGGACAAATCCTGAATATATCCCAATCATGCACACTCACTTTTTCCCGAAAACTGAATCACTCCTTATTGTTACCATGGCTTAACTCATCCAAGTTTGAACCCCAGTCATCCACATAACATACAATCATGCAGTTCCATCTCGATAGATCAGTTGTCCTAATGACACAACCTGGTTTCATTGCCAAAAACAGGTTGCTGTCACTAGGCAACAAACAAATAACTATTCGTCCCCTCACTTCCACTGATAGTCTAGAGGGCTCCAAGATTCTATCTGTGCTCTCAGATGTTATATCTGTTGTGTTTAGAGAAAACCTGCAATGGCTGAAGTAGTCTTTTTTTCTGCCAAGACATAGCATCACAAGTGCTAACTGCTTGGTCAAAGGGAGTTGTAAAATCAATAACAAGTATGCCTTATAAAAATCTTGGGTCAGGAGATGCATGCAATTTCCATGAGCCTGGCATTCATATGTAATGTCACCATTTGAGACAGTGCAGTCAGTTGGATAGCGTGCTGAGACCACTTTCTCCAGCTTTTATCTGAAGGACATGGCCTTGCCCATAAGAGTACTGAACCTCTTCAGGTAATTGGTAGCCACACAGACAATAACCACACCCTGCATGACAGCATATCCTTGTAAACAGGTGGTATTGGCCACTGTAACTGGACTTGCCCTGGTAACTCTTTAAAGGCGAGACCAATTATGTGAAAAATCCCATAATGATCTCCTCAATTGTATAAATAAGTTCTCCCATTGTGCTAAACTTGCATTAAGAAAATTTCAGCCATTAGTAGCACATGCAAGCTTCTGGATGACTCAGGTAGAAGAAGGATGCTCAACCTTTCCTCCTCTTACCTAATCTGCTAATGCGATATGATCAGGAAATGGATTTGCTGAAGAAAACAATTTTTTGAAAGCAAATTATGTTTCTCCTTTAATATTTACCTGATCACATTACAAGTAATCCCTCCCACCCTTCCCCACAATGCAAGCATCAATTAAGGTCATGTTAAGTAAAATGACTGGTTTAAACTGGATATACCAGCAGCTTCCAAACAGGTCGAGCAGGGAGTTAACCCATAAGAGTTTCTTCCCTTTATTCGCTGATGACTGTGCCCTCAATTCTGGCGCAGAAGCTGACTTGCAATGCAGCATTGACAAGTTCTCCAGCTCCTGCACAAGCTTTTGTCTCACCATTAGTACCAAGAAGTCCTGTATAAGCCAGCCCCAGGAAAGCTTTATTTTGAGCCCAACATCTCTGTCAACAGCCAACAACTCAACATAGTGAACCACTTTACTACCTTGGCAGCACACTGTTACAGAGTGTCAGTATTGACAACAAGGTGAACCTTCGCATTGCCAGAGCCAGCGCAATGTTTGGCAGATTTTATGCCTTCGTATGGAATAGAAGAGGAATCCGTGTCCAGACCAAACTAAAGGTCTACAGGGAAGTTGTGTGCCCCACACTACACACCAGAAAGCTGAACCACTTTCACACCACAAGTCACAGGAAAATCCTCAGTATCAAGTAGCAGGACAATGTTCCAGACACTGAGGTACTCACCCAAGCAGGACTCCCCAGCATCCACACCATCCTATTGCAGTGCCAGCTGGGCAGGACATGTTGTATGCATGATAGACCACCGGTCTAAGTACAGCAAGGACAGCGATCCCAAGGAGGTCAGAAGAAATGCTTCAAAGATAGCATAAAATAAACCCTGATTCATGTGAGCAAACAGCAAGCGTTCAAGTCACTTGGCATTCCTCTGTGCACAAAGTCCCCAAGTTGTGCAAATCTAGCAGGACAGCAGCTGCAGATTGAAGAGGCCAGCCAGAAAAGCATGTGCCATCATCCCTCCTGGAGATGTCCCACTCATCCCCTGTCCCTTGTGAAAACGATCATTCTGTGCAAGGGTTGGCCTCATCAGCCACATACACACGCACATTACAGAACCAACCCCTCCAACCTTTGGATGACTAGAGAGATTCTCGTCGAATCAGTAGACGAACAACACACACATACATACACAAAAAATGTTTTCCTACAGACTTGTGACCAAAAGTAGTATACATGATGAACAGTTTGTTTTAGCCTTACAAACATTGACCATTCTTTATTTCAAAAGGAACATTGAAACATTATCACACAGGTGCCCTTTCTAAGCAAGCAAGGATATAAAGCAACATGGTTTTCCTACCTAGTCGTTATTTTGCTGGGTTGAGTGATACACAGTCATGATAATTTTAATAATAATTTTCTGAGTATTCTTTAAAATGTACAATTTTCATTAGTTCTTGGATTATCAAGACATATGGAAAAGTGGTTATGGTTTTTTTTTTAAATCCAGATGCTTGGATCATTGATGGTATATTTATTTTACCTCAACAAACAAAGCAACAGGTTGTATATGTACCACATCTTTTTTTCTAGACAAAGAAAAGATCAGGTTTTACCAATACTGCATATTTGTTACCTTGATAAAGAAAACAACATGTCATTCCATTACTATACACTTTTACATAGACAAAGAAATCAACAGGTCATACCAGTACCATGCACGTTTACCTGGTTAAAGAAATCAACAGGTCATACCAGCACTATACACTTTTACATAGACAAAAGAAAGCAACAGGTCATACCAGCACTATACAGTTTTACCTGGACAAAGAAAATAACATGTCATACTAGTACTATACACTTTTACTTAGACAAAATGAAATCAACAGGTCATACCAGTACTATACACCTGTATGTGGAAAAAGAAAACAACAGGACATACCATTACTATACACCTGTATGTGGAAAAAGAAAACAACAGGACATACCATTACTATATACTTTTATGTGGACAAAGAAAACAACAGGTCATACCAGTACTATACACCTGTATGTGGAAAAAGAAAACAACAGGAGATACCATTACTATATACTTTTATGTGGCCAAAAAAAACAACAGGTCATACCAGTACTATACACCTTTACGTGGGCAAAGAAAACAACAGGTCATACAAGTACTATACACCTTTACGTGGGCAAAGAAAACAACAGGACACACCATTACTATACACCTTTATGTGGGCAAAGAAAACAACAGGTCATACCATTACTATACTTTTTTTTTAAGGCAAAAGAAAACAACAGGTCATACCAGTACTATATACTTTTATGTGGAAAAAGAAAACAACAGGTCATACCATTACTATACTTTTACGTGGAAAAAGAAAACAACAGGTCATACAAGTATTATATACTTTTACGTGGAAAAAGAAAACAACAGGTCATACAAATACTATATACTTTTACCTAGACAGAAAACAACAGGTCATACCAGTACTGTACACTTTTATCAAGGCAAAAAAGAACCAGGTCATACAAGTACTATACACTTTAACGTGGACAAAGTAAACAACAGGGTTTCATTAGCTTTATTGCTCATTAGTTAACTTATTTCATTAAAATTTCTATAAAAATGGTAATCACACACTTGACCTGATTTTGCATTGAACCATTGTTTGGTAATTTATGATTAGGTGGCACTGTTCATAAAATCTGATTAACACAAAACCTTTAGCTATATAATATTTTTCTTTCTATTCATGTGTTTACTATCTTGCAGGACACGAAAGGTGGTTGAATTGTTTGAGCGGCTTTTACTTGGTAAGGAGAGCCTATCAGGGCCATTGTATCTGTGGTACTGGTGGCTTCTTGTGTGTGGGGTTGTGTACATGCTGTGCATCATTATTGCGCTCTTTGTTGGGCATGGTTACCAGGGTTTTGTGTTCCTTGTGGGATTGGGCTATCTCCTGAAACAGATCATCACAAGTAGTCACAGGCTGGACCATGTCTGCAGGTACAGTCCATGCGAAGCAAGATAGGCATGTGGTTTTCATTGAATAGAGTCCTTTTTTATGCAGTGTGAATGTTTTAGTATTTACAATTTAACTTGTGACTGTTTTATTTGTTTTTAATTTACACAATCATGTAAATTCAGGATGTGTTTAACTTGACTATTTTCAAAGGCAATTAACTTGTTCCTCAATGAAAATAACAATGCTGAATGTTTTATGCATGTTGTGCCTTTGTACAAATTTAGCAACAATTTTTGTCCAGTTCTTGCATGTTACTGGGAATGTGCTTTACAGATGTTAAAAATTTAAAAGGATTCCTGTATAAGGTTGTTATTATGACAGTTACCCAGAAGAAAACGGAATTTTAAAATTTAATTCCAGATTTAATTCTGAATTAGATTCATTAAGACTGAGTAATTGTTGACTGGTTGTTGTTTATGAATTATCAATACTACAGTTTGGGGAGCAGATGGGAAGATCCTGCTCTGCGTATAGAGGTCTTATTAAGATTTAAATTTGACTGGCTCTGTGTTGTATGGATCAGCATGCAAATCATACCTTCAGATGCTTAATACACAGTCAGCAAATTAGACTTTGACAGCATTTATAATGGTCTGCAATGCGAAACGACCCCACACTAGTAAACTGGTTTATTATTAATATTAATATTAATGATCATAAACACCTATTTATAGATCCTATGCAATCTACAGGCACTATTGAAATCTTAAAATGGAATTCATACCTATCAAATATCTTGAATATAGAATCATTACAATTTAGTTTTGAACAGAAATTATACATTTGCATTTCCAATTTTGTTGATGTAGTCATTAATTTTTGGTATTACAGCTGTTTTGCGTACCATTGTTTAAATCCTTTGTTTGTACAACAGGTACAACAAAATTGATTGACTATCTGCATCAACATACTCCTTTACCATATTTATATGGCAGAGTTGTTTCTATTTCTGCCACCCAAGAGTGTTGATAATATAATTTACATCATTTACTTTTTAACTATATATAAGGACCATAATATAATACTTAACATGAAGAGGATATTGAGGTGTGGGCAAGAGTGCCAGAACTTTATCCCCATGCTAAAAACTTATTTCCTTTGCAGTTTTGTGATACTTTAATTTCATTTTTGGTTGGGCAGAGTGAAGATTATTTCTTCCTACCTGACATGCCTTTGACAACTTATTTTAAAAATTAGAAACATCAAAAAAGAGTAAGCCTTGGGTTTCTCTTTTAAAATCTTCAATGGTCCACAGACAGTATGTCCAAAATCTAGTTCAGAAGGACTAAAACCTAATGATTCTTGAACTGATTCCCTGTGTTTTTGAGACATGTTATGTGTTGTGTGTATGCAAACTGTTCTTATCCCACACTGAGTTAACATAATGTTTTAAAGTGCATAGAACTTTTCTAAAAAGATTGAACACTCAGTTAAGTCATCATCATTATTATCATCATTATCATCATTAGCCAGATTGTGTGAGCTATAGTAAATAGTCATCATGTTAAAATGGGTGAATTGATCCACATGAGAAGTAATTAAGTATCTGAAACCATTTAAAGTGAATATTTTCATCATAACATGATAATAAAATGGGAAACAAGGGCAGAAACAAATGTATCTATTCATCATTACACTAAGATATTACAAGAACTGTAAGGCAGTACTGACATACTTGTAGCATTTAATTTGAAATTATGTGCAAATAATTGTTCAGATATTTAAGCATCTTACAAATTTTATTTTCCAGATGGCCGTCTCCTTTTTATGCTGGAATGTTTGCTGCTGGAACATTTCACACTATGTTGGTCTATTATGTAGCTGTAGCTCCATGTATCCTTTGATAAACACAACAGTATTACTCTCTGTTACTATTCAAATGAGAGAAAAATTTGAATCAATCCCTATCAAGCCCCTTAACATGCCACCACCCCACTTATAATATGGTTATTGTAAAAAGTATACCTCTCACTTTTAAGTTACTTTAATATACCACTCTCTCACTATAACGTTTTTTTCTATACAGCATGCCCCTCAGTTTTAAGTTACTTTAATATACCACTGTCCCACTTATAACATGGATAATCTATACAGCATGCCCCTCACTTTTAAGTTACTTTAATATGCCAATGTCCCACTTATAACATGGTTATTCTATACAGTATGCCCCACAGTTTTAAATTAACTAAATATACAACTGTCCCACTAACAACATGGGTATTGTATACAGTATGCCCCTCATTTTTAAGTTACTTTAATATACCACTGTCCCACTAACAACATGGGTATTGTATACAGTATACCCCTCATTTTTAAGTTACTTTAATATACCACTGTCCCACTAACAACATGGGTATTGTATACAGTATACCCCTCATTTTTAAGTTACTTTAATATACCACTGTCCCACTAACAACATGGGTATTGTATACAGTATACCCCTCATTTTTAAGTTACTTTAATATACCACTGTCCCACTAACAACATGGGTATTCTATACAGCATGCCCCTCATTTTTAAGTTACTGTAATATACCACTGTCCCACTATAACGTGTATTCTATACACTTTTTAGATACTTTAATACACTATTGTGTCACTTACAACATGGTTATTGTAAACACTGTGCCCCTCACTTTTAAGTTATGTAATAGACCGCTGTCGTACTTATACCATGGGTATTCTAACAGCTTGTCAGTCACTTTTAAGTTGCTTATTATATTTTAACATTGGGTGCACTGATTCTTTACTCTAAAGCCCCTTCATACAGCACTGCCAAACTCATAACCAGGCTTAGCACAGAATAACTCAGGGCTTATACTCATTTCATATAGGGCCTCCCTTGGAAATATTTTTCTTTGCACCATGAAATTTTCCAATTTAAAAACTATGTTGCCACTTTTCAGCCATAAAGGCCATTTTATGCCATGACGCATGGACTTAAATATATGCATAATATTATATTGGCCCTATTTTTAATGGATATTAAACATGACAACAAAAAGTTTTTACATGTTTTTATTATAGTTCAAAGCAGAAGAATATTGATTAATAAATATAACAATGCTATTATGTACATGTGAAGTTCAGTGTACAGCAGATGAAAAGCAGGAATGAATAAGAATGTTTCTTTATAACTGATAATACAAAATACTGCTTAGTCTTTATGAACATTGTCATTAACACTTCATTTTTTTTTTGTTAAAGACCATTACTTAAATGCCTTTCTGAAATAAAAATTCTCAACACTGGACCCATCAATAGAAAATTTTCAGGGTATGTATACCCAAAGAATTTCGTAACTTTGTTTTGATCAGATTTTGGTGACTAAACCCCCTCTAATGGTCTGCAGGGGCAACAAATAACCTGGTAGCTGCCTCAGATTCAACTGGATATAAATCTTTGTTTTTCAGAACTAGATTAATTGTAATCTCTGTGCTTGATACCAACCTGTATTTTAAAATAAATTTGTAATTTTTGATTGATATAAGCCACTCAAGTCCTTTAAGTCATCCTTGTAGCAGCATCATGTGTTACTCAGTTATGTTCAGACAACAAAAATGTGTTATCAAAGTAAATAATCCCTAAAACACTTTAAGCAGTCCCAAGTGCATCTCACTCACAGTTTGTAATAAATATAAATTAATAATACATGCAAATGACATCAAATCTGTTTGACTACCTGATCAACAATAGAGTATATCCTACGGTCATTTCTTATTTCCCACTAATCCCATTTAATTGCTTCTCAAAACTGACTGACAGCTTGCAGTTAGCTGCAATCATCTTCAAATAACATCTTGTTCATCATCTACCGACACATAATCCACTGACTGCCACAGATAGTGAAAACAGGTATTAAGTGGCCCCAGTCACTTATATCAATGAACAATGAAAATTTTACTTCCAAACATTTGTTGCCAGCATCTTTTGCCAGTCAGTAAAAATAACACCACTTTCGAAATTCTTTCAAAGTTGTCAAAAAATGCAAAGTCTAGCAGAGGTCCTGCTTCACAACTAAGATGCTTACACTCTCCAGCTCTAAGCATCCTTGATGATGCTATCTCCATTCTTGAAGACTCTGATGAATTGGCAGTGGAAGCACTACTGAGCCTTTTTTTTTTACAGCTGCTACATCCTATTTGTTTGATGTGAAAGAGGAGGTATGTTCTTTCGATAAAGGTGATAAACAAAGTCTAATGCTTCTTACCCACTGACTTTCTGTAAAAGACATTGAAGCCATGGAACAGATACTTGTCACTTAAGCTTTACATACTGGTCTTTTCTTAGCTGCTTCTTTTAGTATGCTGAGAAATGCCTCCTTGATCCCAGCCACCCTTCAACATATGCCAGAAGCTGTGGCCAAGATGTCTTGACATGAACTTTCTGTCGCAATGAATTTGTTGGCAGATTTACATTTACCATGATGTTGCTTTTGACTTTTCAAAGATCTTACTAGACTACAGTATAGACCTTAGGGTTGCTCCACATGAACCTTTGGCTTTCTTTGTAGGCCTCATTCCTACTGTGGATTCTCAAGACTTGCTTGATGATCAACATAGAACTGCCACATCTACTCCTGGCCCATTGCAATGGGCCAGAAATGTCTGCCAAGTCCTTCAAGCAAACACAGCCCCCATCCTATCCACTACCTCAAACTAGACCTCATCCATCAGTCTCCCAGAAACAGAACAAGAGAGGTTCTTAGTGTACCTGGAAAGGATAGAAGCAGGTTTCATTCACCCCTTGTTTTCTGAAATAGGGAGGGGGACGGCTCTAAGGAATTAGTTTTGGGAACTGCTTCCTCTATACATAACCCCCAGCTTTAGTTACTAATCCAATCTTGGGAAAGTGCACAACATTTTACAGAAAGGAAAGTTTTGAGGGCTCAAAATGATTAGTCACCCAACTTTTATTCTGACATCTTCCTGGTTACCAATCAAAGTGGAAAGTATCACATTATAATCAACCTCACCCCAATATAATTTTTTCTTTGTGACATGTGACAAACATTTCAAGATGGAGACTACCTTCTCCATCCTGAATGCACTTTGTACATCAAGGTCAAATCAACCTTTAGGATGCCTGTCTTCACATCCCTATGTTTCCTCCTCCCTGTTAATATTTGCTTGGACCAGGTATATTTTTAATATTGGGTCATACCATTTTGAATTTCTTTTACACTTAGAATAACTATGTTGAGAACCTTGAACACTGCTGCTGACTTGGTCCTTTTAGGACATATTCATATCTCTATAGTTCCTCTGTCTTGCATGGTGAAAACCTCACATAGATTCATGATCAGTGCAGTTTGTTCCAGTAAGAGCATTTCATCATCAGTTGTAATGATGGTTGATTCAGTACAGATTCATGATTGGAGTTCCCATGCATGCACCTGACCTCTACTCTTATCTGTTTGCCAATGTGTTAGATTCTGGATGGGGTGCTCATTTCGAGCTAGAGGGCATAATTCTACAAGGTCTTTGGACTCAATCCAGATCATCCCTCCACACAAATAACCTAGATTAAAGCATATCTGGCACTGCAAGGGTGCATCAACAGAGTATGGGGTTCATGTATTATGGTCTCCTCTAACACCATATGTCCATTAGCTTAACTCCAACATCCATGAGGTACACATGCCCCATGTGTGGAAGACTGGAACCTCCTCTACTGTGCCACCTCAGAAAACAAACACTATGAATTTGCCACATTTCAAGCAAGAAAAAACATTTTGGTGGACAGCCTATCCAGAATTGGCAGAGCCATCCCCACTTAATTAGTTCCTTGTTACTCTCTTGGAAGACCCCTCATGGATATTTGCAACCAGGCTCAATAACAGACTTCACTTTTATGTTAGCTTTTATCCTAGATGAAGGAGCATGAGGGGTGGATGACTTAGTTTCAAGTAGGTTTGGCAGTGGGATAGGCTGTTCAAATATGCCTTCCCATTTCTGACTACTACCTCAAGTTCTGTAAAAGGTCTGAACTTCCACTGCTCAGATCATTCTCATAGCTCATTGTGGCACCAGCACCTTTGATTCCATGATCTTCTAGATCCAGATTTTCTTCCTCGCAGGAGGGATCTTCTGTTGCAGCACTAGGGATCCTTCCTTCACAAGATCCCATAAATTCTCCACCTTCATGGTTGGCTCATCTCAAACAATCTCTCCACTAGAACAGGTTTCGATCCAAGTTGCCACTTGCATTGTTCAGGTCAGGAGGGCTTTGACATCCAAGGTCTATGATGCCAGATGGAGAATCTTCTGTGATTAGTGCAGTAGGAAACATTGATTCTAGCACTCCTCTCTAACTTCTGTTGTTAAAATTCCCTTTTGTTTCTTCTTTGAGAACCAAAGATGATCAGTATCAAGGGGTTTAGAGCTGCTATTTCAAGCACACTTAAGTTCTTTCAAGGCACTGCAGATGTTGAGGATTTGCACCTTGCTGATCTTATTAATTATTTTGAGCTGCAAAGACGTGTCGCATGCTCTCTTTCACCAGATGGAATCTTTCTTGTGTGTTATGGTTATCAACCAAACCCCCTATGAGGAATCGACTTGAGGCATCCTTTTCAGGACCTCACTCTCAAGAATCTTTCTACTCACCCTTGCCTCTACATGAAGATAAAGTGAGATTCATGTCTTATCTCTCTGGTCTTTTAGGAAGTATGATTCATGTTTCCTCCTTTATTAACTGGGATTTTTAGCCAAAACTAAATTACCTTTAATAGGTCCCTACCAACAGAAATCTCTCGGTTGAATTTTTGCTGTGGATGATACAGATAGACTTTAATGCTTATTGAGTGCACTCTTTTTCTTTGGATGCCTTAAGATAGAAACAAAGAAAGGTTTAGAAGCATCTTTTCTTCTCTCTCAAGGGCACTATATACATTTCAGCTGCTATAATCTTATGATGGACTGTCATCACAATCAAAATAGTGTACCAATCTCATACTGATCGAGACCTTCCCTTGATGAAACTAAAAGCCCATGTCAGGTTCAAGCCATTGCTGTGTCCTGGGCCTATTTTAATATCATCTTCTTGGAGGACATCATGAAGGCAGCATTTTGGCATTCCCTTGCTACTTTTTCTTTTACCTCATATTAACACAGTGACATATTTTTTTCTCAGGGTCCTATCATTGCAGCTCAACATGTGGCTCTAAGAAACACCAACTTTCCATAACATGGACCTCTCCTTCAATGGTGGGTACATTCCATGTCCTGTTGATTTTTTTTTTGGTCTGTTTAACAGAGCATCAGCTAACACTGACAAATTCAGCTAAACAATAACTATGGGTAAAACTATTGCTGCTATTTAAATGTTGTTTCTTGGCGAGTAGAACTAACCAAACTTATACTTTTAATCTTCCAGGTATTTACTTGAAATTTGCAGATTCATATTCTGTATCAGTATGTAAGTTATACCAACATCTCTAAAATTTCAACTTTCTATGAAAAGTTGGAAACTGGGGACAAATATTACTGCCCCTACCTCCTATGACAAGGCTTACTGTCTCATGTATTGAAGATGGAAAATTCTCTGCATCAAAAGCGGTCCCTCATTACCGTATATAATATTGTTTGTAAAAGTCCATAAATTGATAAGTAGTTATTTTAGAGGGGGTAAAACTTTTTGGACAGGTGGTGTTATATCTTGGAGAGCACTTTATGCAAATTTCCATTGATATAACAACTTTTCATATGTTGATGTATTATTAATTAAACATAGTACCTAACTAAATAAAAACCAATCTAATCTGTTCTTTTATTTTGCAGTGAATTGATTCAATTTCGGGAGTTGGGTATCAAGTTACATTTAATTTGTTAATACAGGCACTTGTCATCATCACTGAATCTTAAAGTATCAAACCACTCCCAAAATAACAAAAGGTATTTCAGTTCCTGCAAGTATGCAAGTCTTGTCAGATTTTTTCCTATACCTGACCCAGATAACAATTATCTTGTAGTGCTGTTTTCAGCATTTATGAATGCCATACAACTGTACCTATACTGGAAGGTTCTTCGGATGGAGCCAGGTATGTAGACTATTCTGTATTCTGTCTATTATATTTGGTTCAATATCAGAAGAGTTTTTATCATCAGTATATCCTGTTTATTATAACTGACCGTGGGGGTTCATTAGTCATAAGTATACCTGCCATAACATGATGTGTGCGGAAAAAAAACCCATAATTTTTAAGTTTTTGACATGTACATGTTCCTAAGGTGTAGTCTCTGTACACAGTGAGCAGTCCAGATTAGAGCCCATGTAAAAATATCCTTTGGGCAGTTGTAAAATCGATTATTATAGAGGCAATTAAAAGGTAACGCAACAAGTGGTTTCATTATTTCTTTATTCACAGGATAATGTCAGAATAGTCTGTGAGGCCATCAAAAGGGCCCATGAAATAACTCAGTATGCATAAATGCTCAAACAATCTCTCCCTGTTTTGGTCAGAATTTTCTGGAAAAGATTTTTTATCCAAGTGACATATTGGTGGTCAGTGAAGCCCATCCTACATGAATGCCTAGACATTTGAGAAGTTGATTGACTTCCTCATGAAGGGAGATGATGAATATTTCTCATGTCTCTAGCAGCATGCATACTTCAGGATGCAGGTTGCACCCTCCTATTAGGAAGGTAGAGTACCATGATAGCGTGTTGCTCCCTTTAAGGTAGAGAGGTAGAGCACTGTGATAGTGGGTTGTACTTTCCCTTTAGGGAGCTAGATCACCAAACAAGCAGAGTGCAAAACATTACAACAAGAGTACAATTTCCAAAACATCAAATTAAATAAAATTGTACAGTATCATCAGATGTCTTTGTTCTCACTTAGCTGCTTACTCTAATATTTCTTAACATGTTTGATTCTTGTTTTGCTTGCTGCTCATAAATATTTGTCAGGCAGTCCATTATTTAGGTTGATTTCAATGTTTCAGGTGTCGTACAGAGTTCTGTATTCAATGATGAAACCAGACAGCCAACAACTCTGATTGATATATGTCCCAGACAAGAGAACATGAAACTGTTTTGTATAGAGTGTGAGGTATGGTATTTAAAGTCCAGAGTTTTTATTGGTACTTAAAGAGATATTGCAAATTTTTGTATCACCAAGTGAAAATTTTCAATTGTAATGAAGCTACTAATAAAAAGTTATGAAATTTAAATCCATTTAGAATAAATTAAAGTTTTTTTTAAAAAGAAACCACAGATGACAATTTTTACAAACATTCTGTGGATGGTAATATGAGTTCATTTCCTCTGATCAATTATATGACGACATCATTAGGTGTCTGTACAGTGGACATTTCCACCATCACTCCATGTATAGCTACTGAACAGTGGGTAGACATGGTAACGTAGTAACACTCATTTTCATTAGGTAACAGTTTTTGTTCATTCTGAATTTATCACAGAAATTAGGTCTGTTCCTTTACACATTTCACATCAATTGAAACTATTTATTCAGCATGAATTGACATGATTGAAGAAATTTTAACTAGTGGTTGAAGTTGTTCCATACATAGAAAATACCTATTGTCAATTGACCGGATCACTTAAATAGTGTTAAGGAAAAGTTTGGGGTCCGATGTAAAACTGAAGTAAAACTGGATCACTTTAATAGTGTTAAGGAAAATATTGGGGTCTGATGTAAAAGTGAAGTAAGACTGGATCACTTTAATAGTGTTAAGGAAAATATTGGGGTCAGATATCAAACTGAAGTAAGACTGGATCACTTTAATAGTGTTAAGGAAAATATTGGGGTCCGATGTAAAAGTGAAGTAAGACTGGATCACTTTAATAGTGTTAAGAAAAATATTGGGGTCCAATGTAAAAGTGAAGTAAGACTGGATCACTTTAATAATGTTAAGGAAAATATTGGGGTCAGATGTCAAAGTGAAGTAAGACTGGATCACTTTAATAATGTTAAGGAAAATATTGGGGTCAGATATCAAAGTGAAGTAAGACTGGATCACTTTAATAGTGTTAAGGAAAATATTGGGGTCAGATATCAAAGTGAAGTAAGACTGGATCACTTTAATAGTGTTAAGGAAAATATTGGGGTCAGATGTAAAAGTGAAGTAACATAATGTAAGTGTTTTCCTTTTTGCATAACCATGTCTTTCTGATTGCCCTTAAGATTGAATACCTGATATGAAAATGGCAGTTAAGATTTGCAATGTTAAAACTTGTGTTTTTTAAATTACTAACAAGTTGAAATTCACATTTGCTTAGTAGTAATGATTTTAATTTGCCAGCTGCACATGTGATAAACAAAGTTCAATTAGTTTTTTCAATGTTATATTACAGATAGACCTTTATGATCTACCCATTGTGGCCTTTCAAGGGAATAATTATTAGGATATGGTTGAACTGATAAAGAGGTGTAGCAGCATGCATCCAATTTGCTTGGTTTATGTGAGCAAGATAATAATGCCGTGGTATGAATGGATGGTACATGCACTGCAATACCTATTTCTAGAGTGGACCAGTCCCATAATGAATATTCAGTTTCAAGGTCATGATGGATCAGTCTGGACAACCTCTGTATTCATGTTTGTCGCAACGCATGAAGAAAATCTAATACTGCCTTGTTTCTTTTCTAAATTGAAATTTATGAATTATTTTTCACATATTTAACATAAAATGTTTAAAATGGATAAGGAAATAATAATAATAAGTTTAAACTAAAAAATACAGCAAATGCCTCATGATATTCATTACATCGGAGGTTTTTGCCTGAAATGCGAGTAGAAAACACGTTTTGGAGGTTATTTCTGAATACATCCTAATACACTGACTTCCAAGCAATTTTCCATCAGCCTAATGCCTAGTTAAAAACATTGTTTTTCATTGGTTATTTTGCTCACACATTAGCAAAACGTAAAAAATTAAGAGTTCTTTTTCTTTTTCTCTTTTTTTATTTACAGACCCATCATTTTTGTATGGAGCAGACTATTTTTTTAAAAATCCTACTTTTTGCACAGGCTCACCAGTCTGTGTGCACTTCAGACTGGTCTTCCTTAGATCTGAGGCCCAAAAAGTATAAAAGCTGGACACAAAATCAGATTCTGACCACAGGCAAATTTTGGGTGGAAAAAAACAGGTCCAAAAAATTAGGTTTTCTCTCTGTATTTTGTAGTGCAACTAAAATGTCCAGATTCTTTGGTATCATCGTAGAGCTAAATCTGTCTACCTTTCTATATTACCACCCACTTTAGTGTATCATACATGTCCTTGACACTACAGAGCTTGACAGTAGGCTACTAACTCCTGTACCATAAACGCTGCACTATGGGTTAATGTGTTAAGAGGTTAGTGTTAGGACTGGTCAGCCAGGTATCAGGATAATGTGTCTGGGTGGGACATCATGCTACATGTCTGTCCAGGTATCAGGATAATGTGTCTGGGTGGGACATCATGCTACATGTCTGTGGCATGATGTCCCAGTGCTAATCATCACTATAAACTGCCACATTTTAGCAATATGACTGAATTTTTTTTTAAAGCTACATTGAAAATCTAAATCACACACACACACTGCTTTTCTCTAAATGCCTATACAATTGTGTGCTTTTTTTAAAATAGTGATAGAGATCAGACTGTGAAATGGGTCTGGAGGAATATAATTGTTCCCAGCCTATAAGCCCAGAGTTTGATCAGACTGTGAAATGGGTCTGGAGGAATATAATTGTTCCCAGCCTATTAGCCCAGAGTTTGATTGTTACCAGAATGAGACTTTTAAATGAGGGTGGAGTGGTATTATTGTTGTTAGTCCATAGGCCCAAGGTTTGATTCTTACCCGAGATGAGACTTTAAAATGGTCGTGGATTGGTATTATTGATGCTTGTTGATAAGCCCAAGCTTTGAATGTTAACAGAGATGAGACTTTAAAATGAGCGTGGAGTGGTATTTTTGTTGCTAGTCCATAAACCCAAGGTTTGCATGTTAACAGAGATGAGACTTTAAAATGAGGGTGAAGTGTTATTATTTTTTCTAGTCCATAAGCACAAAGTTTTATTGTTAACAGAGATGAGACTTTAAAATGAGCGTGGAGTGGTATTATTGTTGCTAGTCCATAAGCACAAGGCTTGATTGTTAACAGAAATAAGACTTTAAAATGAGGGTGGAGTGGTATTTTTGTTGCTAGTCCATAAGCCTAAGGATTGATTGTTACCAGAGATGGGACCTTAATGGGGATGGAGGGGTGTTATTTTTGCCAACCCATAAACCCATTTTTGATGTTATTGTTTCTATATCAAGACAATAAAATATTAAATGCATGTAAATATTTCATTTTTCAGATCATAACAACAAAAGACACAAAACACTGCAAGTTGTGTGATCAGTGTTTCTACAGAATGGATCATCATTGCCTCTATCTTCTTAAATGTGTGGCACACAAGAACCATGCTGTTTTTGTCTGGTTCATCAGTGCTGTAACTGTGAACATGATTCTTTTCATATTGCAAGTATTCTACTATTGCCACAGTTATTATGAGAACATGTCATTCTGGGGTATTGTGGGTACAATGCTTAATAATGATGCCTGGGTTTTAAGCATGTTTATAATGAACATGGTTTGTATCATATGGAGTGTAAATCTTTGTAGATTACAGCTTAATTTAGCAAGTCGTGGACAGACCCAGTACTTTGCAAGAAAAGAAACAGAATTTTCAGGCCTTGAAAGACTTAAAAATCTTGCATTTTTTCTTCAAAGAAAACCAGGTTACAAAATAGACTCTGTTGTACATCAAGTGTGACTAATCTTCTACAAAATTGTGTGTCTTGAGTTACTAATTTGACTGTTTTTTTTAAATATTTTTATATATGATTAAAGTTACATTTTATATAATCCTATTTTCTAGTATCTACAAGTGACAATGGTAACAACCACTCTGGTGGCCTAATGGTTAGAGTATCCACCTTGGATGCACAAGGCTGTGGGTTCGATCCCTGGCCAAGTCATACCAAAGACTTATAAAAATGGTACTAACAGCTACCTCACTTGGCCTTCAGCATTAAGAGGTTAGTGTTAGGACTGGTTGGCCTGGTGTTACATATATCAGATTTAATATATATTTAATTTAGTTGTTTGTTTGTCATTTTTAAAAAATATATATATATATATATTTTTAATTACATGCTTATGTAATATAAATTTATTCACTAGAGATAATGTTTTTTTTCTTCAGAAAATCGGTTGACCTGAATTTTCTTTAATGTTCACCTATATCCTGACCTTGATTCAAGATTAGTGGCAACCATGTAAACAGGTTTTATTTTAATTTTAAAATGATTGGTTGTTGTCAAGGTCAAGATGGTACTTAGTAAATTAAGAAATAAAGAACTTTTTATTCTTAAAATAAAATTATTGGTTCTCGTCAGGGTCATGTTAGGAGTATGTGATATAAACGATCATGTGACTCCTCCCCATATTTTTTCCAAATGATTTCGCAGTTTGAGATATTTTGAAACTGTGTATTAGAATATGATATAATCTTTGTTTTAGTGAAATATAGTTTGTTTTGGGCTTTTATATCTGATGTTAGGTCATTTTCTTTTGTTGTAGCAAGTTTTTAAATCCATGTTAACTTTCCATCAGTGCATGTGTGATTTGGATATTTAACATAGCTTTAAGAAAAATTCAGTCATATCGCTACAATGTTTGCAGTGTTACAGTTTATAGTGATGTCTAGCACTGGGACATCATGCCGCTGACATGTAGCATGATGTCCCACCTAGTCACATTATTCTGACACCAGTCCGACCAGTCCTAACACTAACCTCTTAATGCTGAGCGCCAAGCAAGGCAGCTATTTGTACCATTTTTTTAGTCTTTGGTATGACTCAGCCGAGGATCGAACCCATGACCTCCTGCATCAGAGGCAGATGCTCTGACCACTAGACCACTAGACCACTGATCCATCAGACCAGTTTGATTTTAAAGAATTAATTTGTATATCTGGAAATATTTTATATGCTGGATCAGAATTCTTGAACAAAGACAGTTTATCAAAATTGTATTAGGATTTCCAACACCGGAGTGTTAAATATTGTGTCTCTACAAGGAACTGTAGATAAGCACAAAACAGACTTAAGAATACGTTATCTCCCATCTTGGATTTTCTAACATGACTGTAACTTTAATCTATTAGAACATTTCATTACTAGGACTTTTATAATTTAATTATTGGATTATTCTTGGATTAATTTTGGATTTGATTCGTAAAACTGTTAAGTTGCTTTTCCATTTTTCCATTCAGTTTTCCAGAGAACTTTTACAAAGCTTGTTGTTTTTAGCTTTTCTTTGTTACTGTTTATTAGAGCCTAAACATGTAATACTGGTGCCAGGATAATGTGACTGGGTAGGACATCATGCTACATGTCTGTGGCATAATGCCCCAGTGCTAGACACAGACATGATTTTTCTCCGTTTTAAAATGGAATTCCACTTTTTCCTGACTTGAATCCAATTTTTCTTGATATTAGTCTGTTTTTTTTAAAATAATGTCTGATCTGGTTTTTTCCCACGGTTTATAATCGTTCTTTTCAGTCCCATTCCGCAACAACCCATGTAACATATTCACTCCATATATTAGTTAGCCCACAACTCTCGTAAAGAGTATTCTGATTGGTCAAAAGTTTAAATTCATTCAGTGAATCTTCATGTAAAGGAAACTGATGGCAATGGAAAGAAGAAGCGTGCTTGCAAAAAATTGCGTCCCTAGTTGTTGAGAGAGACGATGACACGAAAAGTTTAGATAAAGGTTTTTAAAAAACACAAGGGAATGGATGGAATGAAATGTTGACGGACATTTAGTTGGTCAGTTTATTAGAAAACTGAATGCTCAAGGACTGGCATTTTGTGCTCTCTGCAATATATATACATTACAGACAGCGTGGTTGAAAGAGTCTGGAACCGCACCTACAAATGAAGTTGCATATGGAAAAACATGAAGCCCTCTGTCAGAATATTTGCACTGCATGTCGCCAATACAAGCTGGAGCTTGAAAGGAAAAAGGCTTTCGTTGAGAAGGAAAAGAAACGATTGCACATTGAGCCAGCAAAATCACTGATGATAAAAAGGAAGACTAAAGAAATCTGGCATATCAATAGGTTGTGTTCAGTGGACAAAAGACAAGTGAATATATGGGATTATTTGTATATCAATGATGTATTTGGGTGTTTATTTTACATATTTGTTATGAAAAGATAGAAGTGTAATATGTTGGCAGCAAAAAATGCCTAATTATTGACTTAATTACAATGTGAACACTGATATGCACATGAAATAACTTAAGTACCAGTAGTATTGGAGAACAAATTCATGTAACAATAAATATTGTAAAATTATTAAAATTTTTGGTAAGTTTGTTAGTTTTTCAAATGATTATTTGTTACATATTATGGTCACAAGTTGCACCAGGAGCAGATTTTCATGCATGTAAAATGCATTTTTAGTCGGGGGTCTTTGACCCCCGGAACCCCCTGATCGCTGCCCCTCAAGACCCCGTTGGGGGAGTACCCCCAAACCCCCCTTTCACATTTTCAGTTTGTTTTTTTAAAGGTCAAATCATTTCTGTAGACTTCACTGTAAACTGATGGACTGCAGAGATCATATTGATGTGACCGAAAAATTGTTAAAGTAACATTAAAAATCGAAATCGCACACACAAAGGTAACACATTGTATTGGTTAACCCTTATATGGTATTTGCTGGTATCTACAAGTTACAAAAGTAACACATTGTATGGGTTAACCCTTATATGGTATTTGCTGGTATCTACAAGTTACAAAAGTAACACATTGTATCATTTAACCCTTATATGGTATTTGCTTGTATCTACAAGTGACAAAAGTAACACATTGTATGGGTTTACCCTTATATGGTATTTGCTTGTATCTACAAGTTACAAAAGTAACACATTGTATCATTTAACCCTTATATGGTATTTGCTTGTATCTACAAGTGACAAAAGTAACACATTGTATGGGTTAACCCTTATATGGTATTTGCTGGTATCTACAAGTTAAAAAAGTTACACATTGTATCTGTTAACCCATATTTTACCCTTTTAGTTTTTTTTTGATAGTATATGTATGATTGATTGATTGGTAAATTGTAAGCAATAACCTGATGCCCAGGGCCCCTCTAATTTCAGATCCGGACTGCATTGTATTTTAAGAGAGGTGCCCATCAGGCTTATCAACTGAAAATTCAATTTGCCAGAGAAAACTTGGATTGCGCTCATGAAATGCAGAAATGTATTTTCAAGATATTGACTTACCTGTCAAAACATGGCGCAATCTGATTAAAATCAGATCACCACTGTGTTGTTGTGGGGTTAATGCCAATTTCAGCACATGATATCTGGTAGAGGAAAAACATGGGAAAGTCCCAGGAAGAACTGCTGACCCATGGGAAGCTGCTGGTAAGTTTTCTCAAATACACACATCTTCTGAGACACAAACTCAAACCCACACAGATAGAGATGAGATGACAGTGATCTGAGAAGTCAAGTGTTTTACACCACTCAGAGTGAAATTGATCCCATGCTAAATACAAAGATGTGGTATTACCCATGTTTCTTGTAATATATCTAATACTTATTTGAAGTGTGTAAGTAATAATTAGTATCTGCAAGACAATTTATTTCAGCATAGCTGATTCATTTAAGCATGTGACAATTAGATATAATTATTATATGGAGAGTTGATTCAGCAGATTGCAACACTTATTTCCAGGGGAGATCAATCTTTCTCATTGTATTATATATGAAGACATTTATGAAATCTCAAAAGATTTTCTCAAAGTTATTTCATTTATTTGCAGCTCTAACAACCATTTCTTATTTATCAACACTGTGTGTGTTGGCATTAAGACTTCAAAGAGCATAGGAACATGGCATGTTTTAATGTGCATTGCACACTCAAGTTTACACGTAAAAAGAATGCAATCCCTGTATATTTGAGAATCATCTCACCTGTGCCACATATGCTAACATTGCAACCTCTTGCTTTATGTATGTTCTTGTCCCATGGTAAAAGTGCCCTTCTTTTTGTCTTCAAGCTTTATGCATTGTAATGACAGTCATATTAATGAAGCTAGCACAGCAGTGAATATTTTCATCACCTGATGATTTACATACAGATTATGGAAACGACTGGCAAAATCATTAGAACTGGACCTTTAGTATTTTCATGTAGTAGCTACATGGCAGTGTATTCAGTTTTCAGTCACTTGTATATAATATTGCAGTGGTCATGACATTTACATATTTCAATGTACGCCTGTTTTTTTAAATGAAATATATTTCTTTAAGCTTTATTTGTAGAAGAGATTTCATAAGTGTGTGTGTGTGTGTGATCTCACCTTTTCTATGCTATTCCTCTATAGAATTCCATTTATTAAATTTTGATTTATTAACATGTGTGTTTGTGCATGCATGTGTGTGTGTGATTGGTCTTTTTATATCAGGGGCAACGTTCCCTCTAAGCTGCACGCATGCTCAGCTGCTCAGGCATCCCCGTGCAGCTGAATTGTCAATTTTTGCTCATTCCAACGTTAAATTTTGCTCGTCTCTGTAATGCTTGTGCAGTGCAGCGAGCACTGCACGCACATCTACCATTTGCTTAGAGGGAAAGTTGATATGGGGTACACAACCATATCCCTCAGGCCAATTCCGGCCTGCAAATGTGTTCTATCTGGCCCTCAGTGCAAATGAAAACAAAACCCATATCTGGTCCGTGAACAAAACTTATATTAAAGAATTTAGTGTTTGCAGCCCTTGAATGGTCTTAGAAAATGCAATCTGGCCCTTAGCTGAAAAGGGTTGTTCACCCCTGTTTTATATTAATTAAATAAATAATATCATTTTGGTATTCCATTTCCTTTTGGCATATTTACATGGAATAACAATCTTTTAAAATTTAAACCTGTTGTGTAATTTGATATAGAAAAACCCATGTTAACCTGCCAGTATGTACTTGTATTGACATGCATGTAGTAATCCAAAACCCATATGAGGCTACGTTTATGTGTATGTATATTTTCATACAAAACCTTTAGAAAGCTCCCTGTAAGTACAAATATACATATATTTAGACCTCCACATTGTAACTGTAGTAACAAATTGTGATTGTGGTAACAAATAAAATGTATTTAGCTTTTATATCTTTAGGGTTATGTGTTTTAATTGTTTTATTGCATAAGTTATGCACACTGTTTATAGTAATGTTACATATTAAGGTTTATGATGTAAAGTAATGAATACTGCTTTGATGTTTTTTATTTATATTAAGAGTAATATTGTCATTAGAAACAGTATGTTCCAGATGACATTTTTCACATTTATAATATGCAAGCTTTAATCTTGAAAAGTCGAAAGAAAATGAGCTCTTATCAATGTCCATTATTTTGGAGCTTTTGGTTTTAATCGGCTTGGAATATATTCCACATCAGATCTTGGGTCTGAGATTGTGTTTCCACAATCAACCAATGAGAAGCCACCTTTTAAATGTTATGTCATTTGTGATTGGTCAAAAGGAAGCATAATGTTAAAACTTTAGCTCACAAGTTTCATGATTTCCAGGCCGGGACCCTTACCCACGATAAAATGAAGAAATATTGTCATTATAAAGATTGCTATTCAAAGTATGTGAAAATAAACATTAGCTATGTATAATTTGTCCTTAGAGAAATTGTATAAAATAAAAAATCATGGTAACCAGTGCATAAAGGAAAGAAATTCAATTTTTATGCTTTTAATGTTTGCTGCATCCAGTCATACTGAAACTTTAAAAATGAAATTGGATAGGAATTAATCATGTTAAGACATTTTTTATCTTTGAATCAGAGGACAAGTTCACTGTTTATCTCCATGCTCATTAAACGCATTACAAATGAAAGATATCAATTTTGAAAGCAGGTTGTATTCACATGTTAAGCATTGTAGAATCACATAAACTTACAATATCTGGCTAAATGTAGAATTGCATAAACTTACAACATGCTCACAGTGTGGTTATCTGCTCTTGAATGATTAATATTGATTTGTAGGTCAGAATAATCAGTTGTGCAGTTTATGTAACATTCCTACAGTAAGATATTTATGTGTTTCATATTTATTTTCCAAAAATGATGTACCTTGAAAAAATGTATAGCAAGTATGAATTATACTTTGATGCTGAATAATTCTTAATGTACTAATTGTAAATTGATGCTGAATAATTTTATTAATGTACTAATTGTAAATTGGTACTGAATAATTGTTAATGTACTAATTGTTAATGTACTAATTGTAAATTGATGCTGATTAATTGTTAATGTACTAATTGTTAATGTACTAATTGTAATTTGTATGCTGATGTTGAATAATTGTTAATTGTTAAACAAAACAAGTGACATTGCCAATGCATAAAAGTAATTAGAATAAATATTTAACTGTCTTTCAGATAAATCTCATTCTTCCCCCCTCCTGCTATTATGAAAGAAGAACAAGGATAAAACACTGACTCCAAAATGGAATCTGTCCTGGGTCTTAACATGGCTCAATTCAAATAAATTTGAGCCATTAGCCAACACTCTGCTCAAGTTACTATCATAAAAAAACAACATGTTTCCTGATAGTTTGTTTCAGCACGTGTGTGTGTGTGTGTGGGGGGGGGGCTTCTTGCCCATTTCATTGATCAAACTATCTTCAGTTCAAATCGAATGGTTCGGTGGTTCTCTTGACACAGTCAGTATTTGTAGCCGAAAACGGGTTACTGTTCATCAGAAATCAACGAGTCATCGTTCACTCGCTCTTTTCCAAAGACAGGTCAAGAGCAGCTGCCTTGCAAGTTCCTGTTCGTGCATTCCAGCACTACTTGACTTGCACAGTGACAAATCGTGCTACATGAAAGCGCCTCTTTCTTCGAGTCCAAACCGGTAAACAATCACCCCTAAACCCTTGCTTCATTTCTTAATTGATTTTATGCGCTCGGATACGCGAGAGTCTCACAAGAACCGAGTCACCTTATCATGATTACCCCTCATGAGGTTAGACTAATGTCTGCGAGCCTAGTGTTCAAATTTAACGTTTCGAGTTATAGTAGAAGCTGTTGGCTCACATGCAGAGTCGGACTTCTCTAGGTTTTATCTCACTCAGAGATTTTGCTTCGTTGAGGCAAACCTTGAATCTGATAAGTCCGGTGGCCGCAGCCCAAATGACCACCTGATCCAATTCAAACAACCAACACGTCTATCAGCTTCGCTGGATACTCCAATGAAATTGTATAGATTATAAGATGTCAATAATTATCTTCTTGACCATATGTAGGGGCCATATATCATGTGACCCTAAGCTGTGTTGCTTATATAATTAGGAGAACGGGCTATCGATTGCATGAGGAAGTCGGCCATCATTTCCTAGTAGGACACTCGAGGTATAGGTCGGATGCCCAGGTTCGGTTACTCATATTATAATCATACAGAAATAAATAAATAACATTTATCTTTTCTATAAAATGTGTGGATCCTAGAAAAAGTACCAAATATATATAGATCCAGTTAGACAACATATTGCCGTATATTTCGGTGTATTAGTAAACATATTTTGTTTCACGTATCTCGTGTGTGTGTGTGTGTGTGTGTGTGTGTGTGTGTGATTTGTATTTTTAACGCAGCTTTAACAATGTATCTTCTCAACTGTGGTAATCTTACAAACCCAGAGAATTTCAACAATTTATATTTTCTTTGTTGTCAGTGTTTGGAATTTTTTTAAAAAACATTTACTTCAAAAGTATATTTGTGATGTGACAAACTGATGAAGTAGTAGGTCACTACTAAAATTAAATTTTAAAATTAATTTGATTAATTTTATAAACATTTTGCATGTTTTATATGTTAGACCAGTAAAATAATTTAGGAACCAAAAGGATATATATGTGGATGATGATACTTTGCTGGACAAAATTATGGTAAATACTATTGGTTTTCCCATTTTAAAGATATGAATTGCATTGAATTTGCATTTATGGTGCATTTTAATGTATTTAGTGAAATGTAACTATCATAATGAGATAAAGTTATGGTACAAATTAAGGATAATTCCGCTGTTTGTTTCTAATGATTTGATGCATTAAAATATTATATCGTTTGGAAAAAAATATCTTCAAGGCAAATTTGAGTAAATCATAGAGAAAGGCAGAACGACCACCATGTACTCGCGAGCATCTGCCGTGCCTGGTAGTCGGACAGAATGTGAACAGGTGTTTTATGCACAGATGTGAAAATTCGTACCTTTCGTCGAACATGATTCTTTGGATCTCATTTCAGTCCATACAACATCCAGTTTAGAGAAAATTATTTAAATTGAAAACACGACTAAACAAACATGCTAAATAATACTACCAATTTCACCCAAATTGCTGAATTATCTTTGCACGTGTGTCTTTCAAACCCAAGATACCTACCAATTACTGAAATGCTTTCCTTTTTACGACCAGTATATGCCAGGTGATCGATATCAGACCAACGTGTGCTTCTCGTTTTCTTGCTTAAAAACAGACGTTTTACTACGGAGATGACACTAACCTAGTGGCGAGAAGAAACTTTTTTGCTTAGCTAGAGATATAGGTCGCTTTTTAAATCGAATGAAAAGCATACAGTTTATCGGTAAATGTGTTGCGACTGTAAGGTCTTCCAACTGAATAACATAAAAGTGTTGAAACAACCAGGTTAGTAAAATTTAAAAACTAATGGATTTCCTTAGAATGCGAAATGAAAATTTAAACAGAAATAAGTTTCATGATTAAAATACAAAACAGTCTTGAGGTTCTATCGCAAGTCTAAAAGTATCAAATATTCTGATTAAATTCCAGTTGTCTTCCGAATTACTTCCAATCATGAATGTGCTGATGTACCAATATCACGAATAGTTTTGATGTGCTAAGTCTTGATTTGTCACAATGGTATAATCCAAAATGTCTCAAAATGAATCAATCCATAATCCCAAAATAGTGATTTAGTCCGATATTGTTAAGCGCTTTGTGTGTGTGTGTGTGTGTGTGTGTGTGTGTGTGTGTGTACGTAGCTTGAACAACTGTTCAGTCTTCATTGTGGCAGTTTATAGTGATGTCTATCACTGGGGCGCCATGCCACAAACATGTAACATGATGTCCCACCTAGTCACAGTATCCTGACACCAGGCCGACCAGTCCTAACACTAACCTCTTAAGGCTGAGCGCCAAGTGAGACACCTGTTAGTACCATTTCTGTAAGTTTTGGGTATGACTCGGCCAGGCATCCGGGGTGAACGCTCAAACCACTAGGCCAACAGAGCGGTTGTTGAGCGCTCTGTAATTCCAATCAATAATTTAAATAAATAAATCCTCTACAATTAAAACTGAAAACAACTAAAATACCGATTCCACTTCATATGATAAGAAAGGAATGGGTAAATCTAGCATAAAATATAAGACACAATGTGATGACCAGGACGAGGTTCAATGGTTAATTTCTTAAATATTGTCAATAAGATCATTTTTGTTTTTACTTAACTTTTTTTATTAAGAACATGGAGAGAAAAAAAGCATAGAACGGGAATTCACTATGGGAAGACTAATTTCCTGAACTCAAATACAAGAAAATATGCTTAGGGATATATAATATACAATCATAGACAAAACTCCTTTCCTTTGTATATTGAAATGCCGTCATTTCCTTTTTGTCTGAGTAGTGTGCAGATTAGTTCTTGCAGATTTACAAGTCTTAGACAACTAGTTTTTAAAATTACAAAAATAGTCGAGAAGATTAATTTATCTGTCTTCATTTCAAATAAGTTTATCTTTTAGCAACTTCAATGATCCACAGACAATATGTCCAAAAACTAGTTCAAAGTGTCTAACTCATAAAGATTCTTGAACTGACTCCATAACAGCAAACATCAGTAAATTAATACCCTCGTTTCAATCTTTTCCTGTTTAAAAACAATATGACCGAATCATATTTTTCAAATTTTTAAAAAAGCTTTATAAAGCCCCTTGGCCTTTAGGGTTATACGCAGAAGACGTAAAGTGCTGGATGCATAATTCAGGAATAACTTGCTGAAAATTTCCGCACATAACATCTGACGCATGATCAGATTGGGTTGAGCTGGGAAGGTTAAATTGTGTACACAAAAACAAAATAAAACTTTATCAAAGCTTTTACTATTGCTTTATATTTAAAATTCTTCAAAGGAATTGCCTCCGGCAATTTTGTTGACGTACCCATTATGGTCAACAAGTATTGGTTACCGGATTTGGTAGTAGGTAAGGGACCGATACAATCTACCATTATCCTGCTCAATGGTTCGATACAAGCAGGAAAATGTTGCAGATGAGCCTTATGTATCTTCTGATAGGATTTTTCTACCATTTGACAAGTATGATAAGATCTACAGTATTTACAATCATCGCTTTTGATTTTTGGACATTTAAAGTGATTCAAGATCTTGTGATAAATCTTATTGACACCTTAATGACCAGCCAAAGGAGTTTGATGAGATAGACTAATAACTTCCTGTCTATACAACTTAAGAACAACGATTTGATATCTCGCTGACCACTCGTCACAGCAGGTACATTACTTGAGAAAAGTGAACTAAAAAAAAATACAAATGAGGCAGCAAGGTATGTGATTGATGAAACAAAATTAATGTGTCCAAGCGTTACGCAGAGAAACAGGATAGTGCTATGTATGTTTAAGAGCATTGATTGTATTTTAAAAAATCCAATCATTATGGGATTTGTTAAAATGTATTTTCGAGCTGACCATGTCCAAAATCAAACTCATTTTCTGCCTAACCAGCATCATTAATTTTGGTTTCGCAATCAATACGTATATCTCAATATGAATCCAGAATATTTGAAATTCTCACGAATTATACTTTTAGCAATAGAATCTTCTAGAATGGAAGTATTCATCAAGTAACAGGTTTTGTTTTATATATTAATTTTTTAAACTTGTGACCTAGGTCAAGTAGACGGCTTTATAACATTGTTTCTCTAGAAATTGTTCATTCGTGTTGTAAGATTTTGAATTGTGTATTATACTCAATATTTGAGCTGTCCTGGAATTTATTTATTCAAATTATTTATTCCCTGGAATTGCAAAGTGCTCATAAGTAATGTTCTTGGACAGAGACATTCATTTGGAAGTATAGTGAATTCAAACAATGATTAAATTTTTCATTCATCAAAAACACTATTCTATTAGCACATCACCACACTGTGAGTCTTTGGCTACATTAGTACATTCATTCGAGACAACAGGCCGCTACATGCACGTCAACACCTACAGGACTAGATTTTATTTTAAATACCCAAAACGTTTATTTAGAGCTGTAATCATTATGACCTTAAATTCTAGGACTATTTGGGATATATTCAAAATGCCATAATTTCTTTCTAGATTTTCATTTTGAACTCTAAGCAAATAAATTATTTGTTGAATTTTACACAAGTTGTAATTCGCGCTCTTTTTTATTTACTTAGTTTAAGATAATAGATTCGCACTACAAAACTGCTGGCTCTTGTACATGATACAAATTTCTTTAAAATATTTCAATAACTTTCTTTTTCAAACTTAAATTCACTTTGTTTTGTAATTTTTACATATTTGAGAAATCAACGGTAAACCAGGAAGCTTTGAGAATATCATCTAAACTGGAGAATTTTGTTTTAAAACCCTACCCTGGAAAGGTTAGAGTCCTTAAAAAAGGATGAATTGCTTCAGTTTGTCAAACAATGTGATATTTCCGAAGTGAAGGCTTCTTTAACGAAGCAAGAAATGTTTTTAAAAGAAATATTTTCATCCAGTATTTGGTAGAAAAGATTTTTGGGGGATAAAAATGCGTTTAGATTTGATCAGTAAGTCTTCATCTGGCTCTAACCTGCAAGATATGGAATTTAAATGAAAATACAGGAATGAAACAGAATTAAGAAAGGTAGAGCTTCAGAAAGAGGAGAGACAATTGGAGTTAAAAGAAAAGGATAAACAAATGCAATTATGAGAGAGAGAGAGAGAGAGAGAGAGAGAGAGAGAGAGAGAGAGAGAGAGAATGCAAATGCAGAAAGAGAAAGAGGCGACTGGCTAATGTAAATGCAATATGAAAAGAAGAGAGAAATACAGATAGAAAGAGAAAAGGAAGAACAGGGAATTTAAATTTAGATTAAAAGATATAGAGCTGCAAAATGTAAAACACCCCTATCCCGCTTTACACACAAATTCAAATTTTGATGGTACCAAAAAGTTACGGTTAGTACTCCTTTTATAGAAAATAATTAGATAAATATTGTTTTCGAAGAAAAAATAAAGAAAGCAATAGTCGTATTAATAAGGGATACTGAAAAGAGGTGATTATGTAAGTGAAAGTCATCCAAAAAAAATTAAAACAGCCCCCCCCCCAATACAAATAAACACCAAATGATTATCTTAATCTTCAGCTGAAAAATGTTTTGTGAAGAAAACAATTTAGAAGACGTGACTATTAAAATCGATTATCTAGTTTAAAAAAAATACATTGGACCTGTTGACACGTTGTTTGAACTAGTAGTTGCATGACATCCACTCCCTGCCAATCAAAATGGTGGTAAAGCAGCTCATAATACAATGAATGAAATTCTGAATAAACCTGTGTGACATTTCTAATGCAATCAAACATTGACGGTGTTGACGTGCCTATAGTGGCATTAGATGATTATTACTGTGTAGGTTATTTTTGAAAGCATGTTATAAATCATAACACTATAATGGATTTGATAATTTTGATCTTTATGTGAATTGTTCTTCACATTTCAAGTTCATTTACACATTTTGTTATACTTTTATATTATGCATGTATGTTTGATATCAGTGAAGCTAATATATTTTATGATGACATTAAGTCTAACTTAAATATAAAAAAATAAAAAATATATTTTCTTTTCATTATATATAATAAAACAGTTAAACATGAATGAAAATACTGATAATGCTATTTGAACGAAACCTGCTGCAGATGTCAGGGCGGACCTAACAGCGCCAGCAGTTTGGAAACTATTTCTGGCCCGGATATTTTGCAAAATTAAATAGAGGTGGTACCTCCCAGTAACGGGTTGATGATTGCTCCTCAGTTTTATTTTCTTGCATGGTTTGAATATATGTTTATCTTCTTTATAATTTTCTCATGTCGCTAATAACGCATCAAACAACTCTTCTAATTTATGAACATCTTTCTTGTTAGAATAGATCATTCTCTGCATTTAAAGATAGCTTGAACACTTTGCTTGAGTATATAATTCATTATGTTGAGTGTAGTGGATTGTTGAGACAAATAGTGACAACGTTTCTTATAAAATAAATTATAGCAAGCAGATGAGTAGCTGATAAGTCAGAATAAGAATGATGAATAGAGCAAGTAGATGAGTAGATGATAAATCAGAATAAAAATGATGAATAAAGCAAGTAGATGATAAATCAGAATAAAAATGATTAATTAGGCAAGTAGATGAGTAGATAATAAGTCAGACTAAAAATGATGAATAAAGCAAGTAGATGAGTAGATGATAAATCAAAATAAGAATGATGAATAAAGCATATAGATGAGTAGATGATACATCAAAATAAGAATGACGAATAAAGCATGTAGCTGATAAATCAGAATAAGAATGATTAATAAATAAAGCAAGTAGATGAGTAGATAATAAAATCAGAATAAAAACGATGAATAACGTAATAAGTACTATGGATGATCTACATATTATCTTCCCAATTTGTATGCCGCTACTCTTAATATTAGGTGTATAAAATCACCTTAAAGTATGATTTTTATATGACCTTCGGATTTGTATATTTATGACCTAGTGTATTGTTATTTTATGCTAGGATTGAAGGGAATGTTCGAGTAATGTAGATGATATGTTATATACGTTTCAAGAACGTGTTCCACTTTTTAAGTTGATATTAGCGTTTTATCTTCATGAAAAATTGTGATATAACCTTTCAAAGTAATTTCTGAGTTTTTCAGTCCTTTAGTGTATATAAAATGGAAATATAGATGTAATAAAATATTATTATTTACACAGTCTTTACCATAAATTAGACTTTTTAATTAAGATTATTCCTAATAATACAAATGTATTTTATCTATACGTTTCAGTGGGTTGAGAATGGATACTATTTACCAATGCTTCCAAATGATGAGTGACTGGGTTAATTCAGTAAAATCACCTGGCAGGTAGATATGATGATGCATTATTTTGATTTGCTCTCTGAAATATATCAAGCAGTGAAAATGGCATGCACAACATAGCCTTCAAAATTGTGCTTCAAATAGTTTGTGCGATCTTTGTTTATGCAAACGGATTTTTTCAAATTTTATTTGCTCCTCTTATTAGTCTAATTTACTGATAACTTAAAAATTATCTCTAAAGTTACAACAATGCATATCGATTTGGGCTTCTGTCATGTCTTTTGATGGTGTCCTCGATATGGCATGATTAGTGCCTTCAACGTGAACTTTTACGCCTGAATTATAATATGACGTGGAACTATTAAAATCATTGTAGAAAGCGTTAAACTCTTTGTCCTTAATTTATGCACAGGTGACAAATATTATAAACTCTAAATTATTTGCGAGATAATGCCCCCTCCCCCCCCCCCCCCCCCCCCCCGAGTGTGCCAACATGCGTTTATGTTAGGAAGTTCGTTCATGGTTCATACCAGGGGCCCCGCGGGGCCTACTGGTCTAAAGCGCTCTCCGTTACGGATCACTGCCATCTCACCTCTGTCTGCCTGGGTTCGAGTCTCAGATTCGGCTAATGTAGTTATGTGAGAAAGCTTGCCAGTAGTTTCTCGTGGGTCGGTCGTTCTTTCTGGGGGTTTTCCTCGGGTTCTTCCTCCACCAATAATACTGCCCGCTATGTTTAGCCTATCGTGTGCTGAAAAATGGCGTTATATCCTACAACAAGAACAAAATGGTTGATACCTCTGAAATAAAGGTCACGTGATATAAGATTATAGTGTGTAAATTTGGCAAAGGTGAAAGTATTGTTTACAATGATACTGTGATACTGTGATATTTATATTTGGATCTGCAATTAATTTTAATTTATTTTAAACACATATTGGCTAATAACACTTTATTAAATAATGTGGACAAAAATATCAGATAAAAATGATGCATTTTCTTCTCTTTTTTTAATAAAGATGTTCGCTAAAATTGTTATATTTGAGATATGACGATTTTTAACAGATGCATTTCATGTTATTTCATGACACTTTTTTTAAATAATGAGAAAAATATCAGAATTAAAATGACGCATTTTCCCCTCTTTTTTTAAAAAAAAAAAAAAGATGTTCAATAAAATTGTTATAGTTGAGATATGACGATTCTTAACAGATGTATTTCATGCTATTTCCTAAGATTACAATGATATCGTACTCTATAGATTTTGATTGGATTAACTTTTCTAACAATAATAATGCTATTTCACATGGAGTATGGATAGATTTATCATAATCCATGTAGCCACACATGTTTGCATGCGAGTAAACTTTATTGACATATTGATGTAGAATCTCTGTGATTCACTCATCCACACAAAGGTAGTAGATTATAGTGTGACTCTTCTTTCAATCCTGAAATCTAACCCATTCATCAATTCCTAAAAATGGCGGCTAACTCCATTAGCAGTTGACCTTTGTTTAGACCTAATATAGGCAGTACTGTACTACCACCAGTTAGGTTTGGTTTCCTTCAAACAATAAAAACTTGCGACAATCCCTGTAATTGCGTTGAAAAAATTCCCTCGTATTGACAGCATACGGATAAGTTTTACAAGGCTACATCTACTGACCAGTAGTTTTAATGGAAAACAAAACCAACAAATAAATTGAAAATAAGCCACAATTAATGAGATTTACTAGTACATTTCCTTGCGCTTATTTTCGATGACAGCTTAGTTTTGATATATTCTTATTTGCCAATTTGGAACGTTCTTTGTAAAATTACCAATGTATATTATAAAAATGTGAAGTAATTACTAAAGGCACAATTTTCAATGTTTTAAAGTTTCCTCTGCCCTTTTCAACGCCGAGTTAAATGTTTGAACAGTTACGTTGGAAGGGGGTGGGGTAACTCTGTCAAAAAACTGGAACTCAACAAAACCGGGCCGTAGCGGCCGAAGTTGAAATTTGCTTAGCGCAATAGTTCATGGCTGCAGAATGTGCACAAATGCAGTTCTGGTGAATTGTAAGATTTCAAGTTGAAATAAGCTTACCCCCTCCATAATAACAACAATACCTTAACGATCCCATGGTATGGATTGAACGCTCTGACAGTTAATACACAATTTTACAGTTATTTTATCAAATATATGCCTTTCCTTTATGAAAGTGTGCCTTCCTTTCTCTATTTCGACTTTAACTTATATGAATATATATGTGCATTAAACATATTATTTTCGAGACGGTTTACTTTAGAGAACAAAACTTTATTTCGGCTTTTACGGCATATGCAGACAAACATCAAGCTACATCAAGCTATTGAATCTCTATAAAATAAAGAAACCCAACTAATTAGTTGACATAATGTATGACTTGTGAGAAGAAATCTTTCCGAGAGTAAAACATTTTGATTCTTATACTATTTATGAGAAATGCATTAATGAAACAGACAGTAAAAATATGAAAGGTACAGAGTCAGTCAAAGCAGATCGAACCAAGCTGAATAAGACAATCATATTTTTGTGCATCACTATTTTAACAAAATAAATCACAAGACCAGTCAGTTCTAGCAATATGATTTAACCAAAAATAGTTTGAACAAGAAAGATAATAGAGGACTAGTAGTGAGTTATCGTTACTGAGAATGTGGCGCGATCGCCACTGGTCAATAAATAGGATTACGTCAATAGTTCCATTCGATCGATAAAGAAAGAAAACAATTCTTAGATCTAATTTAGAGGTTAACATTTCTTTAGTTATGCCAAATACTTGTTGTTTTATGCCTGGGTGTCATCAGAGTGGGGAACACGAGTTTCTAAGTGGCACTAAACTGCGATCAAAATTGGATAAATGCAGTTAACATAGTCGACGAAACCCAGAATGCGTAAGGCATCTTACCATCGAAATCAACTGCCGTGAGCATGCCCCATATCACCGACAAGGATTATGTATAGGAGACAAAATCTGGTTTGTGTTCATAAATTTTGTTTATCTCTTACTAAATTATAAATAGTGCACTCTATTTTAAATTAACATTCCTTAAATTTGAGCGATTCCGGATAAAATGCAAACCCATCTAAGTGGACATCTGTTGAAACAAAATAATATATTCAGTCTAACGGGTAAATGAGGACGGGGTCATATGTCCTGTGTACCTTATCTGAGCTGGAAATATTTTATCGTGTTTTATGCTTTAAAACTAATCGTATATTATAAGAGTTTACAATAACGCCTTCTCGAATTTCACATTTTCTGCCAGTGTTTATCGTATATTATATTTTTATAGGCAAACTTTACCTTTCTCCTATTTTTAAATTTTCAATGCTTGAAACCAATGAGATAGAAACTCATGCCTTCACCGGTTCCAATTCTATTTCCTGGAAAGAACCAGAGATAGAGGTCAACATGATAAACGGCTGAACTAAATGTCACTGAAATGGAATGCAGAGGAAATGACAAAAGAAGACTCGGAGAAAGTTTCTTGAATGATGTCGAGTGCACGGATGAAGAAGTTAATATAATCAATGAGTATACAGGTTTTGCTGTTTGTTACGGCTATTGGATTTAATTTATTTATTTTTTATTGGTAAATCCAAATTTGTCATTTAGGGTTTAATATTTATTCATTAATTGGGAGATTTTTTTTCTAGAAAATTCAGGTTGACCTAGATTCTAGTTGTAAACAGGCTGACCTTGGCTTGGTTACCTCTTTATCTGACCCTGCTTTAGACATTGTCAACAAGCATCTAAAACTATTGGTTAATTTCAAGGACAACTTTTTATTTTTAGTAATCATGGCTGATTTTTCTTCTGGTTCATTCTTTCAGCACGTGACTTGGAGAAGGTAGCTTCTTTCTATGACCTTCCAGAATCACATGATTCCTTTTTGATTACGAGGGAATTACATATATATAGCTGTGTTTTGGAAGTTAACATTAGTAGAATTTTGGGCTTTAAAATGAACAGTTGTGTATTCATGTTTGAGTTATAATTTTTATTATCTTGTTCTGGACTTTGTGTAAATTCATTGAAGAAAGAGGATTTATTATCTATTTGGAGGAGAAAACATGTGCTCATAAATTCATTTGGATGATAAATTAAACAAGAACTGCATCACGTGACATTGTCAGCCAGTTTGGATTACATCGTCAAGATTCGAACCTGGAACTATTAGAACATTTATTTATCAGGACTCTTGCAATTCCATTAGTGGATTAATTTTGTTAATTCTATATTGGATTAATGTTGGATTTGATTCTCTAAAACTGTAAGTTTATTTATTTTATGAAAATAATTGTACTAAATAAATCATTGTTAAAGTTTTACAAGCTTGTTAGTTTTCACTCTTTCTGTGCTGCTGCTTATTTGAGACTAAGCACGTAACATGTTTCTGAAGAAACTGTGGAGCATATAACAGGGCCTACTGAAAAAGAAATACTGGCAATTCTTAAATTGAAACAACGCCAGCGTTTTCCATTTATAAGTTCTTTAATTATAATCAGGCAATTCATTTTTATACGGGCCTTGAATCGTATGCAAGGTGTGTTTGGACCAGCATCATACATTTACAATACATGTACCAACACGGTTTGTCAGTTTAAGTTCAGTTGTTTAAGGCAATAATCAAGTTGTGGCGTTACACAACATTGTTTGAACTGTCACACTGTTTCAGTGTCTGAATCGAGAGTGAAAAACATGGTTCATATTCAACGTGGATCATATTCATGTCAAAGTAATAAAGGGAAGGAAACACTTGGCCATCAAAAAATTAATAAGATGTTTTAGACCGAGCGATTCAAAATCAAAGTTCAAATCACCCCGGGGAAATGCGTATGACAATGAATGTTCACCAGACACCAAGTTCAGCAGACAGTATTTTCATTCTATACAAATAGAATTACAATAAAATAAGATGTCAACATTTTCTAAAATGAGAACCACTATTATCAAACTTTTTTTAAAAACATAAATAATAGTCGCCGTTTAGTGATACATATCTTAGTGTGCTGGGATGACATTATGTGTAAAATATATAAATTGGGGGCCCCGAGTGGCCGAGTGGTCTAAAGCGCTCCGTTACCGATCGCTGCCATCTCACCTCTGTCTGCGTGGGTTCGAGAAAGCTTGCCAGTAGCTTCTCGTTGGTCGGTGGTTCTTTCTAGCGTTTTCACGGGTTTTTCCTCCTCCATTACTACTGTATAGCCTATCTTGTGCTGAAAAATGGCGTTAAACCCTACTACAACAACAACATATAAAAATTACCTATATCCTTGGTGACCGGGGTGATTGAGTGGTCTAATTCGCTTGTATTCACTGTTTACTGACATCTCACCTTTGTCTGTGTCGGTTATAACACATATTAGCATGTAAGAAAACTTGTCAGTAGCTTCTCGCGGGTTGATGGTTCTTACTGGATAATTCCCGGGTCGTTGCCATGCCATTTATACTGGCAACCAAATATAGACTATCGTGTGTTAAAACATGGCATATATAGACTATCGTGTGTTAAAACATGGCATAAAACCCCAAACAGTAACAGCAATATAAATCCTTATTACTATAATTTTTAGATTGTTCAAACACGGCATGTAACTTGTTACGAACCACATCGATTGCAAAATCTTTAAATCGATTAGTTCGCATCAATTAAGTCTGATAAAAATAAATAGTGAACTGTTTTCTATGATTTTGTCGTGCTTTCATTAAGACTTATTTGTTCTAGTTGGTCTCATTAGTTTGATTAGTTCGATTAAATCGTTTATATTCCTAATCCCTGACAGATTATTAGTGTTAGGAATTATCTTGTTATCAAGTCAGTATTTCTCATCCAGTATCGTTTATGATCTCACGACCAAATGGTTCAAATGGATTAAAGAATTCCATCCTTATCTGTTGCAGTTCAAATTGCAAAGTCATTTTTTCCATATCGCTTTTAAAAGTATCTGTAACGTCTCCCTCTTAGTTAGAGGGGTAGTAAATTGGATTTAGCTACATTATCTAGAGAATGACCTCCCTCGATATTATGACCTGATATGAGTGAAAAGATAGCATATCAATATAGAACTGGACAAAATTATTGGGCTGAAATAATGCAACACGAGCCCTCTTAGACAAGAAAAAGGAAAACCAACACAAATTTCATCAAACAAATTAATAGTGGTAATTTCAACTCAACCTAAATGATATCTACATGATTTAATAGCAGAGTTTAATTTGGATTTATTTTATCATCATAAAGAGCGGTGAAAAGAACGCTATGTCCACGACTGATTGCATCAACTTCCTCTCGACCGTGTTCCAAAATTTCCTATTTCCTCGAGTCTTCCTATTTCGACGGCCTCGTCCTTTTTGGAATTCCTAGATTTTTCTCTGAACTTGTCACTTCCCCCTTCGGACTTCGCTCGTCACTTCTCCCATTTTCGGACTCCTTCTTGGGACTTTCGAGTCTCCGTCTTTTTGGAAAACTGCTTCCTCAAAGGACAAAATTATCTCTAGATCGCTATTTGTACCATTTTCTAGATGTACATACAATTCCTTCACTTACGTTACTCAGAACACACTATCTATTAAGACACTGCGTAAAGCCTGCCTACGGTAGTACCTTACCATATAATAACACTTGAGTGCTTTATCAAACATGTACCGTATGCTACTACATGTTCGATTACTATTGCCTAAAATTTACAGATCCTTACTTACTTCCAGATGATTTAAACATTACAAAAGTAAATATAATAGGTAGTTATCTTTACCGATTATCTGTATCGACCTAACAGACAAAGGAAAGGATTTTATCTTCATTCCATAAACCTCTATGAAATCCTGGACATATGCACATTTGGATCGCATGCAATAAATTTTGCTAATGAACAAAAAGCTGTAATACGAAAAGATAAATTGTATATCAACTCTAGCATCAACACATTTCCATGAAATTGAATAAGATAATTGTATATCAACTCTAGCATCAATACATTTCCATGAAATTGAATAAGATAATTGCATATCAACTCTAGCATCAACACATTTCCATGAAATTGAATAAGATAATTGCATATCAACTCTAGCATCAACACATTTCCATGAAATTGAATAAGATAATTGCATATCAACTCTAGCATCAACACATTTCCATGAAATTGAATAAGAACCTAATCATCAAAAAAGTTTGCATACAACATAAAATAGAATATTACGTGAAATTAAAATTTTGCATCAACACATTTCCATGAACTTGAATAAACGATACATAATATGGGATATGGTCATATCAAACAAGTTTACATACAACAAACAATAAAAATAGAATATTACGTCCAAGGTGTACGCCTTAATTTTACTTTGCCAATCATAAGCAGTAGTTTCTATAAAACTATAAATATATAAAAATCCCTTTGAAGCATGACTATTTGACACAATCGGAAGTTCAGCTGTCTCTCTCTCAAAACCGTTTTTAGATATCCGGTAAATTTCATCGAGTCGAAACGCTGGCCCCTTTGAAGTAAAGGTCGAAATGACCCTTCATAACGACTCTTCCGGTCTAAATGTGATAAAATCGTAATGCTCAGTGCATTCAACTTAAAGGTTCAATGCTTATTCAAAAAAGTATACTTCACAGTATCAGTATCATTGTATGCAGTATTGGATGTTGGTTATCTCACATTTCCTTTCTCTTATCGTTTGCAATGTTTCAAAATTGAATAGCATTAGACAAAGTATTGATTCTTGGTTTTGTCTTGAGCTCTGATTTTTTTACGATCTTGTCAATCTGTTTTCTTTCTATCAGAAATTTTGTTAGCTTTTTATCATCGATCTTTTTAATAGATGGTAATTTATGGTCAACTTATTATCTCCATGCTCTAGTATCTTTGTTCTCCTCAAGAGTATTAATCATTTGGGTATCACCACGTCTTTGTACAAACCGACTAGTAGCATTTAACTCAACATGATCACGTAAATTTGTAAATGGCTTTGTTGAGGTCTAAGTTAGCTTTGTTTGTTATTGTTGTGATCATGACAGAGATTTTAGTTTTCAAAATCCTACAAAATGTATGAGATTCAGAAGATGCCAGCATAGCTGCCTGTATTTCGTTTCCAAACAGGTTAGAATAAATGTAGTTTCTGATATATTTGTTACTCAAAATGACTTTAACTTTTGAGTTTTCTTTTTCATCGATACTTTCTTCGATGCTACTAGTTCAGTAATTTACTCTTTGACTTTATTCATGCACATCTCAGAGTATATTCAAAACATCAAAACTTCAAATAGTCCTTGTTTCGTTTTAGTCGTCTTTAGTAAAATATTTTGTTGTAGAGTTCATCAAAATATTCTGTTGTCGGCTGTATCGTTGAGGTAGATTTCGTTCTGAAGGAGTTCAGAAACGTTTGTTTCATCTTTATTGTCTATTGTCATATGCTTTTAGTTTTCTGAAATCAACGCATTTTGTCATTAATTGTATTCTTTGCAAAATCAGCTTTGCGAGTACTGTTATCCAACCCAACTTTGTGTATATATATATATATATATATATATATATATATATATATATATATATATATATATATATATATATATATATACACACACACACACAGTCTGTTGATAGTGACAGTATTGCATTAATGTTAATCTTGTAATCTTGTGAAATATGTCTATCATATATCCAAAGACTGTTCAATTCAATACAAAGTAGCTTTATGTTATTATTTACGTTGTGCCAAAGACCCAAAACATGTATATGTATAAATTGTATTAATAGTCTTGGTGGTCCAGTGTTAACGTGTCAAGTCGTATCATTGTGTCTAGGGGTAAAAGGAGGATACAATTCACGATACGCAGAATGCGGTACATTACATATCAATACAGATTGAACTTAATTGTCTTTCCATCTTTGGAAGGTAGATGGTGTCCTTTCATGCATACTGACATTCTGGTCATATTTCCAGTATGCAGACAACATATAGACATATAGTTATCATATATTTATATAAAGTTCTCATTGATGAGAAGATAACAATACTTTCAACAGACTACCCGTTGGTAGAGTTTTATCCAACGTATTAGGCTATTTAATGGTGTGTTTTCAAGCAGATATTGTTTTGTACAACATTTAATGATTGGAACAAAATCCTATTTCCAATTTGTATTACAATTACGCGTGGAAGACATTACAATTTTATTTTTAAAACAGAAGAAATAGTGCAGTTTCCACGAGAAAAGAAAACAAATTCGGCCAAGGAAATAAAGTTGACTATCAGCAAAATCTGTTACTTCCCGATGACGCAAAAGACTATTGGTGATACATATACTTGTAATTTTTGTGAATAAGACACAATATTGACTACACTCAATCCTATTATACGATAATTGAAACATTTACACAAGGTGACAAACTCGAGCAGTTTGAAATCTCCCCCATAGCTCATTCTTTATTCAAAAATGACCTCTATTCAATGCTTACATATCTCTGCATCATAAAGAGATAGTCCTTTTTTGTTCCCAATTTAAGGAGAGATGATGACAGGATTTTATCTTAAGGAAGACCTCCCTCTTTATAAAAGAAAAAGGAGGGGATGGGGTGCTGGGAATAAACGGTCATAGGTCAATATTCATTTAAGCTTCAATATATGACTCTCTTTCCTCCGGTTCTACTTTCATAGAGCATATACTGAAAACAACATATCTGACATATGTCACCTCTAGCTGTATAAACATCAATCTGTTAATTATTTATGAGCATACTCTGCTCCTTTTCTTTGCATCAATATTGTTCTGTGCTTCTTCCTGAAGGACATATACATAGCTAGCTTTGTCAGCTTGAATATGTTTTGAATCTAATCTTTGTGACTTTTATGTAAAATGTTCCAGAGCGCACCTATATTAATATTTAGGATATATTTGTTGGAAAATATGATTTTTCAATTACAAAAAGTTCTTTTTGTAATTTCGTAGTTGACTGACTACTATGCCACATTTCATATCTGTTCCATAATGCTGTATAAGGGTATTTAGTCTATCAATGCTTGTGCAGACAGGAATTAACATAAATTATCTTTACCTCATAATTACGTTTCCTTACTCTTATTTTAATCAATTTATCTTAACCTTGATATGGTTATATGTACATGTATATGGGTTTGCAGCATATGATTCACTCGGCTAAATTATTAATTAAAAATAAAATTTTATTATACTTTTAAATTATCCGTATTTTAATTAGGCTAAATTGATTAATTAAAAAATGAAAATTTTATAATACTTTTAAATTATCCGTATTTTAATTAGGCTAAATTGATTAATTAAAAAAATAAAAATTTTATAGTACTTTTAAATTATCCGTATTTTAATTAGGCTAAATTGATTAATTAAAAATTAAAATTTTATAATACTTTTAAATTATCCGTATTTTAATTAGGCTAAATTGATTAATTTAAAAATAACAATTTTATCATACTTTTAAATTATCCGTATTTTTATTAGGCTAAATTGATTAATTAAAATTTTTTTTTATAATACTTTTAAATTATCCTTATTTTAATTAGGCTAAATTGATTAATTAAAAAAATTAAAATTTTATTATACTTTTAAATTATCCGTATTTTAATTAGGCTAAATTGATTAATTAAAAAAATAAAAATTTTATAATACTTTTAAATTATCCGTATTTTATTTAGGCTAAATTGATTAATTAAAAATGAAAATTTTATTAAACTTTTAAATTATCCGTATCTTAATTAGGCTAAATTGATTAATTAAAAAAAATAAAAATTTATTAAACTTTTAAATTATCCGTATCTTAATTAGGCTCAGTATTCTACTCTTTGTTCATTTCATTTCGAAATACCACTGAAAGGGTCATGTAGTCTATTTTTATCCATCCAGCATGTACATTTAACACCATTTCGGGCTCAAAATTATTATCTGGGATCTCCATCAACACTTTTCGAGCTCCAATAATCTGATATACTTCATAACTTTAAAATTATTGTAATCATCACTATCATCAGTAATTATTCGCCGAAAGATATCGAAATGAACCTAACCTGGAGGCAGCTATTTTTGATTTACTAAGAACTAGCGTTACTATGGTTTGTACCACCTATTGCGGTAACTCATGGTGTCTCCCGTATGGACCTCTTTCTGTAACAGACCATACAGAATCTATAGTAATATAATTTTGGTGTCTACCCTGATGATGTCACCCGGTGCGGTCCGCACCCCTCGGCCCCCTTCCAATGACGCCACTGATTTAGAAGCCGTATTGTAAACACGCATTAAAAAACTTTATGGATGAATGGTTTGAATCTACGCCATAATGCCTATTCCTGGGCACGTTCTGCTAATCAAATTTAGTTTCACCATCATTCATGTCGTGCTTGAAGAAGCCCAATGTGGAAGAGTTGCTATCCGAAAAACATATGTCGCGACAAGAATGGTTAAATACAAACTGTATACTTCGCCGAGAACATTTTCATATGTGGGATTTCTCGCGTTTCACTGTTTTTCAAGCACGCAAATTCATACAAAATTGTGCACGATTCGCGAAATGGCACACCCTGACAGAATCTCTGCGTAAGTATTTGACATATATGCGAAGACTGTTGCTATGTTTAAATTGCCAATGTCTCATATAACTTCGATAATTATTAAAATCCGTGTTGACTCATGATGTGATTCCGCATGTGACTGGATGAATTTGCTACCTGTTTTGTTATCTGAAATAATAAGTTGATCCTGCTTCTAGTTTGTCAGCACTCCAGCCACTCTTTCTGATCAAGTCTTGATCAAACTTGGCAAATAGGCAGAGATCATCAAGATGTCTGATGATCAACTTTAATTACTACTACTTGTGTGACGCTTAGAAACACAAATCATAATTCAATCAGCTTTAATCGCTAGTGTTTTTTTTTTTAGCTCTTAGAAACATAAATCCACTCTCAATCAACTTTAATTATTATTATTGTGTGTGGCTCTTAGAAACACAAATCCTATCTCAATCAGCTTGAATCACTACTGTTTTGGTGGTTCTTAGAAACACAAATCCTCATTCAATCAGCTTTAATCGCTAGTGTTTTTTTAGCTCTTAGAAACATAAATCCACTCTCCATCAACTTTAATTATTACTATTGTGTGTGGCTCTTAGAAACACAAATCCTCTCTCAATCAGGTTTAATCATTACTGTTGTAGTGGCTCTTAGAAACACAAATCCTCATTCAATCAGCTTTAGTCACGACTGTGTTTGTAGCTCTTAGAAACACACATCCTCATTCAATCAGTTTTAATCACTACTGTTTTGGTGGCTCATAGAAACACAAATCTTCTCTCAATCAGCTTTAATCACTACTATTTTTGTGGCTCTTAGAAACACAAATCTTTTCTCAATCAGCTTTAATCACTACTGTTTTGGTGGCTCTTAAAATCCTCATTCAATCAGCCTTAATCACTACTATTTTTGTGGCTCTTAGAAACACAAATCCTGATTCAATCAGCTTTAATCACTACTGTTTTGGTGGCTCTTAGAAACACAAATCCTGATTCAATCAGCTTTAATCACTACTGTTTTGGTGGCTCTTAGAAACACAAATCCTCATTCAATCAGCTTTAATCACTACTGTTTCTTAGAAACACAAATCCTCATTCAATCAGCTTTAATCACTGCTGTGTTTGTAGCTCTTAGAAACACACATCCTCATTCAATCAGCTTTAATCACTACTATTTTGTATAGCTCTTAGAAACACAAATCCTCATTCAATCAGCTTTAATCATTACTACTTTTGTAGCTCTTAGAAACACAAATTCGCGCTCAATCATCTTTAATTATTACTAATTGTGTAGCTCTTAGAAACACAAATTCTCATTCAATCAGCTTTAATCACTACTGTTTATGTAGTTCATAGAAGCACAAATCCTCAATCATATTTAATCACTGTTATTTTTGTAGCTCTTAGAAACACAAATCCTCACTCAATCAACTTTTATCACTGATGTGCATTGTTCCTCTTCCAGGAGTTTTAACAATTTTTTTTTATGGTCATTACTCGCATCGCATCAACAATGAAATTTCTGGAATATAAGCAGTTACCCAAAGTTACAAGAAACCACATATAGCGCTATAGCTTCTCCTTTCGTAGGCTAATACCATCTGGTTTATAACATGATCAGTTCAGTTCAAACCAACTGAACGAAACATCAAACATGTTTAAGATTTAATTTTGTTATAGATAGTTCTTTTAAACGTTTGCAATTTCAACGCTTTTGAGTTTATTGTTTGTCGTGTATTTGTTTTGTTTTTGCCTTTGACAAACTCTAGAGACAGTCGAACCGCTTAGGCTAGATAAAAGCTACATTTGCAGTTTATTTAAGATTTTACCTTTATACTTCTTTGTTTTTGTTTTTCGTGCGATTACTTGAAATGACTATAAAGGACGACCCATATTCGTTGAAAAAGTTTAATTTGTCTGCCAGTTACAGTGTCAACATTAAATTGTATCATACTAAGGTCTACGATGAAGGTCATCTTGGTGTGGTCAAGGTCCTGTTAACATGAGCTTTTTGTACCAGAAGTGAAAAAATAGATTACATGCAAGGTATATGCACATGTGCAGAATCTGGGACATTTTAGTCTCTCGTAACGTCTGTAAGGGAACAAATTACAAATTACAAATTACCTCCCTCAGTTTGGTCCCTATTGCTCTCCTCCCTATCCCTATCGAATACCTCACCAAACATTTAAGCAAGCAAACTCTCTCTCTCTCTCTCTCTCTCTCTCTCTCTCTCTCTCTCTCTCTCTCTCTCTCTCTCTCTCTCTCTCTCTCTCTCTCCTGAAAACACCGACAAAATTACAAACGTTTCGGACGTTAATGAATTTAGTTTATTCAGTCCTGTATTGTGGAATGAATGTCAATATTACAGTTTTTTATTCAAAACAATTTTTCTCGCAAATATTGGGAACAAGATGATGCAAATATTCTAAAATAATCCATATCATAATGATATCGTCAAAGTAATTTTCAAACTATACAATATCAATGTTAGGCTCTGATATCTTCTAGAATTAAAGTGTGTCATGAAATCGATGAAACTTGGTTAGTTAATTTTCATTCAAGTTAACGCTTTTGCACATTAATCTGGATTTACAATCTTGTCACAGCCTGAGAATCAGACTGATTATAATAACCCAAATTACTTGTTCCGCCATTGTTTTCATATTTGTGTTGCATCACTGGTGGCTTCTCGTCGTCACTGACTATAGATTGTGATAATTTGGGTTTCTCTGGGCATGACTTTATGTCTGCTCCGTTGTTGTCGTATCCCACTTGCTCATTCGGCTTTAAAGACACTGATTTCCCGTATATCGCTCTCTCAAGGGTTTCCTCCTCATACTCCTGAGGCAGATGATAAGAGAAAAAAATCTTTATTAAAGTGTTAGATTTCTTTGTTTGTGTGTTAGGTTTTAAAGATAAAGTTAAAGTTGTAAGTAAGGGACCTGGATGGGTAGAAACGGTTTGGAACAAAACATCCGAGTACACGAACTTAGAATGATAATTCCATACAGTACAGTAATACGCATTTGTTACAGAATGCTTATTAGATCGGCAACTAAGCCAAGTGAAGGTTCCACTAATGTCTGGTAAATATCTTGAAAAATCGTGTCATTTACAGGTTTTAGAATGATGCATCTATACGCGATGGTATGGAGGGTTGGGGTAAAAGCAGGTTGGCTGTATTAGAGGAAATAAAAACACAAGCATTCTAATAATATTAAGGACAAATAATTTTATACTAAATAATATTTCAAGTCATTATTATGTACTCTTGTTTCTATACGTAATCTTAATAACAGCATCAGGGTGGAAATGCCCAGTTTACTGAAGAAAATAATGAGTTAACTCTGTAATAAAATTAGGGCCTAGTAGACAAACTTAAATTTCTAAATACATAGTTATATATACTTTCAGTCGCGTTAGATCAGTATAAGTTGTCAGGCTCGTAATCGTAGAGTCGCGGGTTTGATACAGTCATCTGATTCGGTCTGTCCTTGGCGAAAGGCACTTAATTTCCATTCATTGGCATGATATTGCCATATACTGTCTTAAAGTTAAAACTAACAAAGCAAAATCCAATTATGTTCTTACTTAAATAGTATAAAAAACAATAATTCCAATTTTTATGAATTAAACGAATTTCCTGTAATATGATTGGATGTAAACGGTCACGTGATGTTGATCAGGAATTGTTTACATTTCGATAAATTCTGAGACTACATGTACTTTCGGTTTTTGAAATATAATCTTACGTAACAGATGGGACTGACTAAAATTGAACAAGAATGTTGTCAGTAAACAAAATGATGTAAAAGATGAAGTTTACGAATAAACGTAACTGTGGCTGTAGTCAATTTCTTTGTGTGATTCTGTACAGGTTATGTATTACGGGGCGGTGTGAAACGCCGAATGAAAGGTAACTACGCGCTACGTAAATTCGAATGCATTATTGATGGAATAAGTTAATTTGACGATAGAAATGATGAAATTGGAATTATAAGGATTAAATGATCATGGTTGGGTATTTATTGATGTGTAAATTTTACCTAATCACTCACAAAGTAAATAAAGTCCGAAGGACTTTATGTTAACTTTGTGAGTGATTAGGTAAAATTTACACATCAATAAATACCCAACCATGATCATTTAATCCTATAATAATTTGTTTCCTAAAGTCAGGGCATTTTTTAAATATACGTTTTGTTATAGTACATTCTAATTTAGTTTCGAAGCAACACCTTACCGTTTTGTGTCTGACCCCAAATCTTAGAAATTTCAGCCATTTCTTGGGCAACCAGGGAAAGAAGATATCAAAAAGAGGACAAATGAGCTTTGGATTTAGAGTGCCTGGTTTTGTTGGACCTGGAAATGCAAAACATGAAATACTACAGATATTTTTGAATGTAGGCATATTAATACATGCAGGTACATTTATCCATATTTATTTCATGTATTTACTCTTTGCTTACTTGCTTAATCACATCTATTTTCCCCAACTGAGGAATGTAACTGTAAAAAGATCAAAACTATGTAACAGTTGCAAGATGAGATTAAAAATATTGAGACAATTCCCTTGTGACACGAAAGATTATTAGGTAAATTTCATATTGATGTTGTTTGATATAAAAATAGTTTTTAAAAAATCAGTGGCATAAATATGTAATACAAATTGCAAGTTTATGCATATAAATATGATGTTAGCAGGTGATGATTGTTCAGTACTTTCCTTGAGTCTAAGGAGAGAAAAAATACGCAGAATATCTGCCAATATCTGAGGAACACAGGAAGAAATGTGTTTAAATACTGAGTGAACTTTAGTACTGGGGAGATATCAAGTAAATGTTCCAAGCATCTATTCCACATCTACATAGTCAAATGGATTATAATTTCCTACAATATTTGTATTATTGTACCTGTAAGGAAACTGACAATAACTCCAACGACGACAGTCGTTAATACTGCAAGACCCGCATACCAGACGTAAGACATGGTGTATATCCTATCAACTCCCCTGGAAGAAAATATATGATAATTGGAAACGTTCATGGAGTTATTAGTCAAAAACAAAGTTTTTAATTTCATTTAGTTTAATTGCTGATGTTTAAACGTCAGCAAACAGCTAGATATTTTTTATTATTGCATCAGACTTATACAAAGACGATGAAAATCATCCATAATAGAGTGAATAGAGGGGTGCCGCCAGCATGTCGATTAGGTGTCTGTGGAATGGAATTCCTCTAGAGGTGGGGATGGAGCGAAACCCCCAGGAACCTCCGGCAGTTTAAGCTTTTCCAGGGATATTCCGAATATATTCTGATTCCTCTTCTTCACATCATAAATGGTTTTCTAACTCTTGCAATTATTTATCATGCATTGTGTATGAACAAAATAAATGCAAATGTACGTACGTATATATATATATATGTATGTATAAATATTGATATGTTATATATCTACTTGTATTTACCATTTGGAAACTTTAATAAAATGACGAAACAAGTCTCTCTCTCTCTCTCTCTCTCTCTCTCTCTCTCTGAAGAATGTGGACGAATATTAATCCTTTATATTACGAGTATTTGTCATAGACCGATGTGAAAGTAGTGACGTTAAGTGGTGATGGCGTGGTTCTGCTGCTAATGTTCCAGCTGCATCCTTCAGTCGAGACAGGGGACGGTAAAGTAACACTGACTCTTTTTACATATGTACCAAATACGATCCATAAATCAAGTACTAGCGATGACAGAATCCCTAGTAGTCCGCCCTGTTGGAAAGAAAGGTATACAGCGTTAACATGCTACATAAATTTAAAAAAAAAAATAACTCTCTCTCTCTCTCTCTCTCTCTCTCTCTCTCTCTCTCTCTCTCTCTCTCTCTCTCTGAGATAGAAGCTTTTATTTTGCTATATTATGTTTTTCTTTTTGGTTTTAAAATTACATCTCAGGTTTTAAAAAAAACTCTGCGATGATTTACCGTATGACATCCGAGTAAGTCTTGAGCGTTGGACCGTGTGTGTGTGTGTGTGTGTGTGTGTGTGTGTGCGGTTTATATGGTTTAGTTTTATACTATTTTTAAGGATTATTCATGTTGTACCATTATGGTTTATTTTCTATACCTTTTATGTCACTCCTTTTTCCAATATTGTTTCGTTAAATACTACATTTGTATCCCTTTTTGAAAGATTCCTAGAGTTGTCGGCTAGGATGTCCTCAATTCTGATTTTGTTTTCACGGATCAGTTTGATAAAAAGTGTGGCATCTAATATACATGTCAGTGTACAGTGTAATATTAAATTTAATATTAATTGCTGTTTAAAAATAAAATAATGTAACCAATGTATATTTATTCCCGAGTGTCGAAAGCTCTGCGTTTTTTTTTTAGTTGTCGTTAAAAAAATCCTTACGTACGAAAATTATTGATAGCTATGGACTTCAACGATGTTAGTCGGTTACTAAACAGTTAAGGAAGTAGGGCGCGTGACCTATCATAATTTATAACATGGCAATAACGAATGTTTAAACACACGCTGCCAGGGTAGTACGAATGTTTCCACACATTCTGACATCAGCGCGCACGAGAGTCAATCCGGTTTTTACTGGATCACATCACATCTTTAGGTTGACTTTGTCCAAATATGTCCACATAATTTAACAATGGTTTTGCCTCAGGGCATGTAGATAGCGAGCTTCAAAAAGAACATGTCTGAATAATGATTAGAAATATAAGTGAATAGTTGTCATTTAAAGGTAATTGTAATCAAATTACAAAATATGACACTCATTACTGAAATAGCAATCAACGACTACATGACTACCTGTATGAGATATCCTATTAACGTGCTAATCACTTTGATTTTATTTTCTACATACCCACTTGTTAGCCCAGGGGAAAAGCAATCCAAGGGCAAATATTCCCAACAGTGGACCACCTAGCACACCGAACAAGAGGGAGACAAGCTGAAATAATAATAATACGAGTACTAATACAAATGACCAGACCTAAAGGGAAAAATAGATCAAAAATAAAACCATCATAAGGCTATACAACAAAAATTACTACTACTACTACTACTACTACTACTACTACTACTACTACTACTACTACTACTACTACTACTACTGCTACTACTACTACTACTACTAATACCACTACTATTAACATTCCTACAAAAATTGCATGCATATATACCAGTATTACAAATAAGTATGCGCAATAATGTGTCAAATGTGTTACTACTGTTCTTTTTTTAAATTTCGACCACAACAAACAGTGGAGCGTTGTAGACTGCACAACGTCCAACTAGATTGTCATGTAATTCGCATTGGGACGTAATATCGAGTACAGTAAGGGAAGCATTTTAAACAAAATACAATTGACTGACCTGCAAGATGAGGGTTCCTAGCTCAGATACTAGGAAGGCAAATGCAAGTGATATGACTCCGATTACAACCACTGAAAAAAGAACAATATTAATATTTAATAATGAGTATTAATCAGAAAAGGCAACCATAATGTATGTATGTATGTATGTATGCATGCATGCATGTATGTATGTATGTATGTATGTATGTATGTATGTATGTATGTATGTATGTATGTATGTATGTATGTATGTATGTATGTATGTATGTATGTATGTATGTATGTATGTATGTATGGATGTGTGTGTGTGTGTATGTATGTATGGATGGATGGATGGATGGATGGATGTGATGACTCAGACATGGGTTCAATTACTCTCGTTAATTACAATTGCAATTACGATATTCTTGCAGATGTGAATTACAATTACAATGTCAATTACTGAACGTTTTAATTGTTCAGTTACAAGTACAATTACACCATTTTGGTGACGTTCAATTACAAATGCAGTATAATTATAATTAATTACTCAGCTACCAGTACGCAATCGATGGTGTCATATGTGTATTAGTCATTTTATATGCATTTCTCATTTGTTTAATGTCATCACTTACCAGTTTTCTCCCAGCAAAATGTAGCTAGAGGAAACTGTTCACTTGCTTTCTAAAACACATGAATCCCAATGCAACAGACAACACCGTATGCTAAAGTTTTAAATCAGTTAAAGACATTCAAATGTAAACTAAGTAAATAAATTACCTATTTAAATGGACGGATGAGGACTTATGATTTTTTAATAAACTTATATGATGTCGGCGATAAAGGTCATGCGTGTTGAAATACTGATCCCATGTGCATCTTCTCATTACAAAATTTGTTTTCTATCTTCCAGGTAGGTTATGCTTGTTTAGGAGCTCACATTGTCGTACACTCAGCACAACCGTTGGGGAAATAATTGACAGTACCTAATTGGCATTGCATGAGCAACATGAGTTTACGAAACCTACTGTTTCAAATTGATCCTGCATTTACATATAGCTTACCGGCTCCTTTTGACAGCATGGTCTGGAATCTGGCACTCATTTCTTTGCAGCAGTGTGGTTTCACGTAGTCCTCCAGCATCACCGCAGAAATGGCGTTCAAACCGGAAGATATTGTACTTTGATGATCACAGAAAAATGAATAAATCTAATTTAATATGAGTTTATTTAGGAACAAAAACGTCAAATTTATTCTAACACTAAACCTACCAACTCATACATTTTTAAACCTATATAAGGCTTTCCACTTAGCCAACTATGTTTACTAAGAGCTCGACATTAATAATCTTTCTCAGATTTAGAAATAAACAGTTCATTATATTTTCTCCCAATAACTGTTTATATTTACTATCTTATGAATTCAAATGTCATGAAACCTACGACAATTTTAACTATCTGCGAGACCCTGTTTTTTAAGCTTTAATATTTATTGTCTCATTAACTGACAGCAATCTAAAATATTAAAATATGGAATAATGTATTATGAGAGAAGAAATTGACAGGCTACGAATGTGTGAAGAAACAATACCTGACTCAGTTGCGATATCGAAACTCAGTCCAGATAATTGAAAGTATCTACTTTGGAGTATTCAAACCTTATGTCCATAATGTAATAATTACTGTGTGCAAAAGACGATTACGTTATGTATGTAATTATTACAGTGTGAAAAATAAGATTACGTTACGTATGTAATTAATACTGTGTGAAAAATAAGAATAATGTCTGAATGTAATTATGAATGTGCGTAAAAGATTATGGCATGTACATAATTATTACGTGTAAAAGTAGATTATGATATATATGTAATTATTACTTTGTGTAAAAGAGGATTATTATATATATGTAATTATTCCCATGCAGCAATCTGATTATTCTTGGAGATTTCAACTTTCACTTTGACTGTCCTGGAAACCCATACACATCAAAACTCCTAGATTCCATTCATGGTTTGAACCTCAGTCAAACCAATTTACCCATAAACATGGTCACATTTAAGACTGGATTCTTCATAGACCTGATGATATTTAACGATGCTCCTTGGTATCCCACGAACATGCATCATATCACCTCTGCATTATTTGCCATCTTGACTTGTCAGTCCAGAACCCTTCACCTTTATTTGCTACTATGAGAAACCTCAATATGATTAATAGAACCAAACAAATGCATGTCATCCAAGCAAGGCTAACAACTCAATTCCCTCCTATTCGATATATGGTTGCGTTTATTGTTAACAAATGATGCCTCAGCCAGCAAGCGCATATTATCAATTCAAAAGTGTTCTCCGTGGTATAGCAGTGTTAGGGACCAGCTTCGCACTGCTAAAAGAAACCGCCGTAAAGCGGGGAGGCTTTGGCTTTCCACGAGACTCAGAATTCATAAGAAATTTACGATGACGCCAAGAAGAACGCCGCGAACATAGTCCATGCAGCGAAATCAACCCACTACAGTACTATGGTCCAGCTGCAAAGAGTTCTTCGCGATTATTAACAAGCTAAATTAAATGTACAAATGTACACCACTTCCATCAACTTTCTCTCCAATCGACCTTCCTGATCTGTTTGCAAATTTAGTCTTTGACAAAGTACAAACCATTAGGGATAAGCTTGAGAACACAATTTCAATTGACTCTTCGTCAATATACAGTTGCAGTTTCAGAATTTTAGCGGCAACTGTTAGCAGCATTTGAATCTGTCTCTATGGATTTAGTACGTACAAATGTGATGAAGAGTGCACCAAAGTCTTGTGAACTTGATCCAATTCCAACATCACTGCTGCTTGAGTGCTTATATTTAGTATTGCCTTCACTAACTGATGATATCAATATCTCTCTCTTCAGAAGAATTTCCATCATTTTTCTGAACTGTCCTCATTATTATTATTATTGAAAGAAGATTATGGTCTGTATGTAATTATTCCGTTTGTGTCAAAGATGATTAGGGTGTATATGTACTTCTTACCGTGTGTAAAAGAAGATCAGGGGCTTTATGGAATTATTCCTCTGTGTAAAAGACGATTTTGGTGTGTATGTAATTATGAACGTGTGTACAAGAAGATCATGGTCTGTATGTAATTATTCCTCTGTGTAAAAGTAGATTATGGTCTGCATGTAATTATTCCTCTGTGTCAAGAACGATGTTGGTGCGTATGTAATTATTAACGTGTGTACAAGAATATCATGCTTTGTATGTACTTATTCCTTTGTTTCAAAGACGATTATGGTGTATAAGTAATTATTAACGTGTGTAAAAGAAGATTATTGTCTGTATGTAATCATTCCTCTTTGTAAAAGAAGAGTATGGTATCTATGTAAATATTACAATGTGTAAAAGAAGATTATTGTCTGTATGTAATCATTCCTCTGTGTAAAAGAAGAGTATGGTATCTATGTAAATATTACAATGTGTAAAAGAAGATTATTGTCTGTATGGAATCATTCCTCTGTGTAAAAGAAGAGTATGGTATCTTTGTAAATATTACAATGTGTAAAAGAAGATTATTGTCTGTATGTAATCATTCCTCTGTGTAAAAGAAGAGTATGGTATCTATGTAAATATTACAATGTGTAAAAGAAGATTATTGTCTGTATGTAATCATTCCTCTGTGTAAAAGAAGAGTATGGTATCTATGTAAATATTACAATGTGTAAAAGAAGATTATTGTCTGTATGTAATCATTCCTCTGTGTAAAAGAAGAGTATGGTATCTATGTAAATATTACAATGTGTAAAAGAAGGTTATTGTCTGTATGTAATCATTCCTCTGTGTAAAAGAAGAGTATGGTATCTATGTAAATATTACAATGTGTAAAAGAAGATTATTGTCTGTATGTAATCATTCCTCTGTGTAAAAGAAGAGTATGGTATCTATGTAAATATTACAATGTGTAAAAGAAGATTATTGTCTGTATGTAATCAATCCTCTGTGTAAAAGAAGAGTATGGTATCTATGTAAATATTACAATGTGTAAAAGAAGATTATTGTCTGTATGTAATCATTCTTCTGTGTAAAAGAAGAGTATGGTATCTATGTAAATATTACAATGTGTAAAAGAAGATTATTGTCTGTATGGAATCATTCCTGTGTGTAAAAGAAGAGTATGGTATCTATGTAAATATTACAATGTGTAAAAGAAGATTATTGTCTGTATGGAATCATTCCTGTGTGTAAAAGAAGAGTATGGTATCTATGTAAATATTACAATGTGTAAAAGAAGATTAGTGTCTGTATGGAATCATTCCTGTGTGTAAAAGAAGAGTATGGTATCTATGTAAATATTACAATGTGTAAAAGAAGATTAGTGTCTGTATGTAATCATTCTTCTGTGTAAAAGAAGAGTATGGTATCTATGTAAATATTACAATGTGTAAAAGAAGATTATTGTCTGTATGGAATCATTCCTCTGTGTAAAAGAAGAGTATGGTATCTATGTAAATATTACAATGTGTAAAAGAAGATTAGTGTCTGTATGGAATCATTCCTGTGTGTAAAAGAAGAGTATGGTATCTATGTAAATATTACAATGTGTAAAAGAAGATTATTGTCTGTATAGAATGATTCCTCTGTGTAAAAGAAGAGTATGGTATCTATGTAAATATTACAATGTGTAAAAGAAGATTATTGTCTGTATGGAATCATTCCTCTTTGTAAAAGAAGAGTATGGTATCTATGTAAATATTACAATGTGTAAAAGAAGATTATTGTCTGTATGAAATCATTCCTGTGTGTAAAAGAAGAGTATGGTATCTATGTAAATATTACAATGTGTAAAAGAAGATTATTGTCTGTATGGAATCATTCCTCTGTGTAAAAGAAGAGTATGGTATCTATGTAAATATTACAATGTGTAAAAGAAGATTAGTGTCTGTATGGAATCATTCCTGTGTGTAAAAGAAGAGTATGGTATCTATGTAAATATTACAATGTGTAAAAGAAGATTATGGTTTGTATGGAATCATTCCTGTGTGTAAAAGAAGAGTATGGTATCTATGTAAATATTACAATGTGTAAAAGAAGATTATGGTTTGTATGGAATCATTCCTCTGTGTAAAAGAAGAGTATGGTATCTATGTAAATATTACAATGTGTAAAAGAAGATTATGGTTTGTATGGAATCATTCCTCTGTGTAAAAGAAGAGTATGGTATCTATGTAAATATTACAATGTGTAAAAGAAGATTATGGTTTGTATGGAATCATTCCTCTGTGTAAAAGAAGAGTATGGTATCTATGTAAATATTACAATGTGTAAAAGAAGATTATGGTTTGTATGGAATCATTCCTCTGTGTAAAAGAAGAGTATGGTATCTATGTAAATATTACAATGTGTAAAAGAAGATTATGGTTTGTATGGAATCATTCCTCTGTGTAAAAGAAGAGTATGGTATCTATGTAAATATTACAATGTGTAAAAGAAGATTATTGTCTGTATGGAATCATTCCTGTGTGTAAAAGAAGAGTATGGTATCTATGTAAATATTACAATGTGTAAAAGAAGATTATTGTCTGTATGGAATCATTCCTGTGTGTAAAAGAAGAGTATGGTATCTATGTAAATATTACAATGTGTAAAAGAAGATTATTGTCTGTATGGAATCATTCCTCTGTGTAAAAAAAACATTATGGTCTGTATTTAATTATTACCGTGTGTAAAAGAAGATTATGGTTTATATGCAATTATTCCTCTGTGTAAAAGATTTCTGCAAGTCTTATTTTTCATAGAATTCGTAAAGTTGAATTAATAACCATATTACAACAAATTATTTTTGTATTTCTTACGGTAATTGACAATAATTACTGTTTGAATTTCAGTCGCCTTACAGTCTTTTGATACATTAAGTGCTAAATACACTTCTTGCTAATTCGTTTCGAATTTTGTTTAAATTTACATGATACTAAAATAATACCTTAAACTGCCACTAAAAATACAGGAGAGTAGGAGTCCTGGTAAACCGGGTAGATCTCCCAGCGTGTCCATAACCAACAGGGGAAATAACTGTTTGAGGTAAAACGAAATAAAAAGGAAACAAAATGCGAAGAATGTTTGTACATTTCATTGTAAGGATATATTTTCATAACAGGAACGGATAGAGCAGGCTGCTTATATATATATATATATATATATATATATATATATATATATATATATATATATATATATATATATATGCATCATTACGTTGTAACAATATATTACAGTTTGTATTTAAATAACCTTGAAGCATATGATCAGCATCTATAAAGGGAAGTAAGCCAGTATGTGCAATGACGAACTCTGATCTTTGAATCAGAAGTTAAACTTGGTCACTGAACGTTTTTGCGCCTTCCAATATGACATGTGAACGCATTGTGGATTTATAATTAGAATGGATTGAACAAAATATTTCGATATTTACTGTAAGTCATTGCACGCCATGCTGACGGAGATACGTTCTGGATTTATAACACAGTCGAAAGCTATAATAAGCTTTAGGATGGTAGATTTGCAAGATAAATAACCTATACAGATATAATATCAAAGATATACTACCTGGTCATTTTTCTGGACCAGACCAGAAGACACTGGATCACACGTTGCGTAAAAAGCGTACATGGCTACGCCCACCATGATACACAATGATGTTATGGCCGCAATGCCTAGAACGTTCAACCATACCGCTCTGAAATACAAGAAGAACCTAGACAGTATTTATGGTTCTACTATTGTAAAATAAAACAATTTTAATTATTTTGCGTTCAATTATTTATGAGTGCTTTAAAGATGATGAATGAATATTCCATAAATAGTGCATTTGGCATATTCACGTAAATACTTGAATGATGTTACTGAGGAGATCTGCTTCAAGATAAAGCTCTGTCTCACAAGCTGGCCTTTTTGCTAAAGTAAATTGATATAGCTGTGTGTTCCGGAATCATTGATAGAGGACATTGCTATAGCTCTGTGTACATCGCGCAAGTTGGCCTTATTGATAGATGACATTAATAAAGCTGTGTGTTTCGGCCATACTGATAGAGGACATTCATACATCTCTGTTTTACTCACAAGCTGACCTTATTGATAAAAGACATTGATATCGCTTTGTTTTACTCACAAGCTGACCTTATTGATAGAAGACATTGATATAGCTCTGTTTTACTCACAAGCTAGCCTTATTGATAGAGGACATTCATAAATCTCTGTTTTACTCACAAGCTGGCCTTATCGATAAAGGACATTGATATAGGTTTGTTTTACTAACAAGCTAGCCTTATTGATAAAAGACATGGATATAGCTCTATGTACTACTCACAAGGTGGCCTTATTGATAGAGGATATTACTATAGCTCTGTGTTCTGGCCTTATTTATAGATGACATTGATATAGATCTATGTACTACTCACAAGGTGGCCTTATTGATAAAGGACGTTACTATAGCTCTGTGTTCTTGCCTTATTTATAGACATTGATATAGCCATGTGTAATACTCAGAAACTGGGGACACTCTGAACTAGTTACAATCTAGTCTTATTGACAGAAGACACGTACCTTGCTGTCTGTACTACTCTCAGTGTGACCTTAACGAGAGAGGTCACAGACAGAAATCTATAAACTACTCCCAGGCTACCACGACGCTAGCATAACTCTCTGTAGTACTCATTGGGGCCCCGAGAGGCCGAGTGGTCTAAAGCGCTTTCCGTTGCGGATCACTGCCGTCTCACCTCTGTCTGCGTGTGTTCGAGTCTAAGATTCGGCTAATGTAGTTATGTGAGAAAGCTTGCCAGTAGCTTCTCGTGGGTCGGTGGTTCTTTCCGGGGGTTTTCCCGGGATCTTCCTCCACCAATAATACTGGCCGCCATGTATAGCCTATCGTGTGCTGAAAAATGGCGTTAAACCCTAAAACAACAACAACAACTGTAGTACTCACAATTTGGCCTTACGGAGAGAGGACACTGACAGAACCCTCTGTATCTGTGCCTGATTTGTTCCAAACACAGAGCAACTGTGAATTCCTCCGCCGATAATGATGTTCCAAACAGTGTGACGCGTACTCGGGTCAGTATCGAACCTGATAAAGGAAAAATCACGTTAGTCGACGCCACGCATCATGATGCTCAAAATACAATAACGGGAGTATTCATAAAAGGTTACAAACGTAGGCAACACATCAAGCTTGATATAGTAGTCTAGTTTCTCCAGGAACCATGATAATCATACTTTCGCTTTATAGCAGTTAAAAAAGCTAACCAACCAGTAAACGCTATTTTCAGCCGAAAGATGAAGGAGTGACGAAATAATTGATATTATTACATTTGTTAAAGTATCTGACAGATATCAAATTGATCTGGCTGTGCTTTGTACACGTCTTTCAAAATGATTTCAAAACATAAACGATAGGAAAAGAAATCTAAAGAAAAGGACCGGTCACAAAGAGCAAAGACAAAGCATTTGTATAACTATATATATGAAATCAAAGTATATATATATATATATATATATATATATATATATATATATATATATATATATATATATATATATATATATATATATATATATATATATATATATATATATATATTCATTAAAACTATATATTTCATTAAAAAGATATATAAATATACACCAAACAGAACGGAAAGTGCTTTCCCTGAATTATATAAAAGAATGCCCGATAATAGTAGGCATAATTCATATTTAATACAAAAAATACTATCATATAGGTTAGAGCATTTGTAATCTGAACTCTACGGAGATTTTAACCCAGGTTCGCGGGTAAACATAATTTACTAGAACCTCATGCGAGTGTGTCAGCTACACATGAGTGCATATAACAGCGATTGAGTTGCAGTGCTTAGTTGTGAGGGGATACAAGCTCATGTGTGCAAACAAGGCGATGGGTGCCGTTTACACGCGGGAAATTCTCTGTATTTTAAAAGTTTATGTTCGCATTGCTGAACTCATCGACGTTATTGGAAAAATAATAATTTTTAATAATCATAAAACTCTCCTAATATAGTTCCGATATTCCTAGTGAAGAAACTTCCTAAAAAAACAAACTTCATAAGCTTTGGGCTCTGTATTTTATTTCTACATTTTGTTTGCTTCCGCTTAAGAAACATATATGTAGCATTTTACCAGCTCCATTTAAATGTTGTAGTAAGACTGTAAATATCAGGACATTATGGGTTGCACCTGAGTTGTGAAAAGATTGATTAAAACTGAATCTGCATTGCTCAGTGTATTTGATCATTTATTTATTATCCTTAGCACACGCAGACAAAAAGATCATACGTTTTTAAAATGTCACAATGGCATGGTCCTGAAGTTGGAAGTCAGATAAATTACCTATTGTTCAAAATATCATTCTTGCATATATTTGTTTTGTTCGCAAGATGGACAAAGATTTCTGTTTTATTACACTTTTTAAAAGGTGTGAGAAAGTTTCCTAATACCACAGAACAGAGTCATTATATAAAGGTTCTTCACTGTAATAAGCCTAGAATAGATTCCATGGATTGAACACACACATACACCCCACCCCCATTTATATAACAGTGATAAGTAACGACTCATGCAATGTAATGCTGAGATAATAGTACTACCGTATCAATAAAAATAAAACTAATTTCTAATGGAATGTTATACACGATCTCTTTCTTTCTTAAATGACTTACTCGAAGAAGACAATCCGGTTGTTTTTGCTAGCTATTTCCCAAGCCGTGTCAAATCCTCCGACAAATAAAGATGTCTGTACCAGGATGCAGATCATACCAGCAAAGACAATACACATCTGTACTGTGTCCGCCCATAACACCGCTTTCATTCCCCCCTGTGCAAGAAACCCACAAGCATATGAACATCAATATTTCCGAATAATTACAACTTCTCTAACTTTCCACAAATATTTGCAAATATAGCATCTGTGGTTGGCGTCTTTTGGAATTATCAATGATCTGAAGACAATTGTTGAATTCTGCAAAGAAGCTCTTATGGGAAAAAAGTTATTTACATTATATATTTTGGTACCATCGTCATCATAATACTTAGTATCTAGACGTCTAAGTCTACAACAGATACAGTGAATATTTTAAACCGAATGATGTTTGTCAAAACCGAATGATGTTTACTGTTATGGAAATTTCCAGTAATAGCCAATACTTCTCTAAGATTCAACGAATTCAGAATTTGAATACCAATTACCAGTCATGCATTAGGGTTTATGTTGCAAATCTAATATTTTCTTTAGTTACTTTATGCAGCAAGCACAACCTACAACAATAGTACACGATTCCGTTATCATTTTCTATCGACTTTGTCAAACCTTGTGTGCATTTATCATGCTTTTTTAAACTTCGACAGATTTTTTGAGTTTATTGACATATGTTTAGTAAATCAGTAACATATACTTAGAAATAAAACATTTCCTTCCCATTGTAAATCCGACTAACGTATGTTAAAATAATAAAAACATTTCAAATATGACCTTGTTTTTATCCAAATTTTGGATTTTAGAGTTTATTACCATGTATTTAATTTTCGATCTGATATGAAAGAGATACAATACATATGCTACTGGTACGCGGACACATAATGGGGCATATGTTTAATGGTCAGGTCCTATTAAACAACGCAAAGACGGGTAAAGGTATGCCAAAGACGGCACATAAACATTTAAACTTACAATAGAAGAAAATATTTACTATTGATATAAATGTGTTTCAAAACATTATTATATAAGAATTATAAATGTTTGTTTTGTCTATGTGTTTGTCACGTTGTGGATAAGGAACAATACCAGATTCCAACATGTATATGCTAGACCCTGAGGCTAATAATTCCGCATAAATGTTACGAATATTATACTTTTTATAGCGACGCACGATTCACAGGTAAGTGAAATGAATTTACTGTGTTACCTTCAAAGGAACACATCAAGTGGAGGTCTTGAAACAAACCTTGACAGACTGGCTGGAAGGGGGCAATGTCTGCTAATTATGTAGACCATGGGTGAATCGACATCCACTAGGAATTCATCAAGGCATGGCCACCATTGGAATAGCAACTTTAAATCTAGTATCATGAAAACTAAACGTCGTAGTCGCTAAACCATCTTGCGGGAAGTTATAAGCTACTCCGACGTCATTCGAAATTGGCGGGAAAATTTGTTATTCTGGGAATTACAAATGAGCTTAGGACAGGTCATTTATTTATTTGCTCGATTGTTGTAATATATTACGTCAAAATAATTGTACTTTAATTATATGCAGTGTGTATTCTTCATTACTAGAATCGTTAGTATGTAGATTTAGCATTTGTAATGTTTTGTTCCTTTGTTGTGTTTGATTCCTTTGCAGTGTTTAATGTACATGCATTTTGAGATATGAGCAATGTTTATACAAAGACTTAATATTGTAATTCTCTATTAAGTTAATTCGTAGTAACATCGTGCATTTATTCATGTGATATTCACAATTTGCAAATGTTCAATTGAATTATAACTATAAATAATAGGAGCAGTGTGCAACATTAGTTAATACGGATATATGACTATTTGTGTACACTTTGTAGGAATAATGTTTAATGATATATAAGCGTATGGATATGCGGATATCTGTACACTTTGTAGAAGTGTAATACACAGAAATGCGCCAGATTATGTGATATTGTTCTGTATAATAAGACTGATAATCTATATCTACCGATGTGATGAAATATATTGATATATGCATGATAGGCAGTTGATACCGTGTATACCATGCCAGGAAGTATGGGTATTTCGATATGCACGAAAGCGTGACAAAAGAAGGTAATGGCTTATCTGATGATAGATTGTTGTTAGTGTGAGTCTAGATAGCTAGAGGAATACACGAATGTCCTTGTGTGTTCATACAGTAATCCTTTAGGGACCATAGGAGCTGTAGGAAACAGAAGAGATATACCATAGTACAGTTGGTCCCGAGTGTCTGGGAGACCAGAAAAGAAAAGAATGGAGGCAGAAGTCGATGGACTGGAGGAGAACTGGATTACCAGTCAACATAAAGCATAATACGGATGAGGAGGAACACAGGACAGGAGGAAAATCTATCACACTAAGTAGATGATGAAATAGGCCGTCACTTGGTCAAGTGAAAGACGAGTGATTGGGTTTAAAATATTGAATTTCATTTGAGAAATGACTATTTGTTATTGAATGGTATTAAAAGTTTTGTTCATTTTAATTTCACCATTTTGTTTATTCAGTATATTAACTGTCGGGACCGCTGACTGGGGTTTCAAAGCTTTGCATCTGTCTATCACTCTTTCAATTTCTAAAAAAAGCGAACCAGGGTGGGTGTTATGTAACAATTAATTATAATACTATAGCCCCTCACTCCAACCTAGTTAACGGGAACCTCTACAGTGTTGATCGTTCTTTTCTTTATATATATAGTTTCCTATTCACCGCAGTAAAAAAAATATATTTTTTTACCGGTATTGTGCCTTTCAAAATTTGATGTATTGTCTAATTTGTGAAAAATAATTATTGCATTTTGGGCTAGAAGGAACCTCATATAGATGATTTTCAGAGTTGGTGATTTCCTCAGAAAGGTCTTTTGATAATGGACATTATCGCATTTGGGGAGAGGAAACGTCGTAAATTGTAGACTGAGGCAAAACTGTAGGTACCATTCTGGTGGATAATTGGGGGACATCTTGCCGTCGTGATTTGTAGAGGAAGTGAAAAGGTTGGCGTCGTGAATATTTATAGATGCAGTGAAATTGACATCGGTGGAGTAATCGGTGCTTGTAGATGGATCAACGTTACGAACTGGTGAACTATGGTCAGTAGGTTGAAAGATTCCAAGTTTCAATATTGGTACAAAATGGTTGGCATTCCACGTCATTTGTGTTTGAGGGCCTGTTCTGGTCCAATTAATTTCTAAAGGTTGTTGTACAGCTTGATTGTAAAATTCAGGTTACAATAAATTGGCCAGCCTTTGGTGTGCTTTGTCAATTGTTCCATTCATATTTGGATAAAGCGATTGTATAGGTGACTCGATAACATTTGTCAAAGCCATCATATCTCATATTGACGAGTGTTCATTGCTGCTGAAACAATCTTTAACCGAACTGACGTAAGGTGGTGAGGATAAACACAACTCATTGTTGTCAGTTCTGAATGCGTATCGATCGGTCTTACTAATCATCTTTAAAGCTGTTTTATCACGGAGCTGACATACCATATTTTCATGTTCACTAATAGCTGTTAAAACTGAATTAAACAGGCACTTTCCATAATTGGCAGCCAAGACTGGAATTCCATGGCATAAGATGATAAACGTAATTTATCCGCAATGGTCATTTGAGTGATAGTCTGTGAAGTATTCAAATGGTGTTACTAACGTCCGTTCCATTTCCACTTGGTATTTTATGTACTACATTTTATGTAAAGAGTACTATTTTACAATACTGTAAGTTGAAAGCATCGTTCTCTTTGTATTACTGCTATGTTAATTGAGTTAAATAGATATTAAAAAGATCAATATATATATATATATATATATATATATATATATATATATATATATATATATATATATATATATATATATATATATATATATAAAGCAAAGATTTTATGCAAACAAAAACGTAATTTCCATCAATTCTTTCCATATTCAGCTGATCGTATACACGACCACAAAAATGCTCTTATATATCGAAGTTTTGTCTATGTTTCGGGAAAGGAATACATCTAATTCCTCCATTTAGACGATCTGAATTTCGACATTTATACCATCTGGATTTCGGCAGTGAGAATTAAAAGGCCCCACTGCCTTCTGTTCATCTTTATCGATCGAAAAATCAACAAATCATTGCAAAAATTGTAAATACTTAAATAGCGGACGTAAGCAATGCCCGGAGGCGTGTCTAAGTTACGCTCGCCGATTGGTTTATTGATCAGCATGACTGACAAGCGGCGATAAGTCAATTGCTCGACATGACTATCATTTGATTTGTGCCGCCTGAGCTCAGGTTTCTTCACACTTTCTCGGCGGGCACGCGGTATCCAATCGTTTTGCGAAGTTTTGTGTATTTTTCGATCGATAAGGGTGAACAGAAGGAAGTTGGGCCTTTTAATTCTGACTGCCGAAATCCAGATGGTATAAATGCCGAAATCCAGATGGTATAAATGTCGAAATCCAGATATTATAAATGCCGAAATCCAGATGGTATAAATGCCGAAATTCAGATGGTATAAATGCCGAAATCCAGATGGTATAAATGTCGAAATCCAGATGGTATAAATGCCGAAATCCAGATGGTATAAATGGAGGATTTATGAATTGTGCCCTACAGCAATAGCCTTTCTATACAAAGTTTTTAATACCTTTGAAGCCAATTCGGAAATACAGAATCACGTAACTCTTTAATAAGACGTGATGATATGTTTTCCGGAAAATTCTGCGCTTCAGTTCATTATACAGGGGTTTAGACAATCTTACGGCAGTGATATATTCCTAAATAGTATCTGATATTCATGACATGATAATACGAAACAGTGCCATAATCCTTACTTCTTCACTAATTTTGTAGAAACCAAAGTTTAAGATTGACAGATGTATAGTGGTGGTACCCAACATTGAGTTCGGTTGTATATCTATCTATCTATCTATCTATCTATCTATCTATATATATATATATATATATATATATATATATATATATATATATATATATATATATATATATATATATATATATATATATATATCACGATACGGTTTTGTTTTATGTGATACTTACAAGGGCCGTGTAAAATATGCATACTAGGCTTACGACCAACATCGAACCCCAGAGCGGCAATCCGGTTACTGGAAATGTAAAAACAAGATGGTACTCTGATAAAAAAGAAGACATATAAAAACGAATTGTAAACTTAGATGGTAGTTTTTAAAAAGAAGCGTTTCACTCGGCATTCGACACGTACACCCTGAACAAATTCATGTCAAAGTATCAAATCCATTTTAGAAGTGTGGAAATTCCCTCTTTACTTTGGGAAAGGTTCTCACGAAATAAACGGCCAATCTCTTTCGAACAATAGTTTTATCTCTTTTACAACACTGTATGAAAGGAAATTATTTGTGTGAAATGCAAAAATTACGTTCACTTTTGCTAAGAACGCTTCGAGAAATCATGGTTATGCAAAATCACCGACTACTTGCATGCCATCAAAATCATCGACTGATTCCATTCCATCAAAATCATCGACTAATTCCATGCCATAAAAATCATCGACTAATTCCATGCCATCAAAATCATCGACTAATTCCATGCCATCAAAATCATCGACTAATTCCATGAAATCAAAATCATCGACTAATTCCATGCCATCAAAATCATCGACTAATTCCATGCCATCTAGCTAATGTTTATTTCTTGATTAAGGAACTGGATCGATAATATGTTCATCTGGCATATTACATACTACTCAACACCTCTGTAGCCGTTGAGTGTACGTATGTAATTCACGATGATGAGAGAGAGAGAGAGAGAGAGAGAGAGAGAGAGAGAGAGAGAGAGAGAGAGAGAGAGAGAGAGAGAGAGAGAGAGAGAGTACCTGCATTTAGAGCCAGGGATGGAGCATACATCACTAACGACATGTAAAATATCTGAAAATAAATATTTTAAAAACTACATTTGTAAAATTAGAGAATGGAACAAACAGTGGTGAAAATCAAATGCAATGACTTGGATGACTTTGGAGACAGGAGTAGTCATTTTTATTCTCCTACAAATTACTGAAATCCTGTCCTTACCTGCTTATGTCTTTGCAATTAATATGCCGATTCTGAGATATTGTGTCTGATTCAACCACACCCTATAAGAAGTCTTTTGTTGAAAACCAGATTTACATATGATATTCTACTTCAGAGCATCGGCAACAAGATTTCAATATCGGTGTCTTGGAAGCCATATTAGCATAATTTAAATTCTGACCTAAAATACATCATATGTTGTCTTCTGGTGAGGCTAAAAACCTCTTGTTAATATGACTTTTTGTTTATTGAAATTATGCTATCACGATTGTCGACAAGGCTTCTAGGATGGATATACTTTTAGTCAAAAAGGCAAGACAATGATTTATTAGGCATTACATGAAAAGTTTATGAAAATAACCCAATGTGCTTTAATGAGCTTTAGGATTATGATCAATGGAATAAACTGACATTGAAAATTGTAAAAGTAGTTTCAAATTAGTCCGAGCATTTTCGACTCTAAATGAGTCTTTATCAAATGCTAATACGAAATAGAGACAAGACAAACGAAAACCCACGAAAATCTTAGAGGTTACAAAACTTTACATGACTATTATTACATGAATAAATCCTTAAAATTTATGTTTCAACTAGTTTACTTCCACTTTATGTCCATGCATAAAAATATTTTTTATTGACCTAGCAATCAATGACCTGTATCACGAACGGTTATTTTAAGTACATTTATGTAACCATAAGTTATATCCCTGCTATTTTATTGTTATAGTAGTAATTATAGGTTATTGGATGACAAATGAGTAAATTTAGAGATGTATTTGAATAAAAATGAGCCATCTTCAAACAGATGATTTTTGCGTTCGTGGCTGTTTTCTTTTTCTAGTTTTCTTGCTTAAAACCACCTGATTTCAATGTTCTAAGGCTGTGTATCTAGTAAAAAAAATTCTTTCCTAGTTTCGGAACTCCAATTGGAGATGTGAGCAGCTTCAACAAGTGTAATATAACGGAAAGCATAGGCACGGTAGAAGTGTTCTGCGACAGGTCCTCTGTACAGCTCTTTTGTCATCCAATCAGATCGTTGAAGGATGTTTCTTTCCCAGTAAACTTCAGCTTCTCCAACATACTGAAGACTACACATCTTACATTACAAGGTAAACTACGAGCATGTCAATGCTTTTAAGAATACATTATGAAATTTTTGTTTGTTTTCTGCTTATGTATATGTTTGCGCAACATTTGGAACTCCTCATTATGCAGTTGATTTTTTGTAATACACATTGTCCCTATGGGGTAATATATAAAAACATTCCTACAGTGCTTCTTATGAAAAATATGTACAGACATTCCTGGCATGGTCCCTGTCTCTAAAATTATTTATACAGTTTATTTCCAAACCATATATAATTATATTGCCTGAAGAATGAACGAAGGAACTTTGCTTATCTAGACAAAATTGCAAGGATTGTTCTTTTATAAAAATATTTCTGCGTAGAAATGTTATACAAGAATAAAGAAAAATATCCATCCATTGCTTCCATCTCATGATGACACACTATTGTGCTTTACCTCTACCATCTCATAAAGACACGAGAACTATTACTCGAAAATTTAAGATGCAAATGGTAATTTCTGAAGAGTAATTAGCGCAAGATGATTGTGACAAAACCTGAGTTTTACTTCTGATTGATGAAACAAATGAAACTAACTTGACAAATGTATAACACATACATAATTGTATACACACAATACTAGCATGTACGAACTTGTATCTCATATACTGAAAATGAGCTTTGAAAAAAGTTATGTACATAATTTGCAAATGTTCTCGGCTTCTGTCAATATACATAATGACACTTTGGGCCTATACTTTATTCCATTATATTTTACTTAGATTTACTCACCATCCAGAACATGTATATGCTGCATGCAACCATTCTGTTGACTCTCCCAAATCGCATTTCTATATACTGTAACATAAGAAAAATATAAGAGAAATAATTCCCAAATCGCATTGCTATGTACTGTGACTAAACTAATTTCAAGTAGTAGAAACGAAGTTTTTAAAAAAAGCGTAATCACTCAAATTAGTCAGATACATGGTTTTCAAAATCCAACAATCAAAACATTATTCCATGCTTGGCAATGTATATTGTTAACGACAATTAGTTCTCAAAGCCATGTTACATAGATATACAAATACCGTAAACGTCATACTATATATATATATATATATATATATATATATATATATATATATATATATATATATATATATATATTTATATACCATCAGAACCATGTTATATAGATAATCAACTACCGTCAATGCCGTGCTACATAGATATACATATACCATCAACGTTATTCTACATAGATATGCATATACTGTCAGGGCCATGTTACATAGATACTCAAACACATCAAAGCAATTCTGCATAGATATACAAATAATAATAATAATAATAATAATAATAATAATAATAATAATAATAAAGAGGATTTTTATAGAAGCTTTAGAAGCTCTAAGCGCATTACACCAATAATGATATGACTACAGAAAAACAAAAAACAAAAACCATTAAATTGGAAAACATAAAAACATGCTGGAAACATATAATAAACAAAACATTATTAGGTTTCTAAGTTTGTTCTTGCAGTCGAAAAAGGTGTCTAATTTAAATGGACAATGCATTCCACGTTGCTGGGACTTGGTATGCAAAAGAACGTTGTCTGTATGACTTCATTTTCATAGAAGGAATAATCAGTGTATGATTGTCAGAGGAGGAGCATAAGCATGTTGCTGGTGTGTACACATGGGCGAGGCCGCATAGGTATGTGGGACTGGATTCTGTCAGTAAAACAAAGCACATAGAACAAATTTTGTAATTGATTCTGTATCGAATGGATATCCAGTGTAGTGTACAGAGCAGTGGGGAGGTGTGCTCTGATCGTGGCACTCTAAAGATGATTCGAGCAGCTGTGTTTTTAACCGTTTGAAGATTCTGGAGTAGATATTTTGACGAATTTGACAGAATTGAGTTACAATAATCCAGTCTTGAAAGAACTAATGAATACACAAGTGTTTTAGTGGCACCAACTGAAATATATTTGCCATTGGAGGTGATGCGTCTCAGCTCAAGATATGCAGCCTTGCACATATTCATGACATATTGTTGCAATGTTAGAGTACTGTCCAGAGTAACACCTATCTTTCATACTGACTGTGAGAATTTAATGTTGGTGTTGCTAATATATATTGTTTGGGGTAAAGATGTGAATGAGAAAGTCTTTTTGTTGTGATCAGAATGGCTATAGTTTTATTATTGTTCATCTGCAGCTTGTTACATGTCATCCATGATTTCACATCATAAATGTACCTCTCTACTCCATGGATGGTAGCATCAACATCAGTTTGGTGGCTAAACTTGTATGTTTGATTGTACAATTGGTGAGACACTTGGTGAAGATCTACGACACTTGAGAGCTTACAGAGTAAATAGTAAAGGACCAAGAACAGACCCCTGTGAAACACCACAACATAGATGAACTGGGCTGGAGTTTATTCCATTTGCAGATACAATTTGTGTCCTGTTGACTATGTAGGACTTGAACCACTGTAAAGCTGTATTGTGAATGTTAAATACGTGCTGGAGACGGTGAAGTAATATATCATGGTCTATTGTGTCAAATGCTGCACACAAATCAGGGAGGGTAATCTTTCCGCTATCCAAAACAGAGTGAATGTCAAAAGAGTAGTTTCAGTACTATGGCAAGGACGATATGCAGACTGTAAATTGCTAAAAGGACTAAATTCAAATAAGAATCAAGTTGGGTTTTTCCAAAAATTGTTTTATATAAACGAGAGATTAGAAACTGGGCGGTAGTTCTTTAAATCGTTATGGTCAAGTGTTGGTTTCTGCAGCAGAGGCTTTACGATCTCAGTTTTGAAAAATGATGAGAAATCCACCGATGAGAGAGAGATATTAATAACATCAGTTAGTGAAGGCAGTAGTAGGTCTAAGCACTCAAGCAGCAGTGATGTTGGAATTGGATCAAGTTCACATGACTTCGGTACACTCTTTATCACGATTATCCGTACGAAATCCATAGAGACAGGTTCAAATGCTACTAATGATTGTCGCTGAACTTCTGACTCATGACAGTATGGTGACGAGTCAATTGAAATTGTGTTGTCAAGTGTATCTTTAATGGTTTGTACTTTGTCGTGGAAGAAATTTGCAAATAGGTCCGGAAGGGCTACTGGAGAGTAGGTAGTTGGAAGTGGTGTACATTTTTGTTCCTTGACATTAGTTTGTTAGTTTTTTTCGGAGAGCTCTTTGCAGCTGGAACTCTCTGTGATTTTTGTACTTTTGGGGGATAATTTGGCTAAATAGATTATGTTTGGTGAGTTTTTTCTTGGCGGCGTCATAAATTTGTTTATGAATAGTGAGTCTTGTGGAAAGCCAAAGCCTCTCCGCTCTACGGCGATGTCTTTCAGTAGTGCAAAGCTGGTCTCTAACATTTTTTAAAATTGATATTCTGCACTTGGCAGCTGTGGCACGTTTTTCAAGCAGTGAACGCAGGCAGTTATCGAGTTGTTCTGCGGTAGGAGGTAAGCAAGTTTTTAGGTTTTCTTGGATGTCATGCATTAATTTTATTCTATTTATCGTACGGTGGTTTCTCTTAGTGGCAATACAGGTTGAGGGTTAGGGGCTGATACGTCGATATCGCATATAATGCAGAGGTGATCTGATGCAAGTTCGTGATATACAAGGGGTGGCTTACAGAATATTATCATCAGGTCTATGAAGAATCCAGTCTAAAATTTATGGGTGGGTTGGTTAACGGTTTAAAGTTGAAAACATGAATGGAATCTAGGAGTTTTGATGTGTATAGGTTTCCAGGACAAAGTGAAAGTTGAAATCTCAAAAAAAACATTAGGTTGCCATCTTTCGAATTTCCATACTCCACAAGATTCAGAAACTGCTCCAAAAAGAGAGATTCAGGCAGCTTGTTGTTTCGATTAGGAGCAAGGCTGTAGAGAAAATAAAAATGGACTGACCTGTGAGTGTTGTTTGGACTAGTTCAAACGATGTGTGTAGGAAATTGAATGTTGTATTGTACTTAATACATTTTATCATGTAATTCTTTGTGATGACAACAATTCCACTTCGACGAGAGTGCCGGGGCAACGACATAATACAGTAAGCGGTGTTAGATCCACGCACTTGGGCTGATCGCCTGATGTTTTAAGACGTGTTTGTCAGGAAGAAGACGTCGATATTCTGGTCGTTGATAAAATTAACTATTTCTGTGCGCTTTTCCGCAGGTCCTACTTATTGGGCGTTGAATAATGCAATACGCAATGGCATCTCTGTAACAGTTAGAACAACGGTTTACGATTTAAGATGGATTTTCACCAGGTTATCAAAATTATCGGCCAAATTTTTAAATTGTTTATCTGGAAAGTGCGAAAGGTAGAAAACTGGGATTCTTTTTCCTGTTCTACGCCGACCAGCTTTGAAACAACGTTTCTTTTTTCGCTTCCGTTTACATTTAAGTAATGATGAATTTAGTACCAGTTCTATTAGTGTTGAGCAAAATGTAGTATGAAGAGCCAAGGAGTGGTCATTTAAAGCAAATAATAAGGGTCCATCATATCATAAGCGGGTTGACTGGCGATCACGCGATGGCGGTTTATTAAAAAACAAAGGACGTCTTAACAGTGGTACAAGACAGCTGAGAAAAATTATAATTGTTCTCGTTTCAAAAACAAGGAGATGACGAAACACATACGAACTGAAAAGCTAATGCATGATGAAACACAATAATGTAGATGAAGATAGACAACAAAACAAACACATTATCATGAAAAATAACACAAAGGAGAAAGAGCTGCGTCAAACCGGTTAAGCTATTGCGGCCATCTTTCCAGAACTGATACCGTCAATGCCCTGCTGCATAGATATGCAAATATTGTAAATGCCGTGCAACACACATATACATATACCTTCAAGACATAGATATACCTATACTTAAAGGCATGTTACACAGATATACAATATCGTCAATGTCCTGCTACAAAGATATGCAAATAGCGTCAAAGCCATACTACATACATATACTAACAGCGTCAAAGCCATACTACATACATATACTAATACCGTCAAGGCATGTTACACATATATACTAATAGCGTCAAAGCCATACTACATACATATACTAATAGCGTCAAAGCCATACTACATACAAATACTAACAGCGTCAAAGCCATACTACATATATATACTAATAGCGTCAAAGCCTTGCTACATACATATACTAATAGCGTTAAAGCCTTACTACATACATATACTAATAGCGTCAATGCCATGCTACATTTATATATACAAATACCGTCAATGCCATTTTACATTAATATACAAATACCGTCCGAATCATGTTATACAGATATACAAATACCGTCAATATCATTCTACATAGATATGCAAATACCGTCAAAGCCATGTTATACATATATACAAATACCGTCAATACAATGCTACATAGATATGCAAATACCGAATATGCCGTGTTACATAGATGCACAAATACCTTTGATGCCCTGCAACATAAATATACTATTACCGTTAACACTTATATAACACACCACACTACTACATAGTAAAGGGAGAATACCCAACTGAGTTCATTTCTTGCAATGAACCGTTCTCCACGAAGCACTTTATAAAAGATTGCTTCGATCTCCAACCTATACGCAACTGTTAATGCAATGTTCAGCGGAAGAAGGAATGTTTTGAAACGATAAAGGTGTTTCTTATTTTAAATTTTTGGAATGGAGTGAATGTTTTTCTAAAATATAGGTTTTGTACAATAATATTCTCTTTGAGTATTTTGTACTCTTGGTTACCTTAATTTAGTTTTTATCATCTAATTACCCCATATATATTTCTCTACTTAGCCTCGGGTCGCAATGAACATTTTCTAAAAAAAACAGCACAAAACATTAAGGAAACTTACCTTCATGAATGATCTTTAAAAACATTAAAGTGGAATATGTATAATTTACTATGGAAATTCCAAAACTTTGACCCAAATAAACGTATCTACCTCTTCTATTAATGATGGTCATGTTTTTAAGCAATTGCATATAGAGAATAATTTAGCTATGTATTGGTTACACACAACGAAATAAATAAAGTCAATCAGATCAAGCAGAAATGAACTCCATTTTTGCATAAGGTCAAGTCCAACATACAATGTTACATTACAATAGCATGCAATTAAATATATTAAAAAATATTACCAAACAAACAATTAAGTACAATATACTGTTACATATATTTGATTTGATATATCTGTTTTTTTAATTTAATATTGTTTGTCAGTTTAAATTTTTTAATTTATTTTTCATTAGATACTATTGTAGTGTAAATATAATCACTAAATATAATGTTTTCTCAGGAAATCGATTGATCGAATTATTCTTTCGTAAACAAGTAATTTTGATCTAGTTACTGACTGTGATTCAATGTTAGTGATACCCACGTAGACATGTTTCATCATTATTTTCAAATGATACGGTTGTTCTCATGTTCAAAATGAGACTAGAGAAGAAGTAAACAACTTTTAAATTTTTAAAGTAAAGATGTTTGGTTCTCGTCAGGGTCGTGCTCGGGGTAAGCGATTTAAACGATCACGTGTCTCCTTCACACACACACACACACACACACACACACACACACACACACACACACACACACACACACACCTTTTTGGGACTTTTCAATTTGGGGATTTGTTTTGTAACTGCTTATTAGAATACGATATAATGTTCAGTTCAAGTCTTTTACAAATGGCCTTAAATACTTTTCTTTTGTTGTTGCCAAGGTTTTTGAATCCACGGTAACAATTCTTCACTTCATTTTGATTTAAGGGTTATCTCGAGAAATATTTTATCAGGTCATACAAAATTCTTGGACAAAGAAAGTTTATTAAAATCGTATTCTGATTTCCAACACCAGAGTGTTCAATCTTGTGATTCTACTAGGAATATTAAAAAAAAATCCATCTTGGATTTTCCAATAGGACTCTAACTTTAATTTAATATAACATTTAATCACTATGACTTTTTTAATTTAATTTGTGGATAATTCTTGGATTTTTTTAAAAATTTGATCTTTTATACAATCTTTTTCCAGGGAAATAAATTATTTGTTAAATTTAACAAAACTTGCTGTTTTCACTCTTTCTTTGGTACGTTATTAGAGCCTAAACTCGTAACAATACATAATACTAAATGTTAGGCTACTCTGATATTGTCTTTATTAAAGAAGTCACCTTAAATGTTAGGCTACTCTGATATTGTCTTTATTAAAGAAGTCACCTTAAATGTTAGTCTACTCTAATATTGTCTTTATTAAAGAAGTCACCCTAAATGTTAGGCTACTCTGATATTGTCTTTATTAAAGAAGTCACCCTTAGTGTTAGGCTACTCTAATATTGCCTTTATTAAAGAAGTCACCCTATATGTTAGGCTACTCTAATATTGTCTTTATTAAAGAAGTCACCCTAAATGTTAGGCTACTCTAATATTGTCTTTATTAAAGAAGTCACCCTAAATGTTAGGCTACTCTAATATTGTCTTTATTAAAGAAGTCACCCTAAATGTTAGGCTACTCTAATATTGTCTTTATTAAAGAAGTCACCCTAAATGTTAGGCTAATCTAATATTGTCTTTATTAAAGAAGTCACCCTAAATGTTAGGCTACTCTGATATTGTCTTTATTAAAGAAGTCACCCTTAATGTTAGGCTACTCTAATATTGCCTTTATTAAAAGAAGTCACCCTAAATGTTAGGCTACTCTAATATTGTCTTTATTAAAGAAGTCACCCTAAATGTTAGGCTACTCTGATATTGTCTTTATTAAAGAAGTCACCCTAAATGTTAGGCTACTCTAATATTGTCTTTATTAAAGAAGTCACCCTAAATGTTAGGCTACTCTAATATTGTCTTTATTAAAGAAGTCACCCTTAATGTTAGGCTACTCTAATATTGTCTTTAATAAAGAAGTCACCCTAAATGTTAGGCTACTCTAATATTGTCTTTATTAAAGAAGTCACCCTAAATGTTAGGCTACTCTAATATTGCTTTTATTAAAGAAGTCACCCTAAATGTTAGGCTACTCTACTATAGTCATTTTCAAAAATAGTCTGCCTAATGCTCAGCTACAATGGCATAATCTTTCCGACGCTTACTCTTAAAAAAGAATAAATTACTCTTTACAAAAAAATCAATAAATTTACCACAAATATTATGTTTATATTTTAAAATTGTAGTTTTGTAAATACCTTCTCAACTAGTTATGATCTTTGCTGTAGAGCTCAGTAAATGACTCGACATAAAAACCTACATTTTATTTTAAGACATCTCTAAAAAAGGTTGTCTTTATATGGATGTGTGAGCTTTCAAGTCTTAAAATATATACATATACAGCACATCACCTCAGTTGTAAAATAGTTTAGATGTTTCCGGAAGTTGCAAAATGAAAATAATCATACCATTAGAGATATAAACAGTTGTAACCTTCATTACTCTGTGTCAAACTATAAACAATCGCTTTCTAAACGAAAATACGAATTTAAACTGTTTTATGTTTCAAGTTTTGTTTGCATATTCAATGTATATACATGTGTGTGTTTTTGCCTTTTGAGAAAGTTTATATGTACTTGAACAAAACCACACTTATCTGATCTATATTTTGAAGTAATAATTCTTCCTTATCAAAATGTAATCTCGGTATGAAACTTCTTAAGAGTAATTTCTCCACCAAAAAATCTTATCTTTTGTAAATTGAGCCAAGATGAAACGGCCAGTGCAGATGCTACTGGCTGAGAACAATGTACATGGGAATAATAATTTGTAAACTTCAGTCATTGCAAAATAACGTTTCGCCCGTATGGTCTGATCGCGTGTCCTCCATACATTAGATTGATATCTAAGTCACAGAAAAGTTCAATACGGGTTAAAAAGAGTTTATTTTGGAACGTGAGCATGTACATATCACGTTCAGGCCCTCTCATCGATCGCTATTGAAATGAATAGTGTGAATCCTAAAGTAACCAAGGTCACGGATTGTTGATAATTCTTTTTTATCTTTATTGAACTAACTATACAGATTTGCTCATTACGAATAGATGGTTATCAAAGCAAGGCGAAATATGAAATTTAGCCGCAAATAATATGGACTGGTACAGCTCTCAATGTGACAGACTTAATAATTCGTACTTTGAAATAAGGTTACTTAAATTATAATGAATGCTAGAAACTTTTTCATATAAATGCTATCACAATGTTTAATTTTGCAGACGTTATGTTTGTTTCACCATGCTGGCCCCATTGAACTTGTACAACAAAAGTTGTTATAATTTGTGTTAATATTTAATTCTAACGTCAGTTTTTACAGCAAAGTTGGAAGAATCTCACATTTAAACCTTAGGATAGTCATTGAGGTATTGATTAATAATTAAACTTCCTGTAAATATTATCACAAGTACAGCATATTAACATTTGTCTCCGAGGTATCAGTTATGTGGAAGAAAAGTTAGTTTAAGTTTGCGGCCGAAAAAAAAGACCTGAAAGTTTGGTCTCCTCCACAGAAATCAGATAACGTTATCAACAACACGATGTAATCGGCAGATGTGTATACTGTTTGTTTTCTATTTCGAAAATGTGAAACCCTTTTTTAAAGCCCTCTAATAATGTTCAGAAAGATCGTTCAAACACTGGAGATAAACTTAGGTAGGTTGTTCCCCTTTGTCCATTCATTATCTTGTACATCCATGTGGCGTCATAAGCTTTTATCCAAGTCCATCAAGACAGTAGCTATATGACTTTCAGTTATGAAAGAATTTCTATTTAATATTAAGGGTGTATTGTCCTTCTCTGAATCTGATATGACCGTTGCTGTTCGCTGAAACTGTCGAAAGGCATCACCTTTCCATATTTTATTGAAAATGTGTGATAACGTATCTAGTACTGTGTCCTGTATGTGTCAGACGATGATAGTGGATATTTTATTGGTCCGCTGTAGTGTCATAGACTATATCAAGAGTCTTGCAACTCTCTGAGAATGAAATATTTATTGTAATCTTCAGTGTAATCAGATGTCAATGTTAAATGGTCTTTTACTTATAACGTTTGAATACGGCGGAAGGTTTAAGATTACTCCTCTTGAGAGAAGTTACTCGGGAATGTTTCAGCGACTCTATTTCAGATTTCTAGTACAGTTGTTACCATTTCATCAAATTTCGGTACATGCTTGAAACAATTGCTTTTAAATTTGAGATCAGGTATCGTATTCCATATTGATTTAATAGAGGTTCTCTAACGGTACGATGAGCATCAGCTACGTGTATACGGTATTTATTCAGATTTTCATTTCTTGGACTGGTACTGAAATGTTGAGGGACCCGTTTCCTTTTCCTTATAGCCTTAGCATGGATAATCAAACCAACGTTAATTGACACGGTTGGGGATCACTGAAGTTTTTGGCATTGTATCCCTGACAGCATCATAGAAAGATTTGTAAATACAAGTGCTCTATCCTCTACGTTGACAAAACTACCAACTAATAGATTTGATATGGAGAGGGACTGAAAGAAGAGAAGTCTTGTGGAAGGTAATAGCCAAAAAGGGATCCCCCAGAAAATTTATATCCATGGTGCCGTATTTCCACGAGTCCAATACAATGGAGAGACACCTGAGCCATTCCCAGTAATCAATGGCGTCAAGCAGGGTTGTGTTCTGGCACCGATGCTGTTTAGTCTAGTGTTCTCAGCCATGATGACTAATACTTTCAAAGACGGAGAAGTTGCAATCGGCATCAGTTTTATTACAGATAGAAAATTATTATGTCCCAGGAGGCTTCAAGCGAAAATCAAGGTTATGACAGACACCCTTAGGGATTTCTTTTTACTGATGAATGCATCCTCAGTGCTGGTGTAGAAGCCGACATGCAATGCTTCTTTGACAAGTACTCCAGCTCCTGCACAGGCTTAGGTCTCACAATAAATACTAAGAAGGCTTAAGTCTTGCATCAGCTGGCCATCGGAAAGCCCTATGTTGAGCACAACATAATCGTCAACGGTCACAAATTCAACGTAGTGAACCGCTATATCTACTTGGCAGCACACTATCACAGAGAGTCACAAATGCGACGAGGTGAAACTTTCGTATTGCCAGACAAAACGCAACTTTCTGCAGATTGAATCCTAACGTCTGGAATATAATCGACAGCAGTAATCAGACCATACTAAAGGTATACAGGGCAGTTTTGCTCCCAACTCTACGTTACACATGCGAAACGAGAACGTAAATTAACGCCACTCCAAGAAGCGGAAGCACTTGCATACCAAGCTTTAAGATAAACCTCAACATCAAGTGGCAGGACAAGGTTCTAGACACTGAAATACCCGCCGAAGCAGATCTCCCCCGCATCCACACCATCCTGGTGCAGTGCCAGTTACGCTGGGTGTGACATGTTTTTACACATGCCATACCACCGGCTGCCTAAAAGACTCTTCTATGGCGAGTTACTGCAAGGACTGCGATCCCACGGAGGTCAGACGAAACGCTTTAAAGACAATCTGAAAGCTACATTAAAAGCGACCATTATAGACCTTGGTTCCTGAGAGCAAACAACAAGCGATCGAGTCACTTGGCGTTAATCCATTTACAAATGTTCCATGTTGTGCGAATCTAGCAGGACATCAGCTGCAGAGCTGAAGAGGCAAGTCAGGAAAGCACCTATCATCAAACTTCATGACGATGTCCAACTCATCCCCTGTCCCTTATGCAAACGAATATTCCGTGCAAAGATAGGTCTCATCAGCAACCTGAACACGCATAGAACAGACCAGCCCTCCAATCCTCGGATGACCGGAGAGGTCCTCGTTGAATCGATGGACGAACAACACAACAACACACATGACACATAAGATTAAAGTCACTTAAAACGATCTGATTATAAAAAATATCATAAGTTTTGATGTATTCTGCCCATTTACGCACATTATTCAGGAGTGATGACTTAAGAATGGAGAGAAAACGTCTAACGTTAATATACAAGGGTCTAATTTTAAAAGAAAATAATTTTTTATGCAGCAAAACTAGAACGTTGTTATGGAAAGTTAAAAAAACTGAAAATAAAATAAAATACTTTTTATAAAGACTTGCAAATGTTATAATGGATCCTTTATCAGTTGATTGTACTTAATGCAAAACCATTGAAACCACATGTTGATACAACGTGTATAACATAACTGAAAATTGGTACGCAAATATTAAAGAACAGAAACCAAGTTTGATTTACCTCAAAAACGCTCGTGATTCCGAGTTTATAGAAGACCGGTATGAAGATATGCGCAGAGCCGGCAGCCGCTACGATCATACCAATTGAGAGCCACCAGTACATCGTGTTGTATGTGTAAACCTCTGCTGGGACCCCCATGATGGTAATGGCGGAAATGAAACTGGAAAGGAGGGACATGCTGACGGGAATAACATGCATTTTCCGTCCCCCCAGCAAGTAGTCTTCCGGTGTATTCTTCTTTCGATCCTTAATCGCATAGTAAATCCCAATCAGAACCGAAATTCCCAACGTAGCTCCAGTCACGGCATAGTCTGCTGCGTGGAATGTTCTTTTCATTGCACTTACGTCAGGATTCATCTGTAGCTTTGTCAAGTTAGAAACCTCTTTTTTTTCTTTTTAAACTATGGTTTATTTTCCAAGCTAACACATCAGGTAATTTTGTTTAACGCATGCCCGTCTATTGACACATTAATCGTCTCAAACTATTTTTATAGCTAAACATTGTCCCAAAGATCAAAGAATGTAAATAGGGTAAACAGTTCATGACCCTTACTCCGACATCAGCAGGGCAATAGAGGACAAAGTCATTATTAGGTGTCGTGTTGTTCTCTCTGTCTCTCCCTTAATCGTCATACAAGTAATGTGCGTCTATTTAATTTAATTTAATTTGAGTACAAACAAATTAAAACATTTTTATGAATCTAAGCATGACTGATTGGTGGACTGATTGACTTAATTTCCTCTTAAGTTTGTCAAATTCAGGATAGGACATAATCTTAAACACTTAAAAATGTAAAAATAGAAACTTTAAGAAATGACAGCGCCGTCCAAAGCTTTTGCATAAATGTATATCTAATTTAGTACAACCACGTAACTATGTCTAAAGAGAAATCATAACAGATATTGTTTTTCTTCAAATGTCAGTGGCGTTCTGTAAACATGTGATGCTAGTAATGCTACAAACATTGCAAGTACACACAGTATCTTCTGTTTAATGTGTACTATTACTAATGAATGATAAATATTGATGAAACGTATTGGTTGATCTGTGAATGGTTCACGTCATTCACTTTGGGATATTTGTGTTGACTTAATATGCCAAGGAAACATTTATTATGTCATCTCAGTTATTGGATTACTGGATAGTTGCATGTGTTATTAAACATATCCTTATTTACAACTAGAAAACATTTAAACAACCACTTAAAATAATTGTTTTTAAGGCTGCAAAGAACATACAAGTCACCTGCTAAAGAAAGAAACGTGCTGATATGACATCATGTATGTATGTATGTATGTATGTATGTATGTATGTATGTATGTATGTATGTATGTATGTATGTATGTATGTATGTATGTATGTATGTATGTAGGTAGGTAGGTAGGTAGGTAGGTAGGTAGGTAGGTAGGTATGCGTGAATGCTGAAGAACTCCAAAGTCAATGTGAAGCTTGATGTAAGGCGTCATCTAGTTTGATTGCTTAAGCTCCAAAATGCAATTACCTTTTTATGCCTAGGTCTAACTATACTTTGAGATTATAGTAGTGGATACTTGTCAATATCAGTTAGGAGCTCCAGGTCGAAACCCGTCATCCCATCATGTTTATCACATTTCTCGTAGAATGCATTTCTTGTTGCAATTTAAAGGAGCGAGCAGTTCCTCTATGCTTATCAACAATGACGTATCACTGTATATAAGACGCTTATAATTTCTTTGATAAAACAGCCAGAAACACCATTGAGAGATGCTGCAAAAGGTTATATCATGTGGGGACCAATGTAATGATATGTCGCAACATCTTACATGATGTTACAATATATATATATATATATATATATATATATATATATATATATATATATATATATATATATATATATATATATATATATATATATATATATATAATCTGTTACTATATATTGTCAGCTTTGAAAATGTTTACATTATGAGGAAAAGCAAAGAGATCATTGAGTAATGACATAATTAATAACAGGAACAAAGTAAACATCAAATGTTGAAAGTACACATTTTAAGTGTAGTTATGCGATGGTTACAGTTATTTAAAGTTATTTAAAGAGGTATTCAAAAGAAGTATAAGAATAAACGTGCCCAATATATAGCATTCCTTTACAATTTATTACAACTATTAGAAGTCACAGGAGAGCAAGCGAGATTGATAGTCTCTGAAGTTTAAGCAAATCAAGAAAATATGTATCTTACACCTAAAGAACAACGACATTGTAGATCACATGAATGGTAAATCGCTTGCGGAACTACGATAGGTCAAAACAAATTAAAAGGAAAATAGTGAATCTTAATATGAACAAATCAAACAAACCAAAGAGCTTTAAATGTGTAGTGAAGATACATTTTAAAGTATTTTAGTTTTCACGTTTTTCATTGACTGAAAACCAACAAGCTATTTTATTTTAACTGAAATAATACATATTTGTCTCCCCTTTGGCGCTCGGTCCCTTGATGTCACCAGAAGTCATATCTGCTAATATTTTGAATTCCCTGAAGAAGAAGATTAACGTATTGTGCAGCAATCAGCAGTCATTCGAAATAATGTCATTGATACCGTTTGATTTGACTTCCCCAGGATCTGTTTATGAAATTTTTGTGGATTAGCAAAGTAAAGAAAACATATTTGTGGCATTTTGTACTGGTTTGCTTTCGCTCAGAATCACGGTTGAGCTTGTCGGTTGGTTTCACACTGAAGAAACATTCCCTTAAAGAGGACGCTAATCCCAAAATTATGAAACGATAAATATTTAAAATGTAATTAAAAATAAGTTAAATACAAGAAATTTATATTCAAATTCTTATTTTCATATTTTGAATCTTATTTTCTCCAGTTAGTGTATTGTAAAGATTTATCACTTGCAATCAAGGTACATTACAAACTTTGTACATTAATTCATAACACTTTTCAAATCCTCCTTGATAATATATTTTCTTTAATATATTTTCTTTAAGAACTGCACACAACTGAAGAGTGATTCAGAAAAAACAATTCACTTTAATGTTTTCAGTGCATGCAGAGGGACGCCGAGTTCACCCAACGATTGTTTCCACTGTTTCAGCTTTATTTAAAGTATTTTAAATATATTTATCATGCAAGTTTGGGAGCGTGTGATTACTAACACACAACGTAGATTTCAGGCACAAGGGTGGCTTGTTATCCCCGTTCATGCTTTTGTTATTATTGTAATGTTGAAAGTCTGAAATGTTCGAATTTTGTTAACAAGAATTGAATATAGCTCTGACTGAGAAAGACTTTTCACATCAATCGGTTCATTTTATGATTTGATGAATTGCTTCTAAACAACTCTATTTACTTTCCAGGTGTTGACTGAGAGTACATCCTCAGTATAGACAACAAACTCAGCCATGAAAGCAAAGCGCCTCATTGAAAGAATCAGTTCCATTCTGCCAAAGAAAATCAACGATAGACGTTTGCACTCAAACGGATGTCAGCGGGATACAATATATGTTGTTTCTTAATATAAAGCAACATCAGACTGTTTTCTGAGATCTAAAGTCGATTTTTAGAATATTAAAGATAACTTAAGACTGAATTTTGAGACCATAACCCCATCATCATTGCCGGTTGGATATTAGGTCAACTATGCCACACCATGTTTTGAGATCCCAACTTTAATTCTTTATGAAGTACCGAATTTCATACGTGTAAATATCTTACTGTGTGGATGTAGACGTTGCAGTGCAAACAAGACCAGCCATAGATCACAATGTTGCTGAAGGTAATGTCAATGAAAGAACACACCACTCTATAATGAAACTAAGACGATAGTGATGATATCGATGAGCTAACTGGTGAAGATAGACCAGAATCAGAGGATGCAAATGATCCAGAATAGGATCCTTTCTGAGGATGATATCGAATAGGATATATTAGAATAAATGTTTGAAGCTATTGCCAATAATGCAATGGAGGGGAAGAAAATAATGTTTGTATTCATATATTATGTTGTTATTTGTATAACTATTATCCAGCACAGACTCTGATACTAAGGTGAGCTTGATATATATTGGATCTGTTGGTTCTATAAATATACTCTGCGCTTGCTAATACAGCTATTCGTCGCACTTTAATAAAGAGCTCATTGGATTTTTTCTGACTTGTGGCGTAAAGTATTTTGTGTGAGTCGGTAACTGTCAAGTTTATACCACGATAAACTCAGAACAATAATGTTATATTCTTATAATTGGAACTATGTATAATTTTAAAGTTTTATTTTCATTTTTTCAAAGATATTTTCTATCAATCCTTAGAACCTGTTTAAGTGTATCCATTCTTGCTGAGGCGTCTGTTACGAAGCTATTTATAGATCAATGGATTCTCCATTTGCAATGTAATTGATACGTCAACATCAAACAAATATTCTTACCAATGGTAGATGATCTAATGTTTTGAGTATTGCACAGCATGGTCTTAATCTTTTTTTTTTTCTAAATTGGAATGTGTGATCTGAGCTCAATATTCAAAGTGAAACATGTGTTGTTTCGTTTGACATACAAATGACTCTTGGATTTGATGCTGTCATGAATTCATTGTTACTTTGCCGAATCCTTAATGTCCAGTCACGTGAGTAATCGATTTTAGTTTATTGAACTCAATTTTTGCGTTAATTAACAGTTTATGCTACCTACAGAGGCTACATACAAATGAAATTAAGACTATCGTAATGGTTATAGTGATAAGGGTCAAACAGTGCAAGACATTTACGATGAAGGTGTTGCGGCTCTTACACCCTCCGACATCATAACTATCAAGGTCGGCGTCTTATATTGTAGGACTGTGAATCAAATTGTCATAATCTTTGGACACCTCCTCTCCTCTCAGCCACCTTATCCATTTAACTGTACGTCTAAATTCATTTATAACGTGCTGCTGTGAATGTGTTGTATCAAAATTGTTCGTGGCAGAGTTTGAGTTTCCCAGTTTTTTTCTTTTTAAATCGAGCCAAAGAAAGAATTATTTAGAATACAAAATACAGCAAAGATGTGTTATTTGATTTTGTCAAATCAATTTATTTTAATTTCTAAATAAAATATAAACTCACCATTTTTATTTCGTTCCAAAGGCATGCAGTGTGTATACCTTCCAGTTCAGTGTTTACGTTAGTTACTTTACACGTGAATCTATATTTAGAAGTTATTATAAAGTAATCCCATACATTTTATACAGAAATAAACGTAATATTCCGTGAATATCTTCTTTTCATTTATCAACTGATGTAAATGTAATTGGGTCTGATCACACTTTATGCTGTGTGGATATCTTCTCTTCATTTATCAACTGATTTAACTACAATTATTGCTTTATAAATATTTAAATTTCAGCAGAATGAGCCAAGTAAACGTTTTTAATGATAGTGTCCAGTACGTCATAGAGTAAGATGCATTCTTGTTGATCACTGTTGTTTTGTATTATGAAGTCACTCCAAGGATCTCTTTTGGAGAAATTGGTGATAGAGCAATTAGCAGAGACGCCAGATACTCTTTGCCAGCATATACAGCGAAATATGTTAGTGTGCTATAATGAACCAATGTATCAATGAGTTCCTTAATATCTAGTTAGTTTAGGTTACAAGCATAATGCATATCATGAACATATTCTGTTCATTTCGGTAGAAGTAAACATATTGATGCGATTTGTGTTCAGGTGAAAGGTTTTCTTGAAAAACCAGGATGACCTAATTCCTTATTGGTTAGCTGCTAAAGTACCCAACCATGATGAAAGTTTGATATAGACTGATATTGAATGATGTTTCGACTCTTGTCCGCTTTCGTATTACGTCTTAGTTATTTATATGAGGGATAATTTACTGAAAATTAGTTATCCATAGCATAAACGTCATTTCTAAATTTAGTTGTGTTTAATACAGTTGAGATGCCCTCAGTTTTTTATTTCAATTATACACTGAAATTACAATGTGCTCAGTTTGTTTAAGTAGCTGTTTTTACTGTTAATTCATTAATGACATTTTATATTATATCATTGTTATACATCAAGACTATTAGCACATAAGCACAACTGATTGAAATGAATTAATAATACTGGGAACACATCTTGAATATTCAACACGTTTGGTCTTGTGATAAATTTGAGGTCATATTAGGATTTCATTCATAATACTGTTAGTTTAGATTTTTTACATTGCATCGTATATTCTGAACTTTACAAGATTTGTTTAAGACCATATAATCATTACAACAAACTTAAACATCATTACATGTGCATAGGTTTACTATTCTGAATGTCAACCGAATTCGCATAAACAAGCAATGAAACCAGAACTGCAGTAGATTATTTATGCTGTTAGCACTCAGTATAAACATTAGTTTTGTACAAAATATAAATTCAGTTTATGAAGAAAAAATATACATTTAGTTTATGGAGAGAAAAATTTCTAAGAACTTGAAATAAATAACTTTGCCCACGATGCTAAATATCAAAAGGATTCTTAAACTTAATTCATTTTAAGAGTATTTAAAGAATTATTTGCCCGGATATGGTTTAAAGCAGAAAGATGCCTGGATATGGTTTAAAGCAGAAAGATGCCCGGATATGATTTAAAGCAGAAAGATGCCCGGATATGATTTAAAGCAGAAAGATGCCCGGATATGGTTTAAAGCAGAAAGATGCCCGGATATGATTTAAAGCAGAAAGATGCCCGGATATGGTTTAAAGCAGAAAGATCAATGTAATTGTATTTGCCCTTATATGGTTTAAAGCAGAAAGATCAATGTAATTGATGTTGTTGCTTACCGTATAAAAAATGTATGTGTACACACAGAACAGACTTTGATCTCCGGTTCAATATTTTTTGTACATGGTTGAAATACATGAATCATTATGTTTTGTGGCATGTACACATTCAATATCTATATTCATATTACTAGTTATAGTGCTTGTAATTCTGGACCCTTCGACACCCCCTTCCACAAAAATACAAATGTGGTCAAAACTTCCAAGAGAAGACTGTTTCTGAAAAAGTACGGAATGTGCAATCTGTAAATTCAAATAAAACTACAAGTTTGGTAAATACACAATAATATAATAACTAGAGGAACACTAGGTGACGGTGTTAAAAATAAATCTTATACCTGATTTTGGTGCATATATCAGTCATTACTATAGTTACAGCTATTGCTTCGAAATGTTTCAGAGTATTCAGTGTACATTTGTAACTATTGTACTGTTCATGTTAAAATCCAAATGTGCGCATATTTTTTGGGCGTTGATAACCGGTTATATATCATATCGTTTACAACGCAGCCCAACAAAATCCTTGATCAGTGTGGCGTGCAGAAGGTACACAAGCAGTACATAAATTGGCGCTATCCATTAGTAAAAACATGTGCTTCTATGTAGCAAGCGGCAGTGGGGATTGTGACGAGGTCACTGACACATTGCTGTCCATCTTTGACAATATTTACAATGTGGATAAGGCACATATAATAAAGTATCCTGGATGGTTGCATAAGAACCTGGATGAAAGGGAATAGTTATAGAGCAATTACATTCTTTGTCAAGAGTATTGGGAGTCTAAATGACTTACTATCATACATTTGTAGCCTTTCAGTCTAAATGGACACATGCGCGTGTCGTTGCCGTCTACTCAATTTTGCTGTTCACAAAAGCACAATTGTAACCTGTTGCAAAACCAGTGAAGACATAACAGCATTTTAGAAAGTTCATTTTGTTTTGTAAAACAAGCTTTTCTTATAAGAGAAGAAAACGGAGTTCAATATGTGGCCTATTCGAAAGGAACAAGATGGTAAGCTTGGGTTTGAATTATTCATATCTAATCTTCTACTAGCACATATGATTCTGTGTTTAGGGAATGTTCGTTGATGCTATTACAGACTAGTATGTTATCCCTTTCTTCATACAGTAAATAGTGTCTTTAGAGAACACTCGCTATGCCGGTAAAAGCGGTTTCTCAGCCAGGTGGTCTTACATAACAGGTTTTGTGCAAGAGAATCATTTTTCGATGTCACACTTCTAGAGGTCTTAAGAACAAGTATTTGTTCATTTTTAAGTCTTGTTAAAATAATTCATTCATTTCATCTATAAAAAAAAACATTCGTATAAAAATTCGTATTTAAATTCATTCTAAAACATTCACGTTGATATTGAATGATCAGATTTTCATATATGGGCGTATGAATTTCAAAAATAGCTATGATGTATCGTTTTCACAAGTTCATTTCTCCTGTGCATACTACTACTACTACTACTACTACTGCTACTACTACTGGTATAATTAATAATAATAATGATACTAATAATGATACTACTACTACTACTACTAATAGTAATACTACTACTGCTAATAATAATAGTAATAATAATAATAATAATTATTTAAATAATAATAATGATTATAATACAAATAATAATGATAATAATACAAATAATAATGATAATAATACAAATAATAATGATAATAATACAAATAATAATGATAATAATACAAATAATAATGATACTACTACTGCTAATACTACCACTACTACTACTAATAATAATAACAATAATTCAAATAATAATAATGAAAATTTTGAACAGTGCTTAATCTGTAGAAGCTATAAGCGCTATACAACATATAAAATAATATAACTACCCACAAAACAAACAAGACAAAAACAAAATAAAAAGAAAAGCACCATGAAATTAGAAAACATAAAAACATGCGGAAAATATTTAAGGTAAGAAACATTTTGAGTTACTACGAAATAAAACATAACCATTTAAAAAATGACTAAAACCTTTTGCAATAACCTCATGGCGAGTGACATCAATGTAAAGGGTTCGTATTGTTTCTTGTTTACCGATTGACCCCAATGACCAACAACGTACTCTAGTGCAGCATCGACGCAGTTTATTAAAAATTTCTAATTATGACATTATTGGTTTGTCCATCTTTAATTAGCTAAGAAAAAAAGTAACGTGAATCGTTGAAATGACTATGTACATTTTTTACCGCTCCCTCTGAATAAGGAATAGTTACCTTTGATTGGTGTTAGCATGACTTTGACACTACCATGACTGTGAAACGTGTTTTAGGCTGATTTAAGGTCGATGGCATGCAAACATACCTGTATTCGACCTGTAGGTTTAAGACGTCAGATCAAATTTGCATTTCGCTGAGAATACTCCCTTTACGTCGGCTGTGATTAAAAAGGTTTAAATAACACGGTCAATATTTGTGTTGCTTATAACAGCGTTGTCTAGAAAATTATTTACCTGTTGACATTTAGCCTGTCGTGGTTACAAAGAGATATATAAAGGACAGTGATCATTATCTATGTTCATACACATCGTGGTCGATTTCCGCATTTCGCAGACGTCGCGTAAGAAGGTTTTGCTACATTTTATTTCTTTTTCACTACAATAAAACTTAGATAATAATAATAATAATAATAATAATAATAATAATAAAAATAATAATAATAATAATAATAATAATAATAAAAATAATAATAATAATAATAATAATAATAAAAATAATAATAATGACTTTGTATATCGCCTAATCTTTAGAAGCTATAAGCGCTTTACAGCATCTAAAATGATATGAGTAGACTACAGAAAAACAAAAAACACAAGAAATTGGAAAACATTAAAAATATGCTGAAAACATATAAGGTACAAAACATTATTAGGTCTCTAAGTTTGTTCCTGCAGTTTAAAAAGGTGAATTTTAAGAGCACTCTAACAATTGACCACTGTGTGATTATGTCTAATTTAAATGGGCAATTCGTTCCACATCACCGGGCCCTGGTATGCAAAAGAACGTTGTCCATATGACTTCGTTTTCATAGTGGGAACAATGAGTATACGATTGTCAAAAGAGGAGCGTAAGTATCTTGTTGTTGTATACACATGGGTGAGACCGGATAGGTGTGTTGAACTGGAGTCTGTCAGTGAAACGTAGCACAGAGAACAACGTTTGTGATTCTGTATTGAATGGATAACCAGTGTAGTGTACAGAATAGTGTTGACGTGTTCTCTGATAGAGGTATTCTAAAGATGATCCGAGCAACAGTGTTTCGAACTTCTTGAAGTTTCTGGAATAAATATTGTGACTAACCAGACAAACTTGAGTTACAATAGTCCAGTCTTGAAAGTACTAATCAACACACAAGTGTTTTAGTGGCATCAACTGTAAGATATTTGCGAATGGAGTTAATGCGTCTCAGCTAAAGGTATGCAGCCTTGCATATGTTGATATGTTGGTGCAATGTGAGAATACTGTATAGAGTAACACTTAGGTTTCATACTGACTGTGTGAATTTAATGTTGGTGTTGCTGATATTTATTGTCTGAGGTAAAGGATGTGATTGAGAAGTCTTTGTGTTGTGATCAGAATGATTAAGTAAACTTAATTGCTGATAACTGGTTGCACTGAATGGACATTGAACGAATCCCATCAAGTTTAATATTTACCGGTACATCGAAACAAAACTCAATGGTCATTTACAAATCAAAGCAATTTTGCAAGGTGCTCAAAAATAGTCAATAAAAGACTTAAAAAATAATATTCGTTACAGTGACTCCTTCAATAAAGATGGCGAGAAATCATTTACTTGATATACAGGAGCTTTGAAAAGTCCTAGATATATAGAATCTTTCTTGGGGTTTGAACCGAGACAAGGAAATCCCAGTCAAGGAGGTAACATTATTTGTCTTTCCACGAAGTTTGCCTGAATGTGGAGATCTCAAATGTAACCCCTGTGACTGGGATTTCCTTTTCTCGGCTCAACCCCCAACATTGATTATTTATCTCACCCAATATTGTCACGTCACGATGTTTGCTTCTGGCGCATGAATACAAGCATGTTAATGAGGACTGTGATGTGACCACTGCATCCGAAGTACACAGTTTATACGCGTGAGCAAAGGAAAAACGACAACATAAAACGTCGCATAGTAATGAGATAATATCGCATTTAATATATGAATGTTATATAAACTTGACAATAAATAATTAATATTCATTACAAGAACCTGTTTCATTTCATCAGTTGCAATTTTTAAAACATTACCACCCTGTATAAAAGACATTAAAATATTGACCTTAGCAGCATAACCATGGGCTAAACTTCCAAATTCACGGATTCTTTGAAAATGTATTTTTATGTCTTGGAAATATGGCAAGTGCTGCAGTGAAATTGTCTTAGGTATTAATGTGTTGATGAATAAATGATTCCTTCTGGCTAGTCTGTGCATTATTTGTCAATACATATTGCAGGCACATTTTTCATTGAGCTAGGGGCACAGTGGAGATACTTAAAACAATTAAAATCAAGCATTTTTGACATAACACATTTCTGGCTGTTACTAAATTTTCCGAAGTTTTTAAGAGAATTTGGAGGCTATATGTGTATATGTACTATAGTCTATATGCATGGATCGACTGTCATAATTCATTTCCCACAGCATTGAGAAAGTTTAAGGTCAGCAACATCAAATGTAGATAATATTATGTGATTTATTTCACAATTATTAGCAGCAAGATGGGTGAACAGACCAAGTTTTCAAACAAAAATAAGGCCTCTACGGAGACCGAAACTATTTCTGACAAACTAAAAAAGGTAAGGAAACTATATTCCAATCGCATTGGGAAAATTTACACTGAATTCAGGGTTGGTTGAAGTTACTGAGATCTTGGTTGTCTTTTGCGGCGTTGTGTTCGTGGCTATTTGTTGAAGTAATTCAGTTGTTGATGTCATCGCCATTGTTATTATTGTGCTATTTTCTAATTTTGATGTTGCGCTGTGGTAGATGTTCATCATCGCGGAGATTCGATATCTGATATTGTTGTGTCATCGAGACTAGATGATATCAGCGACGATAATTGGGAATACGCGGCTGATGCACTATGTAACTTAATTATATACTCGTGTAGTTTATTCTGACTGCATGTGGATATTTATTTGTGATGATGCTAAGAACCCCTGTAATTGTTGTCGTCGATGACACACAAATTGTAGCAACTACAGGTGCAAGTGCTGTTATCGCCGATAACAACATACCAGTTCCAGCAATTACACTTGAAACCGAATACACAATAATATCAACTCTGGTAATTCGCCTGCGGTATTTTTTTATCTTCGCAGTATACTCGTCAATAAGTGTTTTTAGTTTAGTTTGAAACTCACGGATTTGATCATATCGATACTGTTGGACATTCATTATACTATTTACTTAAATCAATTACAAATTCTACATACCATGTGCTTGATACTCGAGCTAAAATTGTCATCAGTGGGAGTTATTGTAAATGTTTCACAGTATCCCTTATCTATTATTACACTTGTAATATTCACACCAGTAGAAGTATTAGTTGATATATTAAACTGTAACGGCGAAATCAGAGTCAATCTATAGATACCCTTAACACATGCAGACACTTCAATGGAGTTATTTTGAGGTGTCCAGTTGAAAGATCCACGATGTATCGAGTACACGGTATTGATATTTTGTTTATGTGGTATTTTAATTTTATCAAGCCGGGTTGCGATAGCAGGAAAGTCACTAACGATATCGTCATGTGTTTGCTTAATTGTATCAATAGTTGTTTTAATATTAGAAAGTTTCATTGGGACAGTCAGTGGAGTACCAAAGAAATTATCCATGGTTTCATCCGATTTTCTAAAATTCTTACGGAGGTGTGCAAACGCACCTACATGAACATCATACTCAGCTCGCAACGTCGTTAGTTTATCGTCTGTGGGTTTATTCTCAGCTTGCAGCGTTGTAAGTTTATCATCTGTGGTTTCTTGCTCAGCTTGCAGCGTTGTAAGTTTATTGTCTATCACATCTACATATTTTTTGTCACAGGATCAATTTTGTGTGTTTGATCGCCAAGTGTGGTATTTTATTCGAGTTCATGTCGAGGGAACCTGTCATTGTGTCACCGGATGTTTTTTTACTCGATTGTTGATACTATCTATGACAGTTGGTAACAGAACTCCTGGTTTAATCTTACCAGTTTAATCAAACACCGCTAGGGAATTTTCAGTTACTCCATTTATTTTAACTAGAATATCATTCAGGAAAACATTACTCGTTTATAATTTCCCTTGTTTGTCTTGAAATACGACTATTTCATTTGGATCCACACTTGTGAGGTTTAATATCTCAGATATTTCATCTTCGATTATTTTTTAACATCCCTGGTTGCAGATATTTCCGCAGTGAGTTTTTTCAGGCTTGAGAGAGATCTTCCCCAAATATCAATCATTATATTTTAAGATCTCTCTAAAATGCGATTACTCGTATATTCGTGTACGGTTTTATGGGGCGGTTTAGTTGATGATGATATAGCGCTAAGTACATTTAATACTTCTAGGCCGCATATTGGTGGGCTGGTCATTTTCTGTGTTGGTAGCGTGGAGTACCAGCGAGGAATGTTTAACTGATGTATGTAACACATAAATTCTTCAGGTGGCGCTAACCCATATGAATCAAAATAAACAATTACACGCGGATCAATCGAGTTCCAGGTCCGGTGCTGTTATCGAGATTAATGATACCGGTTTCAGTGCTGTTTGGTTGTTGTGGTAACTGATCTCACATAAAAAAAATCTCTAAAGAATTGTATCGCTAATTTTTTAGCAGCATCGAGTAAGTCAAAATTTGACAGCGGAGTTAGTATAACGTCCCTGGCAACCTCAGGTCGTTTCCGCTGTACCATGAATACCATGTTCCTGGTAGTCTTAAACCCTTTCCTGCTACTGATCGTCTCTTTTTTTGTATCCTTTTCCAGTCGCTTTCTTTACTGCCATCCCAGCCGCGGTACCAACAGCTCCTAGCTCGCCCGCTTTCGCGACTACGTGGGCGGCGGCTGCAATTAGCGCTGTTAGCGAAGCGAGAAGTGGAAATATACCATTTGTTTATCATGTCTTTGATCGCAGACGCAGAGAGAGTGACCTGAACACCTTTTCTATCTTTAATAGCATCATTGAAATGCTTAATTTGACGAGCTGTCAGTGGTAGTTTATTCTGACCACCAGACATCTGATTGTGTTTTAATGATATTGTAGTTCCACATTTTTTAGCTTATTCCGATTGCAACTTTTTAATCTGACCAGGAGTAAGAGTAACATTAACATGACTATACGGCATTTTATTTAATACGAGATTGATCTAATTGTCTTCGTGTTTACATATTTTCCACAAAATCTAAATCTAAAATCTAATTGTGATATTTGCAGACCAGAAATCTACATTATGACGTCCCATAAATGTCAGCAGGCGATGATACGCGCGTGCTATTTAGTTTTGTCCGTAATTAAGTAAAATTATCTCGTATGGTTCTTGTTGGCCGTTTATCCTCAGCAAAACTTCAGTAACACCCAGTTGATCAAATATCATATGGCTGCGTGTTTGTGAATTTAATCGTGTCTTATCCTGTTACGCAACAAATATATGCCGCGGCGCAGAAACTCCCTGTTTTGATGCCATGTGACATGTAAATTTACCATTAACAGAAGTCTCCATAATATCTGTTGTTGTCGTTAGCCATGAAAGCAATGATTTACCAATTGTACCCATAGATGATAGTAATTATTCCTCTGCGGTGATTGATGGAGTCGTTACTGGCATCCACAGTGAGAGTTTTGTTATACTTACTTTACCATCAGCGACTAGAGCTGCAGCAGGGCCTGCTTCTCGCCAGATTGCATCATTATCATCACCTTTTCGCACGAGGACTACTGTAAGTTTCGCTCCAAAGATAACCGTTTTAACATTCAGCAAAATCCAAAAATATGAGATAATGGAATCGCGCATGAAAATAATCTACGCAGTCCTTGCAACATTGATACGCGTGTTGCAAACCCAAGGTTGTAATTAGAATTAGTATCTTTTATACCATCAAAGGCAGCATCTGGTCTTGTATAATCATCAGAATATCTAGCTAACCCCACTATTGTTGTGGCAACAACAACATGTTCTATAGATTCAATCTCTCTTCCATCAATCATATATCTAGCGCTACTAAATAATGCCATAATACCATTATTGACGAAACCTGCTAAGAGATTTGCGTCACATGGCATCTTAGCTGCAACATTTGTTACAAGTTCTCCTTCTACTTCAATAAATGCGGGTGGAATGTATTTGCTTGTATCTTGAACCTGAAGTTCGATTCTTGATCGACTATTTGGTTGTATTGCGTTATAGGAATAAAATTGATAATCGCGTACAGAATCATTTTTGAGAACTGGCTAGTCCATATCCAAGGCCGGATCCGCTGTAGACTTTAACATTTTATTATATATTTCTCAATCTAAATCGCGATCTCAGGCCACTTCCTGCTATCATATTTGCAGTAATATTCCCCTGAACATCAAATCCTTCATTTATCCGCGATGCAATTTTTTGATCCACTGCGTTTTTTGTTTATTATTTTGCTAATACTCGCAGGTATAATCTTCGTAGATGGTAGTTTTCCCGATGATTTTATCACCAGTGGTGGGATTTTTCGTCGTCGAAATAGTGTTATTAGTTTTTCTTTGGCCGCGGAAAAATGTTTACCGGCAACATCACCAACAGCGCTAATACTCTTATCACGAATAACATCAATAGCTTTCATTGATAATTATTTTGCGATTGGTGCTATTTTTGGAGCCAAATTGCAAATAACCCTTGAACAACATCACCGATTCCATCTCCATAATACACCCTACAAATAGCCAATCGTGAATTTACTATGTAACTCATAGTTGGTTTATAGTGGTTGTAGTGTATGATCATTTTATTTAAATTATATTTATCTAATCGCTGTGATACTCATCAACGAGTTCATGAATAAATTCTCGATATACACCAATATCCATGATACCACCTTCAAATAGTCGTCTGCAGATATCAGCGGATTCATTAATTATTTCCGGCGAGTTATTTTCAGCTCGTTTCCCCCCGATGAGAATTTCTAATCGTGCTATGTCTTTGAGAACATTATTAAGACACCGAACAAGACCACTACCACTGTGAGAAAATCCAGCTGCGAATGTTTCACCAGTTGGACTTTGCGTATCATCAGACTCATCTTCAGGTCTAAATCGCAAACTTGCTAAAGTATCATCTGGTATTTCTTCCTGTTGAGATGAGAGAGACTTTTGCTTTGAAGATTTTGGTATTTTTCTTTGCGATTTTTGTTGTTTTAATTCTTCTTCTCGCTGCCTTAATTCTTTTTCTCGCTGTTTTTTGTTGTTCTATTTCTTGCTCTTTAAATGTTTTATATTGACCAAATATTTTATTTACCTCTTCGAGATATCCTATATACGGTGCACATTTTGTATCAACTCGACCTGTTTTAGTTTTAATTTTTAAAGTATATTGTTCCAGTGTTGCATATCTCTGATATATTTTTTATGTCCTGGTTTCAACTTTTTATTTTTATCTTTGTAACACGTAGCAACAAATTCGACAAAATCTTTCGGATCACTTTTATCGATATATGCTAAAGTTTCATCTGTAAATTTATTTCGTAATTCTTCGACTACTTCTTCATCGGTTTTCTTCTGACTGGATTGAAGTCTTGCCGGACCAGGAAGATTTTGTAGCAGTTCTGATGCTTGTTTAGTTTCATTTGCTATTTTTATGAGTTCAGGAAGCTCTCTTTATTTCTTTTCCTTCTTTTCCGTATATAACCTCCTTAGTGGTTGTAGTAACAGGTTTGAATAATTGTTCAGCGCCTATTGCAAAAGCAGTTTGAGATTCTTGTCGGGGTTACAATTCATTTCTAACAGAATCCCTCACGGGTATAATTCTCTTTTTTTTGCGTCTAATCGCTCGCTAGCTAGTCTAGCTAATGATTCTCCTACAATTATTGTTAAATATATAAATAATTTCATTCTGAGTCATAGCCTGTAAATATGATAAAGAATTATCAGTTCTTATACGATTTGTGTGATCAATCACTTCGTGGAATCTATGATTAAGATACCTTTTCCATCCAGCATAAAATCTCAGTTATCCATGATTATCAACAGTATCCACTTGTTTTCTTTTCAATCTGCGGTGTCTGACTATACCATCACGAGACGTTTCATAATCGATGATCACGGGACGTGGTTGAAATTCTTGGTTTATTTATATACATATATATTATTTGTCTAATTTGGTTTAATTATTATTTATTCAGAATCTATCAATGTAGTCGTGAGGTGTTCTTATGACTTTGTCCTTGACGCTGACAGAGTCAGGGTCATTGTTTATTCGTTTATCATAATAGCTTTTAAGCTCCTTGTATCATTTACCACCACAATTTAGACACATCTGCGACTTTCCTCGCACCCCAACCCCACATCGTATGCAGGGTTTTGGATCTAAGCTTCCACGTCGCACACTCTATGAATGATATCCAAAGAATTCGTTTCTGCATTATTTGTTACAAACGGTTACTGATCCTATCATAAGCCATTTACAGTGATTCATTATATATAAATTCTTTATGCAAATACTTATTTTAATATAATATGGAAGAGTTGGTGAGATTATCCAAATCGAACCTAGGAAAAGTGTTAAATTCAGTCTCAATTAGAGTATCCGTAGATGCACCAAATAAGGTTCTAATAAGTGATATAAGCATGATAGGTAAAATTCATAAGGGATTTAATGAATTTAAGCGCGATAGTGCATCTCACTGTTGGTCAACATTTCGAATCGCTGGTAGTGTTGATGATACCATGAACGACAAAAATTCAGCAGCGATAATATCACATCTTGACCATAGAAAGTATTTTTTAGAGTGAAATTTATTATCCGTTCAGAAACAGGAAATTGGATTATTCGTGATAAATTTGAAACTGTTATGAAAAATAAAAGGACTGTCACTGTGAGTCAGGATTCCAAACCAGGAACACTGACTGTAATTGACAAATCGTATTACGAGAGAGCTTATCCTATGACAGCGGTTAGTTATGGGATCTATCCGATAAATGACAAACCTAGTGTTGAAATTAAAACCCATGAGATTGTCAGGAATAAATTGTGTAACCGAACGAATAATAGAGCGTTTTACAAATGCTTTGCGTGGAAACAATTTGACAGCTCTAAGATGCAAATAAATAAATAAATTGGCGTTAGCAGTCAGGGATGATGTGGCAACAATTCAAAATGTAGCTGAGATAGAAAAGATATTAAAATTTCCAATAACCGTAGCAAAAATAACAGGAGAATTATTATACGAATCGATATTAAAATTTCCAATAACCGTAGCAAAAATAACAGGAGAATTATTATACGAATCGAAATATAAATCAAGGGGATCTCCAATCAAATTTGTTGGTCATAATGCACACGCGTGGACCTCCGCAGTAACAACATTTCCAAGTGATAGAACCCTAAAATATCTAACCGTAGAGTTTGCCCGGGAGGAGAATTTTTTTAATTTTATTCACACGGAAAGTAAAATCGATCCTGTGTCAGTGTGGTTATTTCAGAGTTTTGAAGACGAAGAGTGTAAATTTGATCAATTTGAAAGACCTAACAGCGAAATACACCATACTGAATCTCTTCACGACGAGATAAGAAAACTAGCTCGTGGTTTTTCAACGGATAACGACGAGGAATTACTAACAAACTGTTTTACAATCGCGTTAGTTGAAGCTCATTTCGCGAGAAAGAAAAATCTGTGGAAACCAACAAGATCTGAATTTCTTTCAGATGTCCAATCAAGTTGTGTAGAGTTTGGACACGGTGGATTATGGAATACCAAATATGATCCCAAAAGTGTTTTTTTTCGGTTGATATGGTTGCGTGTTATCCAGGGAGTTTTCTCAGGTATGGAGAGTGCGCTGGGTATTTTAAACAATTTGGGCATGCCACCCACTCGATAACACGAGTTGCGATTAATGGGCCGCTACCTGATTTTGATCTAACCGGATTCGCTCGTGTAGTATCATTTGAATTCGCTAAAGGACTTCATCCGTGCTGTTATGTTTGGTTTGGTAGACACATATCTGAACAACACCGGGTGTCAATAGTGTTATTATGGTATATGATTGATTTTAAAATACTGATATCGCTGATTGTCAGTGAAGCAATTATATCATAGGTTACCACAACCTGATAGCGTAGATAGTATAATTAGCGATAAGAAAAAAAAAATTCCTTCCCTCGACGAAGAATGTATCGTTAAATGGTGCAAGGAGATCTTTGAAGTTAGAAATAAACACGCAAAAGATCTCGGTAGAAGAATAATTGTTAAATTCACCCAAGGTGGATGATATGATCACAAGCAAAATTATTCACGATTAATTCTAGATGATGATGAATACGATTTTATAATCGCGGATACAACATCTAGAGGTATAAATGTCAATCGTAAAGACGCTTTCTTGTCCAATGGAATAAAATTCGGTACAACTGTTACTTACATAGATGGAGTTTGTCCCAGTACATTCATCTAAGGGTTTCTATGCTGGCTTATGCTTCTATCAATTTACTTTCGATGATAAATAGATTTCCTGAATCCGAGGTTAGAGTCGCCACTGATTCATTTTATAGAGATATCAAACATAGCGAAGCAGTGGCTGAATTTACTAACTCCGACGAGTGTTGGAGATCATGGAGAATAAACAAAAGAAATGTTGCATGATTATTCTAAATCAGCAGATGTTACAATTGAAAACAATTACATAAAATATAATTAGATATCAGGACTATCGAAAGCCCCTTCGTTATCCGATCCAATATGTAGTTACTTAAACGGTTGTGGTGGGTCAGGGAAGACGACTCGTGTGATCGAATTATTTCGGGGAAAATCAAACATGAAAATGCTAAAACCAACATACAGACTTGCAAGAGAGATGAAACAGCGAGGAGTTAATGCTTGCACTTATCACAGTTTCTTTCGATGGAAAGGTGACGCATGGACTCCTGATCGAATGGGCGAGAAATATATTCCTGAAATTATTATTTGGGATGAGATATGCACAGTATCGTTAGAGATATTAAAATTGTTTCTCGGGTGGTTGTTACTGAAAAATACAGTTGTGATAATGTGTGGCGATCATGGTCAACCACCACCATTTGTCGGTTTGTCTCCGCATGATTGGCTGAAGAATTTTGTAGATTATTATGAAGAAATTAATACTGATATAGGTATAATACCTATACGTCATCTTTGTCCAGTAAGCGGGTTATGAGTCACGTGATTCTACTTTAAATACCTACTGTAAACAAAAATGACCGACACACGATACAGTCACAAAAGTAAATGTCTTCCGCTCTTGTCGCTTTCCGAGAAAAAACGTCAAAAAACTGTCAGAAAGACCGAACGGGACTTATCAAGGATTCGTCATGGGGACCAGTTTGTTCCATGATGAACATTGATGTAAGAGTTAGGACTGGCATCAGACACTGAAATGGCGAAGTTGTTGTTGGACAAAGGACAGGTAGGCCAATGTCTGTTTTTATATGTTGATACACATTAGTTTTCCCAGAGTCAAGTGCCTGTGATGTCTGTGTATAAGTGTTCTCCATTTTTCAATATCTTGTTCCTACTGTATGTTTCAAAGCACACTGTTTTATTAATACAATGTTCGCACAAGGACTTGATTTGCTTTGTAATATTCCCAAAATAGATGTGATCAGCTGATCAATAAAAGACAATATTTCACTCCGTGACTGCATTGTGTGTATTGTATGTTGGGATTGAATATATTTTGTTTTATAACAGCGTGCTCATAAGGTCATTTTGTAATATGTCAGTTATCTTCGTGAGACAGCTTTTTTAAATTCGGCGAGGGAACTTAGATACATTTTACAAGCGTTATCAGTATTCGTATCACCTCTCTCCTTCACACACACGCACCTTAGGCTAATGTGACATGCACATTACTTGCATACAAGTTTAACAATCTTTTCATGTAAACATTTGAACAAATAATACATGTTTAATGTTGAACTGATCCAGTAAAATGTTGATTTCATGCCTATGATAGGTTAAATGCTAAGATTTTATTGTACAGCTACTTACTAGTAAATTTATTTTAAAGCATTGTATTGACTACAATTACAAAAGAACCTCTAGTCATGATAGAAAAGAGTATTATAATGCGACCAGAATATATGGCTGGCAGGTTGTTACTGTATCAGTTATGGTTCTGAGCTGCAACCAAGTAAGTTTCATTTGTGTCAATTTTTTTTAAAGATCGTTTATTATGTATCCTTGCTAAAATTAAGTATTTAACTTCTAAGTGTTTAACACAAATCACAAAGAAACAGATTTCAAATATAATTATGATACAAATGAATATTTATTACATATTTTTAGTTACGAAGTTACAAAGAATATAACAATGGATTATCCAAAGCATGCAGAATCATTGGGCAATACATCTTCATGCTTCAAATCAACACATGGCCAAGTACTTTTACGACATACAGAGAGAAAGAAGACACCTTTAATAACTGCTATTGAGTCAGGAAGGTAAAAATAAAATTTTTTTTGCAGAATTTACTTTTTAGAGGAATAGTTGTCATGTTACTGAAAACAATAATGTAACAAATACCATGCTGATAGAAGGACACTTTTAAAACCTTTGCAGCAGGTTGAGTCCCCACTTTATACTTTTCTTAGTTTGAGCTAGAATTAAAACAATTAGCATGAATTTTGCTTTCTCAGAAGTGGGATAGGATGCCTCAAGTTCAACAGCTACCTGATGCATGGAAAAAGGCTATGTTTACTGTAATTGTTTTGGTTAGGCAAAAAAGTTCCAGTATACTGTGCTGGCTAACCCAGCTGTTTTTCCTCCACCGTCCACTTCCCTCACTACAGGTAAATCAATACTTTGAGAACCAGTGATTTTATAGTTTGAACTTGAAATTTAATTCAAAACAAAATATTGAGATAATTATAAGATGCCATATCTCAATAACTGATTTTAATTGTATGTATGAAAAGTAAATTTTCTCTATGTTCAAATGAGCCACATGTATCTAGTGTATAAATGATGGGAGCTGATATCAGTAATTTTGAAGACAATGGGTAAATATAGTTAATATACGTTTTTAATAGCTTCTTAAAATTTAGTAATCTATTGCAGTGAACATAATTAAATAACTCATTATGAATAGGTGTTTATTATACCTAGAAATTTTTGTATTCACCTTTTTTATACTTAGAATATGGTGTAAAGTTGTAATTGGTTTTTTAAAGGTTAATAACGAAGTTCTTAAAAAAAAAGACATTATATTTTATACATATTAAAAGGATGCAGGTTTAATACCACCCCACCCCGGGTGAGACTGTACCAGCTGCCATGGTGTCTCCTTGGAAAGAGCACTAAGCCTGGATTTCCTCAGAAGCAAAGAGCAAATAAAGTGTTGAAATCTATAAAATACCAAAAAGGGAAAAGAAAACCCTTGAAAAGAAAAAAAAACAATACCTGGCCCTCAACAAATATGTTAGAAAGTGAGTAAGTCATTAGCTGAAAATTACTTAAGTTGGACATCACAGACTATACATTTTTATTTCAGTGGCCAATTATTTTTAAATCTAAAATTTTGGACGGAAAGTCTATCACAGTCATATTAAATAATTTCTATGTTTTTTTGTGTGTTTGAGAGAGAAATGTAGATTCATATTTCACCAGTGAAATTTAAAATATGTTTTATCGTATATATCAGTGGTTCACAAAGAGGGGGGTATGAGGGGTGGGATTACTGAGGGGGTGATACTGCTGAAAAATGCTGTCTCAAGTAGTACGTTGGAGATAGAACAAATAAGAACAAAAACAACCCCTCCTTAGGAATTGGTCATGAGGCTCAAATATTGGGTGAAAACTCAATATAGTTTAACATATGGGAATACTTGTCACACAAGTTAAGAAAATGTTTTTTCTTTAAAACAGGTATCATCGCTGTTACAACAAAAAAAGTGGCAGATGGTCCGTCTACCCTTGCAAAGAAACGAAAACATATCCCCACATCAGGGAGCTTATTCAGAAAGCTCTCACCTGTCGACTTGAGAACACGCAGGGTATGAGGAGAAAACTTAAGGAAGATGGTCCCAGGAGAATTAGCAGAAACCTGGCACCTCAAGAACCACCATCATCTCAAGATTTGGTGAAGGAGAAGATCTCTCGATTTTAGCTATGTAATATATGAAAGGTGCTTGATATATGGATGTGTCTGCTAAGATTACAGTAATGTAAGTGTTAGTAGTTGAAAACAATGTATTATGTATCTGCAAGTGCTGAAAATTTTTATATTGATAATATATGACCTTACCCAGAATAGACTGGTGTTTAAAAATTTCTGAATGGAAGCATTATTGTTTGATGGTATATTATGTGCAGTTACAACAAAACAAAGAATGAATTCAAATGATTATGTATTCATTTATAACTTGGAGAAGCATACCACGAATTGTTTCCGCTCTTGCAATACTGTACAAAGCACATCGATTTAAATCATTCTCGTACCACAAAAAAAACTATTTAAATATATCATAAGAGTAGTTCTAAATAAATTTCAACGTTTCCTCTTAAAACTAAAACTAGAAATAAAATAATAAGGAGAAAAAAAAACGAGATCGTACTCACTGTTGTTGACATTTTGCTGCTTCTGGTAGCGTGGTTGTGTTTTACGTCATCAGCATCATTGTACAGATTTTTACATATAATTATGCAAATGTCGGCCAGCGGAATGATTTGTGTTATTCGTTCGGGATCTGCCGATCACTGCCGAGCCCGATTTCAATATGGAGACGATAGATTCGTTACGCTTCGTATGAAGATTTCAGAGAGCTCGTATTTCATAAAAAGAACCTTTATGTACTTGATATTACCCTAGAATTGACTTTTAAATAGTATTTAATCAGTTGATATACATAAATGTCCAAACATTTTTGTAAGCAAATTCACCCTCAGCTGCACTATTGTGCCTTTAATATCCTCCTCCGCATCAGGTGGAACACTGCTATTAAGGATCGGTATTGGTTCATTTATAAGTTGATCTTACCATTATGCTTTCAAGCATGACATGACTTCAATGGTCTGCCCAGATTATGCTTTTTGATTCCCAAACCTGGATATATTGTTTCTTTGGTAGAGATCCTGCTAGTCTATAAAATTGTTCCATATAATAATAATAATAATAATAATAATAATAATAATAATAATAATAATAATAATAGAAAACTATAAAACATACCAAATGTTATACCATTTATGCAGCATAACCAGATAGTTTAGTTGTAAATGTGCAAAAAAATTCAAAGAGTATTCGAAAAATATTATTTACTCTTTTTATCCAGTTCGCGTAAGAAAGAAGGTTCGTTTCGTTTGGGAATGTTTATGAAAATATTACTGATGATAAAGCTATTTTTTTAATGTGTTATACATTAATTGAAATAATAAATAGGAAACTTTCCAACTTTTTCTTTTTACAATTACCTTTCAGTACTGGTTTTATTGAATAAAAAAAATCTTGTTTTGTTTTTGTTATTAAGGTTCACGGAATACTCTGTATGTTTTTCACCATTTCATACCTTCTGTATAATAACCAATTAGCATCAAAAACATTTGTTTAAAATCTTTCGTCCAATCTGGAGTATATACTCTATCGACAGGCCCCAGGTCAGAGTATCTGTTGATTCTGATGCTTGGATGCCTGTGTTTGCTGTATCTGTCATCATCCATGTTATCAGCAAGTGTGAATTTCACTGTGTCTAACATAATTGCTAACTGTCCAGTTATGATGCCCCTATTTAAGTTACCTGTATTTTGAAAGCTAGCTTTATATACAGGATTTCTATATTGTATTGGGCATAATAGATTGTAGGTCTATATTTTGTACCAAAATAAGATTAGCTGACTTGTTGTGATGTATTTGATTGACAGGTGCTCCAAATACATTGTCTAAATGGTTTTGTGACTTTTTATAAGAATACTTACAGTTTTATCTTGAAGACATGGACAAATAAAACAGAAAAACGTTTATGTTTGCGAAACTTCACATGGCCGTTTCTACCAGAATTAAACCTTTTAATTTTTTTATGTTGCATCTAGTTGATTTCTTGTTACATCAGATACTAGAAAATATTTGTGTTGACATAGAAAATGATGAGCCATAACGACATCTATTATTTTCAGTCGTCATGGTTTAAACCGCTTGGTTTCAATGTTATAAGGCGGCATATCCAGTAAAAATCCTTTTCTTTCCTGGGTTGTGAACTCCCATTGGGATTTGAGTGAATTGTTGACATCAGATCGGTAAATAATTTCATTCTTCAACAGGTTTCCATTTGTATACCATCACTCGAGTCTCTACCTTTCAATAAAATCGAAGATGAAACTTTCATAGCCATAGATGATCTTGTAAAGTGCCTTAAATCTAACCGTTCGATTCATGACAGGAGGAAAATGCGAAGAAAGAAAATATTTTACAAGAATTACAGAAAAACGATACTGGGATAATCCAGGGAGAAAAAATAAATTGGTTTCGTTGTCGTCTTTCTTTTGATAATTGTTTCATCACTATGATGACTACCAGGTTTGCAAAGTGGTATGTGATGAACTCTTAGAACAACAAACACAGTTTATATCTTCCAACAAATGGAATACACTAAATGTTTATCATCATTTCATATCTTCTATATAATAACCAATTAGCATCACAAACATTTGATTAAAATCTTATGTTCAATCTGGAGTATATATATATATATATATATATATATATATATATATATATATATATATATATATATATATATATATATCGATTTCAAATTTACACACACAAACACACACACACACACACACACACACCTCTTTGCCTTTCAAATCATAATTGCCATATAGATTCATAAACACTATTGGCTCGTTTCTTGTGTTTGCTGGTCTATAGAGGTGTCCCTTTAATGTGTTTGTCTTATATTGTTATGTTTAACTGATATCGGGCAAAATGTCTTAATATTTGTATATTTTCAGCGTAAACCTCTAATAATTCTATCAAAAAATTCATAACCACATAATTTTGCTCATTAAAAGTTTATTATATTTCAATATTATTATCATGCAACCATTTAATAAAAAAGTTTTGTTTTAAAATTATGTTCTACATTCATAGACTCTACTGGTACACAATGCCAATAACTTGCTAATATTAAACCTGGTTTTGGTAATACATGTAAATGTAAAATTCTGGCATGCACATCGTTATTGCCACCCGTTTATATGGCAAGAGTTTTCTTTTCTTGTTCTGCATATTGCAAACGTTCATTTCATAAGTCATTTATTATAAGGCTAGAGACGCAAGTCTATATTAGTTTGATTTTTGTACTTCTAAGTCCATGATTTTAAGGTATCATTTTATTATGATATATTGAAGTACTTGATTCTTCGCTAACATATATTGAACATACACGTCTTAATCTTTTCAATATTTGGGATTTAATTCGAAATGCATTAAGTTCACTTTTTAAATTTTCACTTTGTATTCTATGGACAAAAATGAGTTTCTTGAAGTTTATAATTCTTATTGCTTCTCTTTGTTCTTATTATCATAAAGTCGTAGGACATTAATTATTCATACATTTATTCACATATCAATTGATATAAATATTTCTGTCTTTCAAAAAATACAGTTTCATTTGAAAATGCCGGGTTCTTTTGATATGAGTATTATCGTAGACTTAACTGCTTTTGTGTTTTTTGTTGTTGACTTTTTTATTAGTTCATAAGCTAGTATGTAGGGTTTTATCTTAGACTCATTTTAAATAGTTGGTGTGTGGAGTTCAACATTATTAAATACTCTTCCTGTGGTATAATGTTCATTGCTGTAATATTAATTAACAATATCAATGTATATAATACACTTTATTTTTTAACACGCATTTTGTAAACATTTGATATACCAAATATTGAAAAATATTGATTACAAATACAATGGTACCTTCAGTAAAATATCAATATAAAGTCGTATAGGCAGGTGTAAATATGGGGTACATTATAACAATCTATATTTTTTTTTTTCAGATGAGCGTGATAAAATAAACGTGATTGGGTTATGGTGGCAACCTGTTTCTGTCTGACCACTTATGCAGTACTAAGTAACATTTGGTTGAAAATTGTCGACAGAATAGCTTGTCCAAAGTGGCTCAACATTTTGTCAAAACAATAAAATGAGTACATAGTTTCGTTGACAAATTTGTTGGCCCATATGGTCTGCGTTGTCAGTTAAAAACCTTATTTCTCACCTGGAAATTAGCCGTTGTTCTAATCTGTAATCGTTATAAATAAATTACGATAGATACATATTCAATCTATTCCAGAAAGGATAAAAAGAAACCTGGGATGGCATTGTCGCCATTGAGAACTAGTTCTAAACTATTTTTTTTACATCGCACGCCATTTACTATGTTAAGAGATACAGTCACAATTTGATTATCGTCGACTTTGGTATGGTAACAAAAGCTGAGGCACCATACCCATCAAATTTGATACGTATTCCTTTATTTTTCTAAGGTTCTTTCCCAACCTGACGAAAATGATCCAGCGATATTCCGATCGAAACAAACAACTGACACAAAGATACATTCGTTGGGCGTTTACACAGAATGGCTGACAATGTGGAATTTTAAAATAAAATCTGTGCATAGTTGAAATGGATTGTTAATCTTCAGCATAATGCTAGCTGTGTGGATCAATCCTTATTTTATTCAGTATAATCAAGACTGTGCATAGAAAGTAGTATACACTATGTGACGTCAAACAAAAGATGCAAAGAAACTACCACCATGTATTTGAACTAACAGTTCAACAATTGCATATGTAATCATACTAAACGTGTTTCTTTCATTCGGCGTACATGATACAATGCTGACATATCGAATGGATAACCCAGCATCAAAATGACATGACCAGTGAAGGTAATCTTTGTAGGAATGTTAGGGATTGTTCTATTACAGTTTATGCAGTTTGACTTTCTAGTTATCTGTTTGCTACTAAAATAACCTGGTATAAATTTTTTGTATAGCTCTTCTCCATATCAGCAGACGATACTTGATAAAAGCAACTGAACCATTTGGTAGGCTTTATTCGTTATCAAGAAGGTCCATAGGTTGGACTTTCTAATGCATAGTTATTTTTCCACAACGACTGGAAACAAAACCTGACGTCAACATCTATGACTGAATATAAAACTTCTATAATTACTGAAAACATATTTTAATTGTACCTTTCCTTGTTTGTTTTTTTTAATAATAAAATGTCAATAACAGTGCTTTCATATAATATTTGAAAAATTTCGTCTAAACTAGATCTTAAATATTACGCCTCAATGGGCCATTGAATATTAATTCAACATTGTAGAATGCTTTTGCTGATATGTGAGAAAGACCTTACTTGGAAACGACGCTGAAATATTTTGCCAGATGCGCTAACGGTAACTCTAACTCGATAATGACCGCTCCGCTGACCAAGTGTTTAGAAGCGGGAGGGAGGTCGTGTGTTCGATCTCCGGCCAAGTCATACCATAGATTTACAAAAATGATACTGACACCTGCCTCGCTTGACGCTGAGCATTAAGTGGTTCGTGTTAGGACTGTTCGGCCTGGTGTCAGGATAATGTGACGGGGGAAACATGATGCTACATGTGGCATCATGCTCGATTGCTAGACATCACTATAAACTGCCTTACTGCAGACGTAATAGTGATATGACTGAAAAAGTGTGAAAGCTACTTTAAAAATCCTAATCAATCAAATAAACAAACTAGATGTTTCTGAACCTATATGTGTTTCCCGTGCATGTGAAACGTCTCTTATTTTCCATTCTCTTTTACATCACTATCACGAGAAGAAATTAAATCTGTGTTCTTTTGTCGAATAAGTCTAGTTTTCCTCGGACTTGATTTAATCTCCGTATATCCCATGCTTTTCACGCTCCCCAAATTCCGTGTTTTGGGGATCTCTTGCTGTGCCCTTTGGGCATTGACTCTTAAACAAAGTTCGTACATTTGCAGGAAACTGCTCTCTATGGTGGCAGCGAAGAAATCTGAAGATGTATCGGAACATGACTTAAATGAGGAGACGCAGACGACAATTTTGTCTGGCTGTGGATTATAACAAACACCGTATCCATCCGGAACGACGGGGCCATACCCACAGAGAAACGAAGTGGTTTCGGTGGGAACCTGGAATGATTTAAAATGTATTACAATTAGCACACGTGTTCTTGATTTATTTCTTGGTGGTTGTTCTTTTAATTTTTAGTATTTTAATTTGATTCTTATTTTCTTCTAGTTAGTATGTAGTACGCACTAGTAAATTGTAGTTTTTAATCTCTTGTATTATTGATGAAACTCTTTCAGTGATCAGTCAAAGCAATTAGTGTTGCAGGAGCTGTTACGCAGAAGAAGAAACAGTAACTCACAATGATAATAATTTTTCCTCCCTTCATACATATCTAACACCAAAGAAAAACGGAAAGAAATTGGCAGACCCTAAAGCGTCAACCTTACGTGATATTTTATTATTTTTTCAGCTTTTGTCGAATCATATACGTCAGTATATTTATAACTGAAAAAGAGGAAGTTGACTTGACGTTTTTCAAACTAATTTATTTTACCTTAATATATTCCATAAAAATATAACTTTTCAAACTAATTAATTTTACCTGAATATATTCCATCAAAATAAAACTTTTCAAACCAATTTATTTTACTTTAATATATTCCATAAAAATTAAACGTTTCAAACTAATTTATTTTACCTTAATATATTCCATAAAAATAAAACTTTTCAGAACATAAATATTTCATTCTTGTCAAAATCAACCCGTGCTAAATTAACAGTTATGTTTGTTTATTTGAAACTGTGGATTTCTGTCACATAAAAAAATATTGCAATGGATGGGAGGGAACTTATTTATACAAACAATATCTGTCTGAAAGAGTTATCATCCTTTTTTGCTTGAGTGTATTATTGATAATGTTAGTTGGCGATTTCTCATTAAAATGATGCTTGTCATATTTATATACTTTAAATATTTATACATGGATATCAGATAACCTTTGTGAGCAAGATATAGAAAAACAGTTATTGGCAAAATTAATTGACAATTTCTTAAAAATGATTATCTCTCCTTTTTGTATACTTTTTATATTAATACATGATATCAATTTACCGTTGGAACACAAGATAGAAAAAAGCACAACAATGAGAAGAAGCATAAATCTAGACAAAAGACACAACATTTATTTTTGGTAGTGATTCAATACTAGAACATAAGAGAATGACACACTACGGGCCAAAATATACAGGCGTTGGTATTCAAGTCCTTCTATCCCCGTCAGCCACCTCTACATACGCATGAAGTTGTGAATGAATACAATACTGAAAGGATCATTATGAACAACCACAACTGTTTCTGCACGTTAAAATTATGCCTCGTTTCCACAGTAATTTATAGAAACATCTTACCTTTTATTTGTCCAAAATTTATTAAATAGGTTAATCCTTGTTTTGTAAATAACTGAGGTGGTCCGAATGGCAGCTATCGGCATGCATTTGATGTATTTTCAGTAGGATGGAAATGACAAAAGAAAACAACACCAGACTGTTTCGGTCTATAACATGACAGGATATCTGTACATTACCTGACTTGTAGACAAGGAAAAATGGTTGGAAATCTTGTAAGCCTCGTCTGTGAATATGTCTGGTGTTGGTATCCCCAGCTCAGTCGCTAGTTCCCTCAGACCCAGCAGGTGACAGTCTATTCCCTTACCCAATATGGCCTTCGGACAAAACATGAAATATTTGGTATTATAAGTTGACATTTTGAGTGGTTAAAAGTCTTTCAGATCAGGTCGGCATTTCATTAGAATAAAAGAACATTCAATGGCAGACAAAAGCTGGCGAAAAGAGTATGCCTTGAACCAGTAACACGTGATTTCGGTGCAAATATATATTTAATGAGACGTAGCCTGCTGATTAGAATAGAAGCCAGAGCTAAAATAAATGTTATTTTAATGCCAATCCTATTTGGTTCAAATAAAAAGTATGGCAAACGAAAATTGATAAAGAAATGATTTGCTTCAAGGTGGATATAAAGGAGGCGAAGCAAAACTTCATAGGAAGTGGCATATCAAACCTAAAAATGTTGTAAAAACTGTATCGCACCTCGGTCATAAATTTGGTTTGCCAGTCCATAGCCTTCTGCAATAACTGAAGTTTTCCTTCGTCCTGAAAGAGAAGATGACGTGTTTAATGTATATTTTTTAATCACGACTAACTGATTTGATTATTTCAGTGTTCTTTTACTGCTATGAAAATGATGACGATTTATTACAGTTATCAGGTTTTATCATGAAACAAAATTACGCGTTTATTGTATATTTTATAAGAAGTAAAGAAGTAAAAGATTATGGTTAATTTCCTGCTTTAACAAGACAACGATAATTTGTCTGTTGCACGTTTTATCAAGAAAAAAAGATGTTCGTTTGCGTCACGTTTTACCAAGAAAAAAATGAAGCGTATATTTCATATTTTATTAAGAAAACGATAATGCGTAAACTTCATTATACTTCAGTTTTTCCAATAAAATGATGACGCAGTTTTTGGATAGTTAATGTTTTACCCACGTACTGTATACAACACTGTCAGTATCATAAACATAAATTAATAACTTGAATCAACTAAGAATCACTCTAATGATTGAATACCGGTGGTGCTGACATCTGCTGCAAACAAAACCAAAGCATTTTGTAATGAAATTCGGCAAAACAAATGCACGCCAACATTAGCGCGCAGTCAAGATCGCAGAGCCAAAAGCGCGCTGACATAAGCGTGTTAGAACGTGTGAACAAGTGTTCTTACATTATATTGCATTAAATAAATCAAACACACAAATTTGCTTAACAAATGTTGGTTTAATTGCTTATAATATTGATTGCTCTATTCACGGCGGGCACCCAATACGCACTTGTGAAATGTTACCAAAATATAACAATATTGAGAAAAGGGGTATTTTGTGTAAAACTAGCCTGATTTATGTATACACCATAAGTAGAAATAAAAGATGTTGATACTATCAGCTACTCCTCGCAACTAATCTGCTAACTTTATGTTGGGACCAAAGCCTGGGGACGGCGATTAAGACGAACGTACTGTGATTTCGATGTCTCTGATTGTCTGATGCTCAGAAAAGTTAGTTGATCTACACAGTTAAATTGTAAACAAGACAGTACAATTTAGTTGTGCGTATTGTCTTCTCAGTCAACAGTTTTGTATTGTCTTCTAAACCTTATCTTTGTATATATGCGCGCTTTTGTCGTGCACGTATTTGTCGGGGTGTTTGTCATTGCGAGCATTTGTCGGAGCGCTTATGGCGACGCGATTTTGTCTGGCGCACTTTTATTACGGCGCCTGAAATGCTCAAGTGTACACATCCCACATTTTTCTATAAATATGTATTTTGTGAGGCTGTCTCTGAATTTATAAAAAAGAATAACGAGCAAATTTAATAGTATAAATTATCTTGCTAAAGGCACCAAGTATAACCAAAATATAGAGTCAGCTGTAAATCAGCAGATACATTTAAGAAGAACATGAAACTGATTATTTCTCTATTTCTTCCTCTTTGGTAACGGCACAGTTACAAAATTGATTCCCAATGTTTCAGGCTAAGATAATCAGGCTTTGCGTCGCGAGACAAAACATCTTTCCTCCACAAATTAAATGCAAAACATCAAAACCAAGAGAAAACCTGGATTAGCACATGGTTGAATGACTAGGGGAATCAAGCAGTCTCTGTTAAATAATGACAATTACAATGATTGATTAAGGACTCATGGTACTGCAATTATATAACATTTGTTTCAATATTGTAAAGAGCCATATTTTATTTATAATGGCTGAAATTTATAATACTAAAATAAAAGCTAGTTTGGCCATCGTAACAGAAATAGGCAGTAAGATGACGCAGGACTGCAAATTATTGGAAGATTCATGGTGTGAAAACACGTTACTTATTAAGGAGTGTTATCAATCTTGTTATATATCTGCTTCTTCTACTCAATGGAATGCTGAAAAGACGTATTTTGCAAGTTGAAATATTATGGATTGATTTTTAGATTGATTGGGTTGGTTTGGTTTGCTAAAACCGTATGCATATCTGAACAATATGCCTTTAACTTTCTTAAGTCACATGGAGCACGAATTGCTAATTTAAATTAGACACAAAGAAACAGCGATCCCTCAGCCGGTTTTTATGTTTTCTAATTTAATGGTGTTTTTGTGTTTTTTGTGTGTGTAGATATATCATTATAAATGTAAAGCACTTAGAGCTTCTAAAGATTAGGCGCTTTACAAAGTCCTCATTATCACCATTATTATTGTTATTATTATTATTATTATTATTATTATTATTATTATTATTATCTTGTTTTCCTCTTTTTTCCAGCATAATATAACAGTACCTTGATTATCAACTCTCGAACCGTCTGGGCAGCATAATGCAGTGGTTGTAAATTGTAATATATGGAATAAGAAATAAAACATAGAGACAGTCTTTCACATTTATCTACGTGCTAAGAAGGATTATGTTTGTCTAGAATGGTTCAGAAATCTAGTACAAAACCTGTCCTGTACATTGTAAATTGCACATTATTACATTCAAGTTTTATATGATCTGATTATCAAAGGAAATAGTTTCCATAATTTCTGTGGCAAAACAATTGTCTTATCTTTCTTGAACACTAATTCATGTACGTAGAATCTTGTTCGTTAGAATTGCGAGTTCTTTCTTTGCGTTTGTTCAATGATTTTTTCCACACAGGTATAACACTATGTATTTAGAATGTCTGTACATGTTTAAGGGTGTAAGACAATGTTTAGTTACTCCTAACAAACCCACCATTTCTGATTACGATAATTTTGTTTTGTTTTCTAATTTGATATATGTTTCTAAGAATGTCTCGACAATATTAGTCTGTGTTTTCAAAGAGCAGACCGTACCGTCACAATTTAAAATATCATCAGCATTAAACAAAGCCATTGTACATTCTGATCACAACATAGAGACTTTCTCATTCACATTCTTTACCTCAAACAATAAATATCAGCAACACTAACATTAAATTCACACCATCAGTAAGAAACCTAGGTGTTACTCTGAACAGTAGTCTCACATTGCAACAATATGTCATAAACATATGAAAGGCTGCATATCTTGAGCTGAGATGTATTAGCTCCATTCACAAATATATTTCAGTTGATGCCACTAAAACACTCGTGTGTTCAATAGTACTTTCAAGACTGGACTACTGTAACTCAATTCTGGCTGGTTCGTGTTAATATCTACTCCAGAAACTTAAAAAAGTTGAAAACACAGCTGCTTGGATCATCCTTAGAGTGCGTTGATATGAACACACCTCCCCGCTTCTCTGTACCATACACTGGCTATCCATTCGATCCAGAATCAAACATAAAATTTGTTCTCTGTGCTACCTTTCACTGACGGAATCCAGTCCAACATACCTATTTGGCCTCACCCATGTGTATACACCAGTAAGATACTTACTAACCTCTTCTGACAATCGTATATTCATCATTCCCACTATGAAAACGAAGTCACATGGACAACGTTATTTTACATATCAGGGCCCAGCAACATGTAATAAATTGACCATTGAAATTTGACACAAAGACACAGTGATACCTTTAAAGCGTGATCTTAAAACTCAACTTTATCGACTGCAAGAACAAACTTAAAGATCTAATAATGTTTCCTACCTTAAATATTTTCAGCGTTTTATCTAATTTCAATGTGTTTTGTATTTTTTTGTTTTTGTAGTCATATCATTATAGATGTTGTAAAGCGCTTAGAGTTTCTAAAGATTAGGCGCTGTACAACGTCCTAACTATTATTATTATTATTATTATTATTATTACATGATTTTTCTTGTGTAATATATATATATATATATATATATATATATATATATATATATATATATATATATATATATATATATATATATATATCATTTGGGCACTTTTATAAAGAAGTATGCAACCTGATCAGTTAGAAATAGATTTAACAGAAGGGTATTTAGTACACAACATCAATTGGTAAAATATCACAGCTGAAATAAGTAAAACACACTTTCATCTGTACACATGAAAGTAAGTAGATTATTTTACATCGAGATACAACTTTCAACACCGCTGCACTGAATCAGTGGTATTTATAATATTAAGTTGTTTTGGGTGGGTAGGGTGTATGTTGTTGTAACATTATTATTGTGGGCATTACGTGCTCAGTCATTTAATAGCGTCACCATCAGCAACGTACAAAGCCTGAGGTCCAACGGGGAAATTTTGTCAGTGGACAGTTGTTCATAATGTGTGACAGGGTATATAGAGCTCCACCGCAAAACAGGAAGGGTCAGTGGCCTGGTCCTATCCGACAAGGTTGATTGCACAACGACCCTGTCCTGTTCGAACGCTGTTCATCGTGGTCCATAGATGACGTGAAAAATTATATATAAACTTTTACATTATTTTGACGTAAGTGAACTAAACATGTCCCGATATGAAAAACTCTAAACGCACCCCCCCCTCGCTAGTACAAAATAGTTTGTCCCCAAACAAGTCAGTAATTTGACATTATCTGTGGAGTCAAAATTCTTGCAAACTGATTTCCAAGTACATAAAGCATGCACTTCAAAAATGGAAGCCATCTTAGACGAGCTACTGGAATATATACTAAAAGATGGGGTTTGCTGTATCGATTATCTCATCTATAATACCAGGATTACAGGAATTAACGAACGCAATGTACTTTTCCCCAAACCAGTATCAAAAGAGTATTCGAATTCAGGAATGAAGCATAAACAAATGTTAAGATTATTCTCAAGATCTAATATTACCTCGTTTTAACAATTTATTAAACTAAATTTTCTTTCTGTATTTATGATCATTTTTTTAACCAAATCTCTGTGTTTTTCATTATCAGTTACTGTCAAAGTATACCTATTTCAGATAATATTTGCTAATATTCAACTTTGCATGCCAATGAGAAGGGGGGGGGGGGTAAGACTGTCCTACAATTAGGACTCAAAATATTATTATATTAATTGGCGGATTTTCCCTTTTTATTTTGTTCCCTCTATCATGGACTCATCAGCTAGGTAGATTGCCAAGTCAACGGTCTTCGGTAAACCCGATAAATTGGGATCTTAGAAATGACACCCCTAGGCAATTTCATTAGCTTGTTTATCGAGCATTGTATCTGCATGAGCAAACATCTATTCACAAATGGAGCGCTCTAAAAACGCGAATCGTTTTCCTGGTCAGCCGCAATCTATCTTGCCGTAATCGAGTTGCCATTGATAACTTTGTCTAACAGAGATGAGCTATGGGCTCAAGGGACCGCTAAAATGTGCGTATATTAAATTAAGGTAGTTTTCTCGATCGCTATCAATTGTGAAATCCTTTGCTCAATAAAATGTATTTTCTATGTAGTTTCATTGCTCGTTACAGAGGTCCAAGGATCACTGAGATTGAGACGAAGAGATTCAGTCATTACCGTAGTTCCCCATGATATTACCATTCAGAAACACGACGTTCATTAAACATAGTTGGCAATGCGATTTCATGCTTTACTTTTATTATTCTTTATCAAATGCTGGATGTTGGCTTGTTACATTTGAAGGTTGATAAGTTATGTTACCATTGTCAAAGTTCCTTAAAAGAAAAAGATACCGATCATGAAACAAAGATTTTGTACTATGTGTAAAAAGAAGATTTTGTATTTTGCTCTAGTTAAACTTTCATTGCACGAAGAAGAATCTAAAATAGAGATTATACATCAACGATATTTTGTATTAAATAGAACAGTTGCTTGAATAATGACACGCAAAGGAAAGAATCACCATGATACATATTGCGAGACAAGGTCAACATTTCACTTGGTAGGTTATTTGCATACAACATGTACTGTGGGGAAAAGGTACTTTATCAACAGAGTACCAAAGTGGTGCAGCACTATATTCTTAGAAACCAAAAGTTAAAATTGACCAAAAAAAAAGAGTATCTTTGTTTTGGTATTACAAACTAGGAGCTGACTTTACCTATTATATCTACAATGCATTGGATAAAGTATTGTATGCCTGAGACACGAACTGGACGTCTGAAACCTATTTTGGACGTCTGAGACACGTTTCCTTGCAAATCGCAAATATTTGATCTTGAACGTCTTGAAGCATTAAATTTTTAAGCTGCGAACAGACTTGAAGTTTTAGACTTACCCGTCTCGAAGAATAAATAAGATAACTACATTATAGTTTTCATAGTTCTTTCTTTGCTGAAACAAAGTAAATTCCAATACTAAGGATTGAATGCAGCGATATTTCTAAGAACTAAATTCTGATACTGAGACATATTCGAATGTGTATTATGAATATTGGATTTTGGGGAAAGCATCATTGTTGCACAAAACCATGTTAGTAAAACTATCGAGTTCCCAAATGTGTAGTGTACGGTATTAAAGTCTATAGAATTGGCAAAAAGAGCTGCTTAGTCAGATTATAAACTGAGATTCGATATAGCGATTGTACAGATATCGACTGAATTTGGAATTGCATTGCCTCCCTCGAATTTTGGAGAATGAATTAGTATGTCGTCTAGGAAATATAATGGACCCGGGATCATTGGAAAACACTATATTATCTTTAGACAAATCTAATTTTCCGAGCTAAAAAGAGAAGGAATGTAATTCATGTCAGAGAAGGTTTTCCTCGAAATTTATCACTTACAAATGATCTTGGTTTGTTAAACCTTCTTTTGCTGCATGGGCGAGGTCAGAAAAATCTGAATATCTTCTAAAGAAAATATCGATATCATGATCCATTATTCGTTTTGTTACTCAAAATGTATAAACTTCATGTTTCAATACATATATGCGTGACATATTCATTTTTTTCATCCTCATCGTTATTTTTTCTTCCATTCACCGTAATCATTATAAGTATTACTAATGCCGTATATTACTATTTTCATCACTATGTGAACTATCCTCACCAACATTATTATATGTAACACAAACCCATACATTAATAACTTCACCAGCACTAACGCCATCCCCAGTAGCACCAATAGCATCCTCACTAACAATACCTGCAACAGCACAGCGACAACGACCCTTATTACAACCAGATCATTACCTTTACGATAACAACACCAAAGCAACACATCACCAATGTTCACGAGTACCAGCGCCACCATCTCCATCAGCACGGCGACCGTCACAACCACCACAATCACTAACATCAGAATAATGAACAACATTAACACTACAAGCACTGTTGACAGCAGCAAAACACCGCCTAATACTAATATTATTAGTATATTATATATAGTATTAGTATATAATATAATTAATATATTACTAATACTAGCGCCATCTTCACAACTAATTTCATAATCATTACAGTAAGTGCCCAATACCACCACCATTGCCTGTTATAATGCTTACAAACACCACCAGAATCTAATGACACTGTCACTGTCCCTAGTCCAATATTGACCACAAAAGTTGGTAGACTCGATAGCCGAAGTGATTAGCTTGTTTTATATTATAGTGGAAACCATCCATACTTGTTTTGTGCTTACCTTAAATGCACCAAAACCATAACTATAATGTTGTTTTTTTATTTTAGTGAAAAACATCCATACTTTTATTTTTTTATACCTGAAATGCATCAAAACCAAATTTATAAAACAAACGGGAGCCGCGTACCGTGGTTGTCGTTTCTCCGACCATTGCTTTGACCCACTCTAGAGCAGGAATAGAATTTGCCCGAATGTTGTCTACCCGTCCATGACGAAACCTTCTAGTGGAAGCGCTCTCGTAGGTAGACACAAAACGACCGTGTACCCTGGGAAAGATAGTTTGACATTTTCAGCACATATGAATATTGTTTGACATTTTCAACATATACGAGTTATACGTATAATCCGTGTCTTTTTAAATTTAATTTTTTCCCATGCTTCAACTTATAAAATCTGTCACAATAGTTCAACGACGATGCTACACCTAATATGTATATATAATTATTGCCAATATCTACATATTCCGTAGAGAAAGAATTTTTATTTGAACAAGTTGTGAATATAAAGCGAGGTTTATTTACTTACTGTTCAAAACATAATATTTCATCTTCTTCCTTCCATATTTTTATCTTGTATCGTTTCTTACAGGTATTTGATGGTTTGTATTTTTTCCTCATGTCCTATTTTTCTGAGAATATTTTACGTTTCTCTTCTGTTATGCTTATTGCGGTTAACACCCACTGACTTCCATATATGTATGATATTTACTACACGTAATAAACATTCTGAACTGCAGAGGTCATTCGTCACCAAATATGTATTTTAGAAGCTATTTTAGCAATTAAATCCCGAAATAATGAAGATTTCTAAAAGGCTCAGTCTACTGTATAATGAGTACGACATCTTGCATTATATTTTTTATATATTTATTGTTTTTCTCAAGACGAATAGATACTCCAGTCGAGTTTAATGTTTTCTTTCATCTCGAATGTTCTGTTTCGTATAGGAATTGGATGTAACTCGCATATCTACTCAGAGAATATACAGACCGTTCTACTTAGATAATATGCAGACTGGTCTACTTGTAAATTATACAGACTGGTCTACTTAGAGAATGTTTAGTCTAGTCTACTTGTTGAATGTTTAAAGTGGTCTATTCAAACTTCCATCCAGATGTAAACGAACTTGTAATAAGTAAGTTGTAATGCCAGCTGTATAAAGGAATCTGGGCTCATATTCTGTGACTTCGGAAACTCTCGGCCAAAATGGTCGAACTTAAGGATGTAAAAATCCAAGTCGTCGATTAACCTACAGAAGAAAACAAAATTATTTGAATGATACATGTATATCTATTTCTTGTGCCATGTATTTACATTATCACATTATTCGTTTTCCCTTTTAATGATTCATATGATAATTTTAAATTAATTTACTGTTACAATGTGCCATATTCCCATGCAACATGTAGTCTCGTTTACTTTCATTTGTTGTTCATGAAAGGAACTAAAATAAAACTTAGAGAATATCAGTTACTAATTTATGGAGACGCTCAATCCTTTCTTAGATAACCTGAAATTCTTGGATATATACAAATATTTGTTGGTCTTGGACAAATGACCTCATCAATAGCTGATGTGTTGAGCGCTCAAGGTTGCAAAAGTCTGCTTTATGCATCTGAGCTTTTCCGTGTTTTCACTTCAGAAAGTTAAACAGATGGACTAATGCACTGATTTTGATAAATAAAGCAAAAAGCCATTTTTATATTTGTTTCAAAAGCGGGCTTGCGAGCAATCTGATTAAATTCAGATCTCTCCACTGTTATACGAATATATCTAACAATGACAGCTTAGGGGTCATCTTCTGGTGACCTTTGGAAATGCAGAATTTAAAAATCTGAGAGTGAATTAAATCTTTCTGTATAAATTCATACTCTTCATACACCACTGCTCATTTCCAATCACGAATATATAATATTTCATCTGATTGGCTGATAAAATTAGTGATAATGCTAATAACACAGGTTGTCAGATCATGACCCCTAAGCGGTCTTTGTCAGATCTTCATGTACAGTTGAGATTTCATTTTAATCAGATTGGTGTATTGGTGACTTTTTTATTTGGCTGCTCATTCTAATCCAAGCATATTTCTAAGAACGGGGAGGAGTTATGTGTTAACCATATTGTTGAGCTGCAACATAAACATTTCATGACATTACACTTACGATAAAGACGTCTGTGATCCGTATAACAAAAATATTATAAGATAAATTATGTCCGTGGCAGTTCCAAAGATGTTACACTGATTGCAAAATCACAATAGAAAAAGAAATAAAAGATACTGAAACGACGACTATATACATTTTGTTGGTGAGAGATATTAAAAAGACGATGTCGATGGTATCTGATATCTGGTTTATGATGATTATAATGACTCAAATTATTAATGATGATAATGTTGATGACTATCACAAGGACGACGACACAACTGTGTTAACAACATTCGTTGTAATTATAGCGAGCAAATTGAAACGTCTCAGTTAAACGAAGATAAAATATATCGATAAAGTATACTGATTGTGGAAATGAACCTATCAAAGCTCGTAGACGCAGCTTCAATCTCTTGTAGCACCTCCTGGAAAAACTTCCACTGCAGTCTGCGGGGGTAGGGCAGCTCGCATATCGATCTCATCCGAGACAGGCTCCTCTGTCTCACCTCCTCCCTGGGAACAGAAAAGTGGGAATGTAATATTGAAAGTCTCTTTGTTATATATAGAGTTCCTCACGTTATCCAGAGAACTTTCCACTGGTTTTCCCTGAACTACAGATTATAACTAACTAGTAGGATGTGCTCTTAAAGACTAGAGCTTTAACATAAATCAGAACTTATGTTAACTTTAGGACCAGAAATCAGCTATGCCTCTCAATAACATTGTTGGAAGGATTACAATCCTTGTTATTTTCTTAGGCAATCATGATCGAATGGTTCCGTAAAAGACGGAACTTTAGAAGAGATATTTGAAGATATTTCTCTTTCTTATTCACACAACAGTTTAATAATTAAATTAAACAAAATGTTTGAGAGAACTTTGAATTCAATATTTCAAAAACATGTAGATAAATAAACTTACATAGGTAAGAATATAACAGGACTTACATAGGTAAACATATTGATAGAACCACTTACATAGCTAAACACATCAATAAAACAATTTACACAGTAAACGTGTAGATAGAAAAACATATATAGATAAACATGTAGATAGAACAACTTACATAGGTACGCATGTAGATATAACAACTTACATGGGTAAATATGTAGATATAATAACTTACATACGTAAACATGAAGATAGAACAACTTACATAAGTACACATGCAGATAGAACAACTTACAGAGGTAAATATGTACATATAATAACTTACATAACATGTAGATAGAACAACTTATATAGGTAACCACGTAGATTCTACAATTTACATATGCACACATGTAGATAAAACAAATTACATAGGTAAACATGTAGATAGAACAACTTACATAGGTAAACATGTATATAGAACAACATGGATAGGTACATTTGTAGATATAGCAACTTATATAAGTACATATAGAACAACATAATTAGGTAAATATGTAGATATAATAACTTATATATAGAACAACTTGGGTAGGTAAACATGTAGATAGAACAACCTACATAACATGTAGATAGAACAACTTACATAGATAAACATGTAGATATAACAACTGACATAGGTAAACATGTAGATAGAACAACTTACATAGCTACATATGTAGATATAATAACTTACATAGGTAAAAATGTAGATCTAATACCTTAGAAAGGTAAACATGTAGATAGAACAACATGGATAGGTAAACATGTAGACATAACAACTTATATAAGTACACGTGTATATAGAAAAACTTAGGTAAATATGTAGATATAATAACTTACCCAGGTAAATACGTATATAGAATAACTTGGATATGTAAACATGTAGATATAACAACTTGCATAACATGTAGATAGAACAACTTACATAGATAAACATGTATATAGAACAACTTACATAGGTAACCATGTAGATACAACAAATTACATAAGTACACACATGTAGATATAATAACTTACATAGGTAAACCTGTAGATAGAACAACTTAGGTAAACATATTGACAAAACAATTTATATTTGTAGACATGTAGAAAAAATAGCTTACGTTCATAAACATGTAGATAGAAGAATTTACGTACTAGGGAAACACGTTGGTAGAACAACCCATATAGGTAAACATGTATATTGAACAACTTACGTAGGTAAACATAATATAATAACTTGCAGAGGTATGCATGCTGAAGAAGAAATTAAGATAAACATCTTGAAAGAATAACTTTCACAGGTTAGCATGTCGATAGAACAAGTATGTCTTCATGGAATAAGCAATGAGCTGAATTTCAAAGCGAATGTCTGAAATATATTTCACACACACACTCTCTCTCTCTCTCTCTCTCTCTCTCTCTCTCTCTCTCTCTCTCTCTCTCTCTCTCTCTCTGTCTCTCTCTCTCTCTCTCTCTCTCTCTCTCTCTCTCGCTTTTCGCACATCAAACAACAAAATTGACATGTAGTTTACTTATTTTAATATCGTTTTTATTCATATTATATTTGTATTTTTTAATTAACTGTTTCTCTAAGATTAGTCTTCAGACATACAGGTACTACTTCATATTTTCTCTCAGCTTTTTGTTAAGTGTTTGTTTTCTTAGAGCAAATTCTTTCTTCCTCTTTAGAAGAAAACTATTTTGTAACAGCGTCGTTAAAACTTGATCTCTCTGTGTCTCCATGTATTTGTATCGAATCAAGAAGTGTCAAGTATACGTTCAAAAGCGTATCCGACGTGCAATAAATAGCTTAATTGTAGTGGAAGAATTGAGGAAAAGCATATCACGCTCAAGGTTGAGGTCCCAGGTGGTCTAGACATTTAAGGCTTGCATGTTTACAGATCCCTGCTATCTTACTGTTGTCCATATTGGGTTCTAGCCTCGGCTCGGCCAATGCGGGTATGTGAAAATTCTTGCCAGAATTTCCCCGTGGGTTGGTGGTTCTTATCGGTCTTTTCCCCCGTGTTTCTTCTACCAAATATACTGGCGGTTATGTATATTCTATCATGTGCTGAAAAATGGGGGTAAACCCCCACAAAACAATGCCAAATGAAACCTCACACTCAAACCCTAGATTCACAAACTATTATCCAATCTATACATCAAGAGATTATGAAGTGATAATATTGGAAATAGAAGATAAAGTAATTTTTTCTCTCCGATTGAATTTATTGGTTTACGATCAAAATATAGAGAAACTTCCGTCGGATTCGGGATATTCGTCCGATTCTATCCTCTAATGTAGCCATATAGGGGATATTCGTTTCATTCTATCCCAAAGATACTAATCTTTCTGACAAGGCATATAAGTTTCTACTGACCAGAGTCGCCATGGTCTTACAACGTCCATCACATGGCATTGTGTGTTCGACTGTTTTAGCCTGAATTATTTACTTTTATTTATTTAAAAGTTTAATAGCTGCATATACCCATCCCATTTTAGGAGCTGAACTAAACAGCGTTTAATAGTCGATAATTCATGGTTTTCTGGGTTATTCAGATGCCATTGTCTGTAAGTTGTCTAATTATAGAGACAAAATCTTAGGGAATTTGTGTTTGTAGTCAGCCTATTGAAAAGAAAGTTTCGTTATTGGGTCTCATTCCATTTCGTTCCACATGTCACATGCAGACAGTGTAAACAATGTATGAATCAGTGCCGTCTGACGGATAAAAGATTTACTTCGGTTAGCAAGCTCGTTAGATATTTAATCCTGCAAAGTTCACGAGTTTCACATGGTCTGATGACTTTCAGGATTTCCACAAGGTTTGACCCGAAAGAAAAGTTTGTGTTTGAACTGTTTAAACCATAAGGTTACATGCAACGTTTGGTCTTCCGAGACCGCACTGATTATTAGCAACCTTTATCCTGGGCAAAAATGAATGGCAATCTGATTGGATCCGCTTCCTTCAACTGCATCCAGTTTAACAGAAGAACACTGTATAATAGTTGTGCAAGCTACGCATATCAAGAGATGATTTAGACAACTCTTGGCTGTTGAAAATGGCTTTTTAGTAGCACAGCCTTCTCTTCATTCCGATACTCGTGTACAGTCTCCTTTCATATATGCATGTATACCATCCGTTCCGATAGGCACGATAAGCCCCTTTTCGGATACGTATATGTTCCGATGGGCATGTAGGGTCTCTGTTCACAGAGAAGCAGCTTGTCAAGTAAAGTTTATAGCTAGCTTCCATACTGCATACTAAAACTGCGAATTTGAAGCAAAGTGTTTTACGATAGGTTTTACGTTTATTTATACAATAAATAGGAATCGTTTCGAGTTTAGCAAGCTGTCGTTTCGGTTTCAATGATTAATTCTGTTTTTTTTTTTGCAGCAGCAGCAGCAGTTTAATGTAGTGGCATGGGAATAAGTGGAAGGTAAGAAGACACATATTATCATCGTAGATCAATGCAGTAATTTGTCAGACCTAATCTGGAAGAGATACATGAAAAACAGCCGTATCCTGTCCAAAATAAAACTGAAGGATTGCAGAGAGCTGAGAAAATATTTAATATTAATAATGACTATTGTATGCCCGATTACTAAGAGAAAAAAAGAACGCCATGTGATAGATTGGTTTAATTCTTGACAGTTGACTTTCGGTCTGTTTCTCAAATACCCTGAGGAAAATTTAATGATCCTAGCTACGGTCATTAAATGACAAAATGTACGCGTTAAACGAAACATAACGAAAAGTAGTTCTTTCATGCTCCTTGGAAGGAAGAAGTACAAATAATTAAATTTCTATCAAATAATTTTACATTCACCTCAGCAATACTGTAACTAATACGTTTTCAAGAATAAATATAAATATGTTCTTAATCAAAACAACGAATAAAACTTGTGTGCATGGAACTAAATGAATCAAATTATTTTCTTCAAGCACCTTTAAAATTTGTTCTTAAAATAATTAAATAATGTCTTTTCGTTACAAAAAACAATCACAACCACATATAAACATGTGTACTGTTGGAGCCTAGATCGTGGATTTAGTGATTACGCATTACGTTAATGGCTTAATCTTCGTAACAAGGATACATGACGCATATTGATTATCTACAACTACAATGAGAATATCACAGTACAAGTCATTTCAATGAGGTTTTGTTTTCTACTTCAAAATGACAAGCTATTTAATCAACTACGAGTGACATTTAATGTGAAATGCTGACCTCGTTTTATATGCATTGCAACACAATCATTGTACAAATTATGTTTAAATGAAATTAATTTTTAAAGAATAAACATGAGTCCTTTATCTACGGAAACTCTTAGGATTGTGTTGAATTGAGTACCCTCTTTATGTTGAAAATGCATTTTGGTAAAACAAAATGAAATGTTGTCAGAAAAAATGAATGTATGTTAAAATGTAATTTTAATGCCGTGGTTGCTAAATCAACCAAACACAAAGGGTTGAATTATTGCGGACAGTAAGGATCAACATATAAATGATAAATACGTTATGTGCCATTATCAACATAGGAATGATAAAGACATTATGTATCATTATCAACATAGGAATGATAAGACGTTATGTGTCATTATCAACATAGTGTTATGTATATTTGATTTAAATAATTTATTTATTTTTGTCAGATTAAAATTTGACATTTTGGATTAAAATTCATTCATTTGGAACTTTTTCTAGAAATTTGCACTCTACAAGTAAACAGCAGATGTTAACCTCATTTTCTGACCTTGCTTCAAAGTGTAAACAAGCTTCTAAAATGATTGGTTGATTCCAAGTACATTAGAGCTTTATTTTTAAAATGATTGGTTGATTCATAGGAAGTATAAACATCTTTCTAATTTATTTGGGTCATACTATGTTTGCGTGAACGTGAGATTGTTCTGAGAGATTCTGGAAGGTCGTGACCCATTTCCTGTTTACATAAAAACAGGTATTTAAATTATTGTTTGGGAGAGAACAGTTCAGTAGAAGTTGGGCTTTTATAATATTAAGTTGTGTCTTCTTTTTGAGTTATTTTTAATTACCGTGTACTGGAAATGGTGTCAATTCGTTTGGAGCAAGAGGAATTATTTTATTATTTATCTGCAAAAGAATATGTGCTCATTTGGATTATTATTATAAAACAAAAACTGACTTCATCAAGTGATATCGTCGTCCATATTGGATTACATCGTCAAGATTCGAACCGGGAACTATTAGGACATTTTATTTTCAGGACTCTTACAATTCCACTAGTGGATTATATTGTGAATTCTTTTTGGATTAATTTTTTACTTGATTCTCTAAAACCGTAAGTTTAAATATTTTCTTTTATGAAAATATTTGTATTCAATAAATTGTATGTTAAATTTTACAAGGTTGTTTTTTCACTTCTTTCTATGTTGCTGCTTATTCGAGCCTAAGCACGTAACAATAGGAATGATAAAGACGTTTTGTGTCTCTATCAACAGCAGACTTATTGTCTTTAAATGAATCAAATATAAATCATTCACATTGCCTTTTTGTTGGTCCAGCTTCCATCATTGCCAGTGTTTACAAAATGTTTCTGGTGTATTTGAATAGATTCCTGTACATTCTGATGTAACAGTGTGTTTATCTAATGAAATAAAATAATCGGTAACATTCTAAACCGTTCCCTCTTTCTTGCCCCAAATATATTCATCTAAAAAAATATAGTTACCAACGTGTCACGGTTCTCTATTTTATATGTAATTTAAGCACAACCTGTTTCTTATTTTTATTTCAAGAATGTGGTTGTTATTTTTAACGAGACAACAGCAACAACATTAACAATAATGACAAAACAAAGCAGACAAACTGACAGAATCATTGATTCATCTGGTACAATTATTCATGCCACATGACATCCAATATGCTAATTAAATTATTGTTTGTAACAGATACTGTTCAGAAAACATTATCAGCGTTCTTTGAGCTGTATTTTTTTTAATATATAAATACTTCCTATGTTTTCTTGACTTGATTGAGCATAGCTAATATATAATCAATGAAACAAACCAGACAGATTCCATCCTACCGCCAAGTAAATGTAATATTTCATAGTCAAAATATTTACTATAACTGTTGTAATGTTATGTGGTGCATGAGGGTCAAATGCCCTTTAGCGCACACACATACAAACACACACACACATACACAAAGAATGGACAATACAATAGGGAGGTCACAATAGAATGCATCATATAAGATACGTGAAGAAAAAAATCTTTTAATTTACTACTAAACGAGTTCAGAATAATATAGTTAATGTACATACATAATTCATCTAAACTGAAGACTTTTCGTTCCAGTTCGGAAACATTCCGAATAACGTTCATTTTTGCGTAGGTGTTGTATTTAAAATTTCACCTAATGGTATTTGAACACCATTGTCATTCAATCCGTTAAAATCACGAGTATTCATTCGCCTGGCTATTAATTAAACAGATATAATAAAAAAGAATGTGCAAATATGATGAGGTTACACTATAAAACTATTTAAATATCAGGAAATAATCGGCCATCTATGTCGAAGCTGGTACGAGTTCATCCAAATGATTGATTGGTACAAGCGACAAACCGTGAGCAGCTATTTACAACCAAATCTAGAGTAGATCTTGAAGTATCGTATCAAACATATATTTCCTTTGGCTATCAACTTGTTGATGATTTCAAGGAATATTTGCTTGATCAATGATTGAAGGCACTGCACAAAGTTCAGACTGACAAACAATTACAAGATACCAAAGAAATATTTCCAACCTCAAAGGTATTTTATGATAAAATAAAAATACACAATATTGACCATTCAAATGAAGACTTTGGGTTACATATAACTTATTTTTTACAAGCTACGGAACCAGTATATTAAACACTGGCAGCTGAATGCTTTTAATTACCAGAATTTCAAGCGTAATTGCTTGGTCGAAGTATACATGTGGATACAGTATATACAATGGCAGGCAGGGTCGTAGAGAGCGATCAGGGGCCCTGGGGTAAGAAACACCAGGCCTCTCTTAGCTCTTGTTCAAACAAACAAATTCTTTTATAAACTTAAAACCTTTTGTTCGGCTTGGGCCCTCTAACGGATATATCCCAGTTGCCTTCCCCTCCTCTTGCCGGCCGTGAACCAAAAATTTATTTCGTTTAATCACTGTGTATATACACAGATAATCCAGAGTGTGAATGGGCAATTCTCACCTGGTCGGATTTTATTAATCGGCACTTACAAGAAAAGTTTTTGTCGCTTCAAAATTAAGTCATGTTATTTTCTTCAGTTATACAGTTAATATTTAGTACTTCTGCAAAACATTGACTTTAATACGAATATAATTTTGCCAGTTTTCTGTGCTTAAGCATATTGTAAAACGTGTCCGGTTTCAATTTCTTTCGTGAGATATTCAGAGCAACTGTGTATTTGAATTCTAATAACAAAGCTTAGCCGGTTTAGAGCTCTGTTTGTGCATAGTTTCTGCCAAATATCATCTTGCAGAAATATTGTCAGACGAAATGTGAAAAGCGTCTTCAAGAATGACGACAATGGGAAACGGCCTTTGGTTTGAGTCCATCTAAAATTCAAAATGTCCGATAGACATGTATGTTGATTTAAATTTTGATACAGTGAATTGTTTCTAAAAATATCCTGCACTAGCTCTCAAACATGAACAAAACAAGCAGTTGCCGTATATATATATATATATATATATATATATATATATATATATATATATATATATATATATATATATATATATATATATATATATATATGTAGCAGGTCAAATGTTATGCGTATAATTATCTGTTTTTAAGTCATAAATGGCAGTTAACATAATGTATATGGTCTTTGACGATTACAATCACTCAGCTACATAGTCAAAAACTTAAAGAGAAAAGAATGAAATACTTACATATAGCATAATAAGTGTTGTATGAGCTGAACAACCGCTATTCCGTCTGACGGAGAGTGTTCAAAATTCACCCCACATGCTCCGTCTTCGGAAATAATGAACTGAAAAAGGTCTTTGTTATGAATACATGGATCAGGCGTAATTTAACAAGTAGACTTGAAACTATATCGTCATATTCATGTGATTTGCTGTATGTAGTTTGAACTTGACCGTAATTGTTTATTAAGTTTTATTATTGATAAAGACAAGAACCTAATCACAAATATAATAGGGTACTATTAGTTTTTTTTTTAATACAATTGCATAGCAATTAGAAAATCACGAAAAGTTAGCGAATTGAACTGAAGGTTCTTTTATGAACAATACAATTATTACTGCCATTAAAATTGTCATCCATGCAGAGGCACAACTGTGACTTTACCTCTCAGTACTCTGCTTTACCTAGTTAATATTATCTGGGCAGTTTTCTCAGACTTATAGTTTCTTAGCAGTTGCAGCAGAAACAAATGCAAACATAACATCGTCCTTCTTAATACAGTCGTATCGATCGTCCCTTTTAACACAGACTTTATTAATTGTCCCTTGTTGGAGTCTCTATCCCTTGTCCATTTTAACACGTTATCCCTCGTCCCCTTTAATACAGTCTGTATCCCTGTCTCTCATTTCGCTTTAACCCTTAACACTGTACCGCTCGTCCCACTTAATAGTCTGTATTTCTTGTTTCTCATTACACACTTTGTATCCCTCGTTATCCTTTACACACTCTGTATCCCTCGTTATCCATTACACACTCTGTATCCCTCGTTATCCTTTACACAGTTTGCATCCCTAGTCTACCTTCACACAGTCTGTATCCCTAGTCTACCTTCACACAGTCTGTATCCCTTATACACAATCTGGATCTCTCGTCCCACTTAATACTGTATCAGCTGTCCCCTTAATAATGTATCCATCGTTCCCCTTAAAACAGTCTATATAACGCGTTCCCCTTAATACAGTCTATATCCCTAGTCTCCCGTCATACAGTTAGTATCCCTTGTCCCCCTTAACACAGTCTTGATCCCTCATCCCCCTTAATACCGTATCATTCGCCCCCCTTAATATTGTTCCATCTTTCCCGTTAAAAGTGTCTATTTCCCTCGTTCTCATTAACACAGTTTATATTCATTATCCACTTTAATTCAGTCGGTATCATTCATTCTCCGTAACACATTCTGTTTTCCTAGTCCCCCTTAACACAGTCTATATCCCTCGTTTCCCCACAACACGGTCTGAATCCAACACCCCCCCCCCCACACACACCTTTATTCAGTCTGTATCCCTCATATTCCGTAACAGTCTTTATCCCTCTTTCCACTTAACATGGCATGTATCCCTCGTCCCGCTCAACACAGTCGGTATCCATCGTCCCCCTTAGCACAGTCTGTATCCCTGGTAGAATACTAACAATATTTAGGGGCATTTACTGTGTTCTTCCGATACATGTCTTTATGAACACTTCATAGTTTCTAAATGCAGATATTCTATTTATAAAAAAAAACAATGTTTTTGCTCTTAGACGCTAAAAAATTGACTACATCAATTTTCAAGTTTGGTCTTAGAAATTTTCCATTTTATTGTTTCTATCATTGAAAACATGGTAGATGCCTTTATCACTTAACACAAAATGTACAAAAATAATTTCTACTTTAACGTTTTAAATGAATTTTATGTGTTTATGATGGAGTGACTTCCTGAGTAACACATATATGCTTGTATAAGCCTTCAACAATTGTTTATAAACATAATTACAGGGTGTACCGTCACCATTCTTAACAAGTATATGTGTATGTGTCCCAACCGTGAAAATTTTCATTCTTGTTTACAAGTTTTGGGGATCATAATTTCATGTTTAGTTCATGATATAGGGTTTATTGGTACCTATAATTTATCTGTGTGGACACATTTGGCTATATTCACTTGCAATATCCAAAATTATTGTTTCCCTCATGAATAAGATTATAGTAATATATTTTAATTTACTACATTGTCGTTCAACTTTCCTGTATACTGGTATGTACTAATGTTTGAACCAATGATTAAACCTCACTGTCCCAACATTGCCTTAAACTTTATGATACGTAGTCTACCTAATTAGTTTTTTTTAACAACCTCTAAATGGCTAAATATACTTCTAGAAACCTCATATACTATTAGGATGAATTTATTACTTTAATACATGACCAATGCTTTACATTTCTGAGTGTCACGCTGTCAAGTTTAATACATTTTCCCATGTTTGCAACCTGCATGTTATTTTGAAATCAGTATATCTAACACATTTTTACTTCATTTACCTACTGCCTACTGTTTTCTAGAATTAAGTGAAACATTTTAAGTCTAGCCTGGTATCTTGAACAAAATGTTAGAGTTGGATCAGCTTGGAAGCTCTCCAGTAGTCTGTTGGCGATAGCAAGGTTTCATAAGGACATGTGCAGTGCACTGCCAATAGTGACCATGATTAGTCCATATCACCACTCTAATATCTAGCACCTCAAAGATATGACTTAGGTCTTCATGAGAGAGATTAGCACTATTTCTCAGTAAGGTAAATCCTGTGAAGAAACTTTTTTCTATCCCATATTCGCCTTTTGTAGTTATGAACATTACGATGGAATGCATTTTTGCTATAAGACATGGTAATGGTCCCATCATAACTTTAAATCTGAGTGCGCTATTAGTTATACAAACAACTGCCAAAATACCTGACACAATAAATGTGGAACATAGCACCTCTCATCCCTTTTTTAGTGTGTACACCTATATGCTCCTGGACAGGCATGCTGCGGTATGATGCCAAAATCACTACCAGCTATGTTGCTTCACTACCCCTGTGAAAAATGTTATCAGTTATACAGACTCAAACTACCATTTGTTTTAAATACCATTCATCGGTAAGCTTTGCTGTCAAAAATTTGTCAAACTCAGTTTTAAAACTTTTATGAAAAGTTCATTTTTCAATAAAATTTAGTTTACAAATTTAAATGTTTATTTAAATTTTCAAAACAAATTTAGATAATCAATAGTTTTAAATTTCATACATATTTTCAGACAGGCTTTATATTGTATTACAATTAGGTTGTTACTGCATTGAAAAATTCTTATAATTAAGGAATATATATCAAATTTCGTTTTGTTTTCTCAAGAGCACTTGGACCAAAACGTGCACCCTGTGAAACACCAGCCATATACACTTTCTGACAGGTGTCACATGTCTTGTTTGCAAGGAAATTCTAAAGACTTCATGTATAAAGTACAAATAGGTGTGGCATGCAAATATCAAAATTTTATTAAAATTTACCAAAAATAGTTGGGCCTGTCAGGAATCGCATCATTATTAGTATTTCCAGTTGAGTACCCACGAATGTAGTTCTAGTCTAGTTTTAGACCAGTTTTTCCAATCTCATTTTGGTGGTGATAAAAGAATTATTTTCATGCATTGTTGGTAGGGATTGGTGCACATTGTTAAAGGCAATCGTTTATTCTTGAGAATATGAGCTGACAGAATTGCTGTCTCTGTGTATTTCGACGACAGTGCACAGTGAGTAATAAGGCCTTGGTGATGATCCAGAAGTGAAATCTGTGTTCTGTTTACATGCTGCTCTGTTTACAGTGCAGCCTCTCCAAAAAATGCCGGTAAACCTTTGACATGAACTTCACCGTCATGTCATCTTTAAAGGCATTTTAGATTAACATTTGATTTGTGTTGATTGTCACACAGTGGCAAGGTCAGTACTGACATATAAATATAGATAACATAGTAAAATTAATTGTGATGTATGTCCATTTAGAAGGTGTGTTTGAGTTTTATTCTGCATGTACTAATCAGAAAGTATGCTTGAATTACATCAGACATGTAGTCAGCGCCGGATTATACCCTATTGAAATCCTTAGGCAGTCAAAATCTTGGCCTCCCCAACCCCATGCAAATTATCTTCTGTCAATATCATTTTCAACCGTTCTTGCGGGGCCCCTAAAAAGAATGGGGCCCATAGACCGGTGCCTACTCTGCCAATTTGTTAATCTGGCATTGCATGTAGTGTTGATAAGGTGTGCTTGATTTTATCATGCATATGATATTCTGAAGGTAAGTTTAAATCTGAGTTTTACCATACATGTAATATTCAGGTGTTTGATTTTGTTACATCATGCATATGATATTTTGAAGGTAGGTAAAATTGAGTTTTACTATACATGTAATATCCAGGTGTTTGATTTTATCATGCATATGATATTCTGAAGATAAGTTTAAATCTAAGTTTTACTATACATGTAATATTCAGGTGTTTGATTTTATTACATCATGCACGTACTATTCAGAAGGAATGATTGATTTCTTTTATCATGCATGTACTATTCAGTAGGTGTGTTTGATTTTTATCACGCATGTAATATTCAGTAGGTGTGTTTGATTTTTATCATTCATGTACTATTCAGTAGGTGTGTTTGATTTTTATCATGCATGTACTATTCAGTAGGTGTGTTTGATTTTTATCATGCATGTACTATTCAGTAGGTGTGTTTGATTTTTATCATGCATGTAATATTCAGTAGGTGTGTTTGATTTTTTTTTATCACGCATGTAATATTTAGTAGGTGTGTTTGATTTTTATCATGCATGTACTATTCAGTAGGTGTGTTTGATTTTTATCACGCATGTACTATTCAGAAGGTATATTTGATTTCTTTTATCAAGTATGTAATATTCAGAAGGTGCGCTTGATTTGTATCACGCATGTGATATCCAGAACGTGAGTTAGGATCAACGTTTTATCATGCATGTAATATTCAGAAGGTATGTTAAGATTTTATTATGCAAGTAATATTCAGAAGGTGCGATTGATTTGTATCACGCATGTGATATCCAGAACGTGAGTTAGGATTAGAGTTTTAGTACGCATGTGCTATTCAGAAGGTATGTTAAGATTTTATTATGCATGTAATATTCAGATATTGTTCTAGGATTTACCTAGCCGGAACGGTTCCATAAATTAGTATATTCAGAATTATTTCAAAACGTTATTATTAAGTTACCATAATACATTTTAGGGTAAATAAATTTTAAACTTTTGCTAGAGATACAAGCAGACGGAGACAACGACAGAGAGAGAGAGAGAGAGAGAGAGAGAGAGAGAGAGAGAGAGAGAGAGAGAGAGAAATAGACGGTAATACTGCTCCATACATAGGGGTTGACCCTTTTCCTTGTGACGACACCGGTCAATAGGAAGACCTCGGCTGAAGAAAAACCCCACTTTCGATAGTTAGAAAATTAAGCTTAATTGAAATTACGTTGCATAACGGATTCCGAAGCTTATATCATACATCGAATGAATATAAATGTGCTCTAATATATATATATATATATATATATATATATATATATATATATATATATATATATATATATATATATATATATATATAGAGAGAGAGAGAGAGAGAGAGAGAGAGAGAGAGAGAGAGAGAGGGTTACCTGCATAGTTTTGTCAAACCACCTGTTTCCGCTGTTGTGCTTGCTGCCACAGCCGTGAAGCATCTGTAGCATTATGGAGACGTCATCCCTGACGTTACGAGACGTCATGTCAAAACTCTGTTGATGGTTGAGCGAGACTGGAAGCGCCTTATCCAGACAGAGAATGAATAGACTACGTTCTATTGCGTCAAGAGAATCCCTATTTGTAGAGTCTGTAAATCAAGACGAGAAATAAAGAATTACTTTTTTATAATTAACCCCCCCCCCCACCTAGGACAGAAGAATCATATACTGATTTACACTGAAAAAATTCAGAAAATTTATCAGAATTATCTATCGTTTAAGGAACAATAATTCCTTCAGTTACCGCAATTTAGTTTATTTCTAAATGAATTTAAAATTAATTTTTTTGCAGCGTTCTCAAACAAAATCCCTTGTAATGTTATTGTTGCAAAATACAAGTTATGCCAAACATAACAGAAACACAAGAATTTACTTTCAAATAGTCATTAAAATAAGCGATTCTTGCTATGGATGATTCATCGCATTTTTTTGCTGATGTTTATTATCTCGGAAATATAATTCCTCATTCAAATTACGAATGAATTCATGGAACACAAATCTACCGTCACCGTCAACTACAGTTTTGCAGGATGCTTTTGTACGCACCAGAGTTGCTTGACTTTTTAATTTACAATGCTAGAATAACTTTCCCACAGTAACATCTATTTTGTGTCGTGTCATTGTATCAACTAGCCATGACAAAATAACCTAAGTGTATATTTACTGAAGTGTTAGGAACGAACCAAGGGATAGACGAAGAAGTGTATGCTCGTTTCATATTTGTACTGGGGTCATACTAATGTTTACCTTCCATAAGTTGCATACGTGTAGCTGCCCATATATCGCGTGGCGCGGCTGTCATTAGGCCTATGGGAGCTGATTTCTCCTCAGATTCATTCGCCATTTTAGTAATTCGGTCAAGCTGCATAAAGAGGTCATCCTCACTCATCCGCGTAAAATTTATCACCACATCCAGGACAAAAAACTGTGGGATGAGACAACATATGCTGACTGCAAAAGCTAGTTGAACAATAGAAAAAACTATTGATAAAATAGTTTACGCTAATGCGTTTTTTTATTTTCAGTTTAATAGTGTTCCCTGATTGCATACACTTGTCAATATTTTAGGGGGATTATACATATTGATTTATATCGATCTATTAAGATTTCAGTTCATTTGATAGTTTGCTTTGACTTTTAGAGAATATTTGATGAATAACGGTTTTGCTTTCCTCATCCAGCTAAACAAGTTCTCAGTCAGGCAAGACTGATAAATTCAAAGCGCAGACGGCAGACAGTAGTATAGGTGCCGATACATACTTCCGTCTCCATAATACAGTAATCCATAAATAATACGTGTACATTTATTTGAATTTTTCGCAACAACATCTTCTTGAAAAAACATCTTTTGTTTTTCTTTTAATTATTCATATTTTGCTAATTCTTTAGTCGGTAAAAGGAAGGGAAAATTGATTTGGATTTGAATGTTTTCACTGTATTTTAGGGCCTTCCCTAAATAATCCAGTATGAATTTTTCGTACGCAGATATGCCTAACAACTTTGGTATAGAAGTACAAATTAGACTCATCTCATTCATGCATTTTGTCGAAGACAACACAATATCCCAAGTGTTACTTTAGAGCTCAGGCGTATCGAAAAACGTCTTCAATATTAGCATTGTTAGACATATCGTAAAACGTCTTTAATATTAGCATTGTTAGACATATCGAAAAACGTCTTTAATATTAGCATTGTTAGACATATCGTAAAACGTCTTTAATATTAGCATTGTTAGACATATCGAAAAACGTCTTTAATATTAGTATTGTTAGACATCGAAAAATGTCTTTAATATTAGCATTGTTAGACATATCGAAAAACGTCTTCAATATTAGCATTGTTAGACATATCGAAAAACGTCTTTAATATTAGCATTGTTAGACATATCGAAAAACGTCTTTAATATTAGCATTGTTAGACATATCGAAAAACGTCTTTAATATTAGCATTGTTAGACATATCGAAAAACGTCTATTATGCAACATGACATACTCAGACATATTAGAAATCATATGTAACTTTACATAGCATGTTTGACATATCGAAAAACGTATTTAACAAAAGGAATAAGAAACCCTAAACGTTTACCTGGTTCATACACACTACAATTATATGTTCTGGCTCGGGCATAAGTTTTGTGGAGTTTGATATGAGGGAGTCCTTTTTAATCCCTGGTACCCTGTATGAGGAAAATAGACGGTAATACTGCTCCATACATAGGGGTTGACCCTTTTCCTTGTGACGACACCGGTCAATAGGAAGACCTCGGCTGAAGAAAAACCCCACTTTCGATAGTTAGAAAATTAAGCTTAATTGAAATTACGTTGCATAACGGATTCCGAAGCTTATATCATACATCGAATGAATATAAACGTGCTCTAATATATACACATATATATATATATATATATATATATATATATATATATATATATATATATAGAGAGAGAGAGAGAGAGAGAGAGAGAGAGACAGAGACAGAGAAAGACAGAGACAGACAGACAGACAGACAGAGATATAATTTTCAACCTTATGAATAAACATTAATTATGCGTATAAATTATTTGCTCCATCAATTTAGATTTAATTAGATGTTAACTCTAAATCCGAAGAAATGACAGCGTTAAAACCTTAGTCGTTTCAAAAGCATTTTAACCATCTAGAGATGATTGCTAAATGCCACATATATTTCATTTATAAAGTTATTACTAGTTTAAAAAATTACTCTTACTTATTGAAATGTAAATACTATGAAGTTTTTTGTACTCACACGGACACAAAATTAAGAAATGATTAGACAAGGACGTTTGCTCGGTTTACCTAATCAGTAGCTTTATCAAATGCATTAGTTATTTAAAATTTTACTGATAGAAATAAATAAACATTTAAAAAATGCTATAATAATGGTCTTATTTTAAAGCAATCACTAGACCAATCGGAACAGAATAGGACTAATAACAGCTCTTTGCCTGGACTGTACACGTTAATGTAAGCTGTGTATTGCATATACTTTAATAAGATTGGCCACGTTCAAAAGGCATGAAGCATACAAATACACATCAAAAACGTTCTACAATTACATATCGCGGAATTCATTTGACCATTGACACAATGAAAATATTTATGTTAATATGTTCAAAATACTTGTTCATAAATCTTGCTCATCAATTTTTTCGTATATGTATGAAACGAACAAAGATTTATATGTTCACAATAAATGATTACTTAAAACACAAACCTATACCACATGCGAATATTAGTAATATACGTTTATTTGTTTAAATAAGTCCAAATAATATAAAAAAATAATTGTATACGCTTGATTTTCTTTTCTTATGAACCAGAGAAATTATTAAAATACCAAATGCTATGTTGCAGTAACCGTCGACACAAGTTAAATCTCTCTTGATACATTTGTCATTTTACCTAAGAAAAGCGAAAACACTTACCATCAAGAATTTTGTGTTTACCTCAAATCAATCCACAACAAATATAAATCAGTAGATTAAAGATATACATATTGCATTTAATTGGTGTTTTTTTTCCTTCATGCATTGGGAAAGATTGTAAGCGTAGTGTACGAAGAATCAATACCAAAAGATCCAGAATTTTTCATGACTAAACATGAGCAAAATTTAAACTGAACAAATATATGTCGATATCTGTGGGAAAGACGCGACAATTAAAAACAATTAAAAAAGTGACTAGCCATAGTTACGCGTGGTGATCCATAAAATGACAAATGCATGTGAGATTTAAAATGACCGAAATATATAGAATTGTTCATTTATAACTTGTCCAGTCATGACAGTCACATATCCATCAAAATATGGGCCAATAATGTGCAAGATAAAGAGCTAAACCTCGTACCAAATAAAGATGAAAACATTTATTTGTTGATTTATTTATTGATTTTTTCAGTACAAATTTCATATATCACGAGTCCATGAAAGAAAGAACAAAAGCAAACATATTTTAAAATATAATTAGAGTCGTAGATATAGTTTTGGAAAGCTTTCTTTAAGTGATTAAATTGCCCTGCATGGTCAGTTCACAGAAAAGAACAACTGTTACAGCAAACATAAGTACATATTTTTTTAAAAAAAAGAATCGTTTAAAATTACCATTAAGAACTGTCAACTGCAACGCGAATCATTTGTTACTATGCCAGTTATTTGTTGGGAAGTAGATCAAACTTGATACACAGCTGTACAGATCAAACATTAAATAAATGTTTCATATACTAACTTTTAATTGAAGCGGAACAGTAACAATGGCGATAAAATCAGACTACGCATGACCGATATAATTGTATTGGGTTTACGTGTTGAGATAGTTAACGTTTACAATTACTAAACTGATAATGCCCTGTTTTATGCAATTTGTGACCAAGCGAAGGATAATACATTTTATTTAATCAAAATGAATTAGAAACTTACCAGTTATGGGGGTCTTTTGCGTTAGGGTAAAAATGGTACTAAAGACTGATTTTGTAAAAACACAGAGTTTGCAAACGAATGATCAAATGTGCAATGAAAACGATTGCAAAGGTTTCACACTGTTCATTCAATCTCAGGGTAAATGACCAGAAAATGATTATCATCACATGATACAATCACGAGATACATAATACTACAATACATTTAGTATGAAGACAAGCATTTTTGCTCTTGTTGGTTTTGTTTGGGAAGGGGGCAGGGGTTGACGCTATAATGAAGATACACTAAGAGCGTATAACGTCTATATAAGTAAAAGTAAACTCAACTTTCCTTAATAGATTTTATCTTTTGTCCAGTTTTAGAATTTCAGTTATCTCTTTATCATAATCACGGATGCTACATTATTCTCGATGAACACAGTTTCAATTGAAGTTGTATCTTTTATTGAAGAACATCACTAAACAAATTATATTCTAACAACGAATTCGCGTCCATTATCAAACAATTGTTTAATATGTGCACTTGTAACATCATGCCATATACAATGTTTGTTTGTTTGTTTGTTTGTTTGATTAGGATTTGTAACGTAGCTTTAACAATTATTCAGTCATATCGCTACGATGTCTGCAGTGAGACAGTTTATAATGGTGTCTAACACTGGGGCATCATGACGCAGACATGTAGCATGATGTCCCACCCAGTCACAATATTCTGACACCAGGCCGACCAGTCCTAACACTAAACTCTTAATGCTGAGCGTCAAGCGAGGCAGCTGTTAGTACCATTTTTGTAAGTCAATTGATAAAACTCGACAGGGGACCTCCAGCTTCTGCGGCGTATGCTCTAACCACTAGGCCACAGGAGCGGTCCAAATACAATGATTATCAAGGCAAATGTTCTCAACATTTATGTGAATAATTGGTTTGTATTTTGTTGTTCATCAAAAAAATATGGTGTGGCGTAATCTGCTTCATGTAACGGTATTCTGATTTTGTTATGAAACAGAGAAAGTAGGATATTACCAGTAATATTGTTAAGAATAACCTAACCCTGATCTCAACTTTCTTAATTTGTCATTCAATCCTATTTGTGCTAACCAAATAGTTAATCACAAATCGTTGATCATCATGAAAATGTTGAGTCATTTAGCTTTAAATTCCAAATGCTGTAATAAATATTCTATCTAAAATATTTACCGTTTACTCCTTTTAACCCAACCCAAAGTTCTGGTACAATCAATGTAGTTGGACTTGACTTTGGAATTCTTAACTATCATTGCTGTTCCAAATTCTTTCTTAGGGATGTATGTGATGCAGTACTGATCTGAATTGAATCATGTAGTTTTCAAGCTTGTGGGTAGTTATTTATTTATCACACAATGACATCTTAAATGCTCCTTTCCTTCAATCATTGTTGTAGATGGTAAAGCTTTATTGAATATGAATTTTACAATACACTTGTTGGCATTAAACACACTAACATCGTCACAAGGGCAATGCATATTTATTAATATTTTACCTGTTCATCAAAAGGCAGGTAAATATCATTTACTTTGGGGTTTTCGAGTTTTGTCTTCCCACCAAGATTGATAAATATGTTCAATGCATGTGTTAATTAAATCTGCAGTTTTTTCCCTTGGTAGTTGTTTCATTACGGATATCCTGCTAATTTGTTTTTCATTTTCAACTTCATCTTGATAGTGAAGTTGAATAAATAATTGTTTCTGCAAATGCTAGAAAGTTAGCTATTATTCCTCCAATAATTACTCATGATGCTGACACGCGTTACCCTTTTAAATTCAACGAAATCGTTACTCTTATTTACGGTAACAAACCTTTTTACTACTGACAATTTTTAATTGCTGTTCTTGTTCGTCCGTTTCTAATCATCCGAGGGTTCGAGGGGCTGGTTCTATTCTGTGCTTGCGCAGGTGGCTGATGAGGTAAATACTTGCACGGAATGTTCGTTTGCATAAGGTAGAGTGGATGCGTGGGACATTTCCAGGAGTGTTGATGGCACGTGTTTTTCTGGATTTCCTCATCTTCTGTACAGCTGCTCTCCTAGATTCGCACAACGTGGAACATTTGTGCAGAGAAGAACCCTAAGTGACTCGATCGCTTGCTGTTTGCTCCCAGGAATCAGAGTTTATGTTGAATGAATTCAATAAAGCTTCAGAGTCATTTGAAGCGTTTCTTCTGACCTCCGTGGGATCGCTGCTCTTGCTGTAGCTCGCCATAGAAGAGTCTCGTAGGCAGCAGATGGTCTGGCATGCGTATTTCATGTTCCGCTCAGCGTAGCTGTCACTGCATCCTGATGGTGTGGATGCTGGAGAGACCTGCTTGAGCGAGTACCTCAGTGTCTGGAACATTGTCCTACCAAGTGAGGAGAACAACTGCCCTGTAGACCTTTTGTTTGGTCTGGATGATGATGCTTCTTCTATTCCAGACGTTGGAATGAATTTTGCCGAACGTTGCGCTTACTCTGGCAATGCGAAGGTTCACCTCGTCGTCAATAGTGACGCTCTGTGATAGTGCCAAGGTAGGTGCAACAGCTCACTACAATGAGTTTTTGGCTGAGCTTCAAGTGTGGTAGATATTAGTACCATTTTTGTAAGTCGTTTGTTCTGAATCGACCGGGGATCGAACCCACGACATTCCACATCAGAGGCGGGCGCTCTAACAAGTAGGCCACCGGAGCGGTGAAGGAGCAGAGTTGAGTCCGTAATTAGTAGTTAATGTTGGTGAAGTTAATTTAGTTTTTAAATATCTAAAAACCCATTTATTCTTTATTATACAAATCAGCTAAGTGTCTCAGTTTAGTGTCTCTATCGATTGAAATTAGCACTTTTTCATCCACATGTTAGAGCCTCAGTAGCTTTTGTCCAAATGTCACGGTTGTGTGCCCGCCCATGCTAGTTCTGGTTGGCTTCTCAATGCTTCCTTGGGGACGGCACTTAGCTCAATTTCCTCTGTATGACATAGGAAATTAGTTCATGAAAGTGCCGCTAGAAAGCAGCCAATATGTCACAAAGTATAACATTACTATCTAATAATTGTGACATTTTAGAACAATGCGAACATCTTAAGAGAATTTGCGTACAGGCGTTAGTTGGTTTCCATAAGAAAACCTCTTTATTACTGATCAGTTTCCTGGTCTAATATATCCATTATGACATCCACTCAATCCAAGACAGTGTATGTCTACCATTCCCCTGATTAGATCAATCTTCGCTGTTGATTATTTGATTAAAACTGTATCAAGAAAATTTCTGTTATACGCACAGGGGTATTCACTTGACCGAGCGGTGTCAAAACGCTGGAAGTCATAAGTTTTCCCCAAATTTCCAAAGACTTCCATACAACTTGAGTTGTAAAATGGAAAGAAAGCCGTGTCTGCTATAATTATTAATCTTTGCTGTAATCAATGGGCGACCCAGAGGAGACAACTTGCCCAACCGTCCATTAACTGCACCTTTGCATGGTTTTTATTCATTATCATCCGAATTCCGTACCGCAAGCCCGTCATGCCATAGAAATTCCACTAGTATTCCCTTACTAAATGGGAAATATTTAACTGCGCGACCCTAGGCCAGTCAATCCATAGAAATTCCGGCGTATCACGCTCATATACATACGCCCATTTTCCACTATGGCCACATAAACGGTACCTACCAAGTTCCAACTTGTTGATTCCATTCTATAATTTACTGATTTCCAACCATAAATGCTGCCTTTTCAATCACAATACTTGTATACACCGCTGAATTTTAATATGGACTATGTTACTATTCCAGGGACAGTCATTCGGCTTGTACCCAAATTCACTACTAACGACCCAAGCATGGTTCAAATTCACTAACACTAACACTTACTCCAAATTTATTACAATATATTAACGTAATACTTTTTTAGTGCTTATGTGCCCAGCATAATGAAAAGGTAAATGGTACACATATTGAATGTGCCGAACTTCCAGGTCTCCTGATTGATAATATTCCATGATGGTCTAACATCTTTAAAACACTCTTCATAGTAGTGTCTATGAAAATACGATATATAAAAAGGGGCAGGGGTTTACGTCGGATCAGTGATCCTCAAAGATTAAATACAGTTTTCACACAATGCATCTGATCGTGTAAGAGGCCCGTAATTCTATTCACATTACAGAAAAGAGCAGCCTGGGTGATATTAATTTTCGAGGAATTTTATCAGCCATATCGTCTATTTTCAATACACCTACTAGGATGACAATTACAGTTTTCTTTATTGTTTTTAAAAAACTGTTCTGTCGAGGGTTTGCTTAATTTAACTCCAGAGTACTTTTGTTAAGTGTGCAAGGAACATAACCTCAATAACTATACGTTTAAGTGAAAACAATATCTACTAAATCTTGAAAAGAGTTCGGACATGAGATATTGTATCAAATCTTTCACCAGTACATTTGTATGGAATGGTTTGCAGAATGATCTTATGACTATACAACATTTGTAAGTGGTAGCTGTCAGCTGTATGTTAACTTTGTATAGTTTGTATTAACGTATCCTGTGGATGTATTCTTTTAGAGGTTACGTTTGTAGATGCTTTACCAATTGCATGTGAGTCTGCTTTATTTGCAAGGTCGTAATGTAAACTAGCTGTTAGCTAACCATGTCGACCTGGATAAATAAAGGAAAAAAGAATATTATTACTACTATTATTATTATTATTATTATTATTATTATTATTATTATTATTATTATTATCATTATTATTATTTGTATTATTATTATTATTATTATTATTATTATTATTATTATTATTATTATTATTATTATTATTATTTCTGCAAGATCCATATTTAATGGGGAACCAATTGACATCTAAAACAACCTAAAAGTCATGCGTGTATGTAGCCGTAAGAGCTGATTTAAATGTTGTTTTGTAAACAGTGTTAATAATGGAATTTGATGCACTAATTGAATAGTGTTATAATTACTATTTGAAAAGTTAAAACACTTCAGTGATTGAGGTTGATGCAGACAAAATAAAGGCATGATGCGCCTCATAAATCTCTGCTGTTGTTTATTTATTTTCTACGTCTTTAACAATACTTTTGTATAGATGTGGCTAAGTGATATGCGATAAACCATAAACACTTTTTGCTTTTATAACAGGATACCTAAACCAGTAAAAACATCATACATGAAACAAAACATTTTTTTAAAAAGTTTTCAAAATGCAGGGAAGTATCAAATTTCTAATGATGTCATGTAATTATCACTCAGTTAATGTTCTATATGTAAAGACTAGAAAATTAATCGTTAATCAATATTGGTATGGTGCAACTTAAAATACGCAACAATTCAACGTGGATTTTTTTAAGAAGCTCCGTCATATAGAAACGTTTCATATCTTTCTTGTCCGTTTTACAATTAGTCCTGTTGTACCTAGATCTCTTTGTGTATAGTTGTGTTTAATTCTTGTTTGTGTTCTTAAGTTTCTGTAGACTGCACTTTTTCATCCCAGTCGGCGAGGTTCTTTCAAACATGCTAATATAATCTTTTTTCCGGTTAACACTTATCCATTATCAGTGATGAATCATGATGTGCGGAATGCATATTTTTTCAAAGTTAATAAACCAATTAATAGTCCTTTAAATCACTGTTGAAAAGAATTTTCTGGACTCCAAGATAAAAAAGTTGATTGTCTTTATCGGAAATAATATCAATAATCATATGTTTCAAGCTGGACGTCGTAGCTGCCACATTTGATATCAGATGGGAAACTTCTTCATATATGACTAAATAGATAGCATAAGAGGTCTGTTGTTAAAATCCTCGTGTTTAATTACGATCGATTCAAGACGGGAGATGGGAACAATACTGGATTTATGAGCTCCATAGTTTTTCTTTGGTGCAAATATACGTTGGGTTCAACGTGCATGTAAAGTTTCATGACAGTTCTCCAAGTAGCTTCAAGTTAGTAGCGGGAAAATGTTTGTATTAACGGACGGAAGACAACAATATGCCATCTGATAATCTCATTTTGTCCATAACCATTTTAATTAAATATCGTTAATGATGCAGACTATTTTGATTATGCGATTGAAAATTTGTATAATGACGATGATAATTATATTGCAGATACTGAACTTGCAATTGATGATAAAGTTAAACTTTACAATGATTGCTGAGATGTCATACTAATTGCCTATCCCAAGGTTTATGGGATGAACAAAAAGGAAATAAAGGACATGGTGAAGCAATAACTAAGAAATAACTTAGAATCAAGGAGGAAAAAGGAAACATAATTACAATATGTAAACCCCGATGGCAAGACAGTTCAAATTTCGTTGAAAGGCAAATAAAGTTCAAAGCTAGTACATAGCAATATAAGTTAGAGAAAGCGAACTAAATTTTAGCTCCATAAAAGTTAGACAAAGAAGGCACATCCGAAGGAAATATACCAACAGGGATGATAAACATTGTGATGCAAACGAAAATGGACCAATTAGACAAACAGTTATTAAAACTGAGTTAATAATTGATGATTACAACAGAAGTATTGAATAACTAGAGCTATCGGATAGTCAAACGAGTATTAACCATGCAAGTCAAAATATAATTTATGGGTAATATGATTACTGTAAATAAACATTATATATATTTTTTTTAAAAATTATGAAATCTCATATTTGTTAGATTAATTAACAACTAATTAATTAATTAACAAGATGAATGGGTTAACCAGTCGGAACGCGACTGTTGTACTGCAATAGTAGCTGGAAAGTGTCGAAAAGTAAAGTAACATAAACATTCTAGATTTAGCACGGATAATAAGTTTAGAGAAAATATCGAAAGGATTTTTGAAAAAGTTGGAAAATAATTGCCATTATATGAATGGCTAATGCAATGTTTTAGAGAAAAGAATTTATCAATAGCTGCCATAGCAACAGTTTTCTGCTTGTGCAGGGGTAACACGTTTTGATGCTTCTACATACGAAAGCAAGGATGATTATTTCATAACAACATTTAAAGAATAGTAATACATCTGACCAATGATTTGCCCCACAAAGCAGCATGTAATACTGCCTGTAAATTCTTGGAAGTTTGATCAGCTGGTTATGTTAGACTGCTTATAAAGTTTTCCAACACTTCGTCATTGCCATTTGAACGTCCGAATATCCGATCGTGTTCTACACGTGTCCCCAAGACACGATCTTATTAGCAGATTTGATTTGAGTATCAACGTTCGCTAGTGTAATTCATATTATTATATATGCCTGTTTGTAACTACTATGAAAGTTTTATATGGCCGTTGCTAATATTAACAGGCGAAAGGGAATAAATGACAGCCTTTATACATGCATATTGCCTTTTTAAATAAAATTCATTAGAATATGTGATTTACATACATAAAGTAACATCTCATTGACTATTCTTCTTTAAGCCACAATTTTCACAGTACTTAGCACAATCGTTATGTATAATATTACTACTACTACTACTACTACTATTACTACTACTACTACTATTACTACTACTACTACTATTACTACTACTACTACTACAACTACTACTACTAATGATAATAATATTGTTATTATTACTATTGTTGTTGCTATTGTTACAAATCGTCTTGGGAAGGTTTCGTTTTTGGCTTAACAAACGATGCAAGTACTAAAGTTGGCTACACTTTGCAGTATATTGTCAAAATATGGCTACTAATGATTTAAATAAATAACTTCTAGTATCGATAACCAGTTTCATATGAATATAAAAACAAATATCATTCGATAAGTGCGTTTAATTCATATGTTTAGGTCTCTGTTTGACAGCACATCGTTATATGATAGAAACATTAAGTCTCATATTTTTTGACCATTTTCATGTAAAAACTTGGTTTGCTAACCTTTTAGGCAAAACGAGAAGTAGATAAGGATATATAAAATTGCCCGATAGTGTTGGCATTTCATTTTACAAATGTTCTGAAACTTTATTCTGACGCATGAGTTTTCCATGAGCAACATTTTCAGAATCATTTGATCTCAAATGTGTTGGAAGACAGCCTTTTGAAGAGAGAAGGTATATGAGAATGGTCGTCATGTCAAAACTTTGATGGATTTCATGGACACGACTCTTACGGAAATGAACCGGAAGTTGACATCGGATACAAGGCAAGATGACTGAGGGCTATCGACATTACATTAATTAGTTCTAGTTGCCGTTTTCTCCCATGCTGGGGTGGTTTTGGTAAAAGTGCATCGTTTGATTTCCGCATTTTCAAAATGTAATACATGCTGATTTTCTACATTTATCATTTTAGATTGAATACTGGTTAATGAATCAGATAGGACGCTTAATCCGTGAGAGTGTAACCTTTGTTTATTACTACTTAATGCTATTGATTCACTGTAGTGTATAATACAAGTTAAAGATGCTAGAAAAGTGATAGAAAATAAATGTGATTGACCGCATATGATAGTGCTTTGGTTCTGAAAATGACATTAATTGAGAGTAACTAATCAACAAGCATAGATTTATAGAAACGAAACGAATAACCATATTTGCAACCGATTCAAATGTATATCATGGAATGAAAATTGGTTTATGCATATATCATACTAATGAAATAAGCCTATGAAATTATTTGTGTCATGAGGATAACCGATTTTTTCATGCTATGATTGTCACTTAAAGAGCGTAAAAAGCAAACTAATTTCCCGTATACATATCAAGATCTTCAACATTATTTTCTAAACTTCTAATTTTTTTGAAACTTTCATCAAAGAAGACAAATATAATGAACTCATGCAGTCTTACAGACTCAGTAATTTAAAAGACAATTATTATATAGTCTATTTTTACAGAAGAGTTACCGCTCTGGTGGTCTAGTGGTTAGAGCGTCAGCCGCGGAAGCGGGGGATCGTGGGTTCGATCCATAGCTGAGTCATACCAAAGACTTACAAACATGGGATTAACAGCTGCCTTGCTTGGCGCTCAGCATTAAGAGGTTAGTGTTTGGACTGGTCGGCCTGGTGTAAGAATAATGTGACTTGGTGGGACATGATGTCTGCGGCATGATGCCCCAGTGCTAGACGTCACTATAAACTGTCTTTGTCGTATATGATATGACTGAAACAATTGTTAAAGCTACGTTAAAAATTTCATCACACACATACGCATACTCAAGTGGTACTTACACATCAAGAATTGTCTTGTAGTCTAAAATTCCTGAAATCAGACGAGCGGCATACCTATAAAAATAATGAAGGTAAGCAGTTTTTCTTTCATATTCAACCGATACATTTACCAAAATATTATTATGAAATCAACATCTCTAATAATGGGTGTTGTATTCATTTAGTATCTCTGCTTTAAATGCATAACTGTGGACTCAATACGAAATAATATTACGACAGGAAAAGTTCCAGCAAGATAAACTGTCTGAAAAAGGAAGTAACAACCAAAATCACGCAAAAGAGGACACTGTAAGAAAAAGAATACCTTGCACGACAAAGAAAATGGTATATGTATGAGATAATATATATATATATATATATATATATATATATATATATATATATATATATATATATATATATATATATATATATATATATATATATATATATATATATAAACTCACCTGAGCTGATCTTGTCTGGTCTCGAGATACCGAGCCGGGAACATGATGCCGGGATTACAGTTTATTGGAAGCGGTAAACGAACCCTCATGTACATATCGTCCAGCCACCAGTTGTAGGCCTGGCGGGTACAAATTTCCAAAATCATAGCTGCTACATACATTTTCAGTTTCTAAACTCTATTTTGGTGCTACTATGTGTCCAATATGTTTACAATACTTTCTGTTATTAAAACGTTTATCCGCATATACTATTAATAATATATTTTTTAAAAATATGAACAAAACAATTTTTTTAAAATAAGAAATAGTTTGACTGCAGTTAACTATGTAGAGAGGGAACACGAACATGATTTTATTGATTATTTAATTGCTTTTTAACTTAACATGCGCGCATGCGACTATAAAGTGCCAGTAAAGGACATAGGAGTAAAAAATATTGCTCAGAGACACACCACGACTGTGGACCCAGACTGATCTTCTAACGCATATCCCACTGATTGTGAGTCGATCACTGCTCTAACTGAGCTACCATGGTTGCAATGAAATAATATAATACTGTATACGTAAATAAGAAGGATGTCATGATTTGTGAAAAGCTGGATAGTTCTTCTGGATTTCTTGGCCTAGATGATTATTTTACTATTCTACATCCAAACAATATCGTATTAAGCCAGGAAAAAGTCATAAACACACGCTCTTAAGAAAATAAAGAGAATTCTGAATGGTATGTTTCTCTGTTTATATCACTATTCAGAGTCTGCGAAATTTGTATTGATGACATATATATGGTTTAGTCACAGACTATGAAATAACCATGTGAAGTTAATGGTCTTAGAACCCATTAAACGTTATATAATGGTGCCAGTTTACTCAAAGAAAGCAATATAGAAAATGTTATTGAGGAATAATCCTAATCATGCATCGTCTCTTTTTAGTCAGATGTATAATCTGAGTTGCATTATCGGTAAAAACAGAAACGAATAAGATGAACTCCACGTTCAATTCTTTTAGGATCGGAGCATTATAAGTGAGTATGGGCTTGGGCTAAAGGAAAGCATGTTCCATTTTTGAAGGCTGACAACAAATTAAGTCAGACACCTGTAGTTGTACTCAAATTCATAAGCAGTATTTACCCAAGCAGAGACAGCTATTTGCATAACTGTCAAAAAAGTGGTTACTTTTGCTACTGTCTTTGCCATCCTTTGACTTGACAAAATCCGTTAGATTGCCAGTGAGATTTTTTATGGACGGAAATGTCGATAATAGCATCTTAACGGAAATTTTACAGATTTTCCAAATAAAATTCTAAGACAGTCCAAGGCGATTGCATTTGGAAACTTCCATGAATGATTAACAAAAACACCAGTGAAGAGATTATTTTAATCTACCAAAAACTGCAATTTTGCTGGTATGCAGAGACTCTGTGGACCGGAATTAGTTTCTTAAGTCATAGATATAAAAGATAAACTTCGCTTATAAATTGTCATATGGAGATTCGAGGGGCTTGGTGACATTTGTATTGTTCTGTAATAACCCTTCCGTTATGGAGCAGGAAAACAGGGATCTTCCATTTGGGAAACATTACTGACCTGTATAAAAAAATCCTAAACAAATGTATTACGTGCATTTCCATCCCCATAACCTTATATAATGTTTGAATAGATTTGTTCAATGCTCCAAAAAAAATGCCATCTGACTACACGCAACATATGAATCCCAATCAAATAGAAAATAACAGGGCTTATATGTTGTGACTATGAAACGCAAACTTTGCAATAATTTGGCAATTTTCAGCCTTAATTTAGTGGTATGATATTTATCATCGTTTTAAAAGAGAATATACATTTGCATATAATTCTCTACATTATCTTGATAAATTTAATAATTGTATGTATATTATAAAAGAGATAAATATAGTGGCGGTGATTCGTTTTAAATACTCTGCAATCTTCAGCCACTCAGTCCCAATTGGGGTCATGTTACAGTTCAGTCGGACATGCACTCAAATACTGATATTGGCATTCATCTGCATGTTTTTGACTTACAAAAATCAGTGACAGCATGATTTGTCTTTTAACGTCAATTATTTAGTCTAATGACCATTTATTACGAAATCAGTATCTCACATATCTGGTGCAAAGTGCTCAAAAATAGATTAAAATACAGCTAAATAGTTAGTTTAATTTGGAATTAGATGGATCATAAGGACAAATTTTACAAGCAATATCCCACTTATTGCAACATTTGTGGAATTTCTAATTAAAGCTTGCAAAGGTGTGTGCATGTGTGTGTCTGTGTGTGTGGCTCGTTTGTGTGTGTGCGGAGAGAGAGAGAGAGAGAGAGAGAGAGAGAGAGAGAGAGAGAGAGAGAGAGAGAGAGAGAGAGAGAGAGAGACTTGGATTAGATAAAGACCTGCATTTAACAGAATCAAACCATAACTTTAGTTCTAGAATAGGTCTTTAGTGAATGTTTTCTCTGAAGTCCAGTAGGTTCATTCATCAGCTAGGGTCAAACATAGTGCAGGGATTCAGCTTGTATAACTGGAAACATTAGGGTTTAATTAAATATGGAAATAAAAACTATCTCTTGTGACTATGTTTCCATAGCGCAGTTACATCAGATTAGGCGCTACAACAATAGTCAGAAATCGAGGGAGTAAAATAGACGCCGGTCTAAAATCGAAGACGTTCTCTGATTATTTCATTCATTGATTCGCCATTCCGTGAAATTAGATTAGATCAAAGAACGATAGATCATGTGGTACACTGATAATGTGGTAATTTTCCAGATACCTTCAGGGAAATCAAAGAAGCTTTTAAGTAACAAAATGGCGCGGGCCTTTCAAAGACCATTATAATCGATAACAAGACTAACTACTATCTTCAATAGCCCGGTCTAGAGCGTCTAACACATTTTTGGCATCGAACAAATGCTGAAGGGACAATTTCATTTTCGGTGCAAATTGGAGGAAAAATATTGAAAGAGATAAAATTCAGAAGAACTAGCCAATTTATTGCTTGTTTTAAAAAAAACTATTCTTTTGATAATTTTAGCGCTTTGGAGGAGAGGTTTATCTCCACCAACTTACGTATGTACTGCGTTTTCTTCACTCAGTAAGATTGTAGGAATAAGGCTCGATAAAAATAGCCGAATCAATCTAGACTGTATGTATCAAAATGGAAAAAAAATCTAGTTTGGTAATGTATGGATAAGCTTCGATACTCCCACAAGACAACTGCCGAGACTATTAGCACCGTGTTCTTTTGATGTCTGTTATCAACTCTACTGGTCATTAATATCAGCTAAATTTTCCTTCAGCAAGAAAATGGTACACACAGGAATAACTGGTGCTAAGGTTTCGCATTGTAATGTCAAACTAATTACCGTATCTGCTCGGGAAATAAATTAAGATAATGGGCTTTTTGTATCAACAACCTTTTCAATACTTGAATATGTAGTGGATAATGTTAAAAGCAGCAGTAACACCTTGAATACCAAAAGTTCTTTGAATGGTGGCCCGCGCTACAGTAAACCTGGGGTGAGGTGTGTGTGTAGGAAAATGTCCTGATCGGTATCATAGTATATTGGTATGACCATATTAAAAATGCTTATAAAATTATGTGCTATTATCACGGACCTGCCATCTGATCCAGTTTTGTTTCAGTTTTTGAGTTGCAATCACATATTCCCTGTTGAAACCGGTCGGTGGGACAATATATTTTGTTGAGGAAAGATGCAATCATTGTGATAAAAGTGATATCCGGGACGAAAACCAGTAAATATTAATTGGTCTCAAATTTCACAAGAATAAAGTTAAGTTTATATAAAAGGTCTTTTATCACAAGACTTCTACTGTAAAATTACGAACCTTATTTGCCACCAAACATCGCGAACATTAGCTGGATCTAGTTAAATGTGTTACTCAATAATAAGCACAATAACACTCACGTTGTGCTTGCTATTCGACAAATTGAAAACGTTTCATGCATCATAATGATATACTATGTTTACCCTTCTAGCACATTCTAGGATAATCACTGTATTATGTTATATCTACTTTACCCAAATGATTTTTTATTTCCTCCGAATGTTTAATATTTTTGCACTGAATGTAAACGCTTACAGCCGATTTGATCTGCATTTTCATCTATTAGTGACGTCACAAACTGTAGCAGTTATGGTATACTCACATGCCACCTTTGTGTGGCCTGAGACATGCTTTAATAAAAGCTTTGTTACAAGCATGCATAATTTAAACTCAATTGCCTTTCATTGGTTGGCTGCAAAGAAGCTATTCTCAGCAAAACATCCCATATGTTTTTAATATGAATTCCCCATAGTCATAGGGAACTGATTTCTTGTCTGATATTTCAGTTATATAATTGATCACTAGAGCTACACGTAGATGATTTCAAGGACAAAAAGAGAAATAACCGCCAGGAGCATGTACATACATTCGTCAATTTGATTTTCCTTTCTGGTTTGTCTACCAAACGCATCTAGATTGAATTAGTATGTTTAATCACTACAAAATTGATACAAATAGCTCAATTCAATAATTACATAAAACTATTTGTATTACGATTGCACAATTACCGCTATATTAAGAACCAAATTAAAAACCACATCCTTAAACAATATTTCCGTTCGTACAAAAGGAGAGCATAGTTAAATTAAATTAATAAAGCAATCGAAATGTTTTGTAAAGATACGATAGAACCAGTTTGATATTTCCACAAAGCGTTAGATAGAGACAAGCATAGGAATCAGTCGACGCGTGGCAGAAAGAAAAATACAGTAAAACGTACATCAAAGCAACATAATCACTTCAGTTAATAGGGCCGACATAGCATAGTGCTGAATGTCAATTAATATTGTAAGTTCATTCTTAACCTAAACTGATCAAACAATTTGTAGATCATGTTTTAAATCATAGCTACGTAAACGATTGGAACGTCGTTGTCTGTCTTTTTCATCTTCATTTGTGTCGTCATTGTAATAGTATTTATCTTCTTTTCTTTTCCTCTTCTTCTTAACTGAAATTTATTCATTTGAGAACTTGTGCTATTTAACATTGGAGAGCTTTTGCTATTCAACATTTACTTTTTTCCAAACGGCTTACCAAAACTATGTCTCAGACAATATTTCCAGGCAGTAAACACGAACATAATTATCTAAGTATACATTTTGGAAAAACAAAAAATGCTAAAGCATTTTTTTAAATTAATTTGAAAGGTCCATTTTACTGGTATAGTAGACATGAGATAACAGTATTTCTCAATTATGTCCCGACTTAGAAACTAATTTTGAAATGTTCTATTTGATAAAACAGAATTGCTGATTCTTGCAAGGATTTGATTTGTGTATTTTCGATTTGTTCTCCGGAAATATCTTTATGCTGCTTCTTTTTAGAAATATGCAGTTATTACATGTATTGATCTTATCAACTTTGAACTTTTTCCTTGCGCAATGTCATGCCGTCATCGATTGGCGAGCTAGCTATCTTTGCTTCATGATGTTAAATCAATGATACTGCAGCAAACAGCGTTGATGGAGCGCAGAAAACGAAGCAAATCAGGTAATCGCACAGTCGTTGAGGAGCGAAGAGAATGGCAATTTAGAAAATAACGAGCTGCCTTTACAGCCATACCTTCTCAAGATAAATATCGATGTTCAGGATGCTTCATCTCTCTAATATAATTGATTATAACTGATGTACATGAAATTTATTAGGCATCCTCTACTGGTGTATTTCTGACAACGGCGTGGTAAACCTAGAATACTTCCACTCTACATTCCAATCGATATAATGGATCACGCAATCTATGCATTCAAAAACGATATATATTGGATTAAATTAATCATTTTACGTGCAATTGCAGCGTTTACTTTATCGTGTTAGATGGAACTAAGAAATTCAGGAAACCCACTTTCATTCATTTTCGATAAATATACAGTACCATTTTAAATGATTGACAGAAATTGCAAAATCTATACTAAATTTTCCAATCAAGTCAAATTTACCGTAGGTTGTCGAACTTTCAAGGCAAAAGGACATAATCTAATTTGGCAATGCTATCCGATCATATAATCCCTGTCGAATTAATGTTAACAAAGTTACTTTAATGTTAAATAATGTTAGCCCAGATCTAACGTTAGATATCAAGCTGACACGTCTAAGTATATGCTGAAATGAATGGGTCAAACTATCTGAGTGATCTTGAATGGATCACACAATATAACAATTTTAATCAATAGATCTTTATTTTTCTCGCGTTCTCTGAATGATGAATATGGTCAGCAAAATTATTGCTATGCTTCGGCAAACAGGTTAATGGTGGACTTTATAGTGGAAGAAGTTTTAACTTGCACAAAGCAGCATCAAACATAGAATTTGTTTCGACACACCGGTTATAGAAAAGCAGAAATTAATAAGAAACTCATATGAGTAATTAGAGTTAGATTAGTTATGAAGAATATTACACCTTTTAATGCAACTTGGATAGTAACATAATTATAACCATATACTCTTTTTAACATTAAATAGCTTTTCGAATCCTTTTCTGGTATTCATATTCTGCCTTCTGTAGTAATTGAAAACAGTTATCACTGTAGTCCTTAATTATACGACAATTCTTAGTTTATGCTATCAAGAGTCATAACCCTATGGTCTTAAACCAAATTACAAAAAAGAGCGAAAATAAATAGTTTTGCAAAGTTAAACAAATAAATTATTTCCCAAGCATACAAAGTGAAAAATTTGAAAGATGTTTGTAGTGTCAATTAAAACCAGAATAATCCTAAACGTTTCATCACACAAGTCTAAACTTATAGAGGATTTCGAATGAATTATAGTGGGGTCTAAACGAATTCCAATCATGAATGTGCTGATGCACTACTAATGGTCTGGAATAGTGTTGGTGTGCTGATAGTATTGATGTATCACAATGTTATGATCCTAAATATTTAAAAATTAATTCACCACAATCCCAAAATAGTGATTTAGACCTAATGTTAAGGAGCAGTTTGTAATTTCAATGAAGAATTTCAATAAATATATCCTATGAAATTTTAACTGAACACAACTGCAAGTGAAAACATGATCATCATCAATTTGTATTTCTTCTTTGCTGAGATAATGATACAAACATAAGAAAAAGAACACAAACATTAAAAGGATAATGCAAAATTGTATTAGTTACATATAACTAACATAAACATAATATATATTTCTTACAAACGCAGCTTACCTTTGATGATAATTATATTAGAGCACTATAGTTATTAAAAATAACACACATTCCTGCAAAATCTTCCAGTAATTAATTAGTGGGCACGTCTTCCTTAATGTTGTTCAATAAATAATATTCTCTATCTTGTGTCATAAACAGCGTGCAAGGTGATCCAACTCTCATATTTTCTACGGTCACATGCCTCCCAAATCTAATAATTTTAAAACTGATCGAATCACAAAAAATCAAATACATGCATTACAGATTCAGCGAACACTAAAGCAGACGTTATAACATTTTTGGGTATTTTCAGGCTCATCTAAGCCGATACCGTTGGAAAAGTTCCTACCCAGGAGATGTTGAATAAATTCCTTATGTGTTGTATTAAGATGGAACACACCAAGAATAATGTCAAAATTATTTATGTGCTAAAATATTTCTCTGCGTCAAAAAAGTACTTTTACAGCAAATAAACGCATGGGTTATTACATCTGCAGTGCTTACAAACGTGTTGGTTATTAATTGTTGGTTATTAATTGGAACAGTGATCAAATGTATAAAAGGGATGTAATTAGCTTTAATAAAATAATGAGAATTTTATAAACCGTTTTGGACATGTTAGTATGGTATCGTTGTAAAGCACTCGATTTCATCATATACATGCAAATCATGTTTTCTATATGTGTTGCATTTTTCCAGCAAATATTTTGATTCTAACAAAACGTCAATAAATTAAAAGATATATCTGTGCAAAATGCTACAAATATGTGAGAAAAAAAACATTTTTATTCTGTAACATCTTTCCTGATAGACACAAAATATTATTTAAGACATTACATAGTCTGAAAGATAGCATGATTTGCCAAAACTGTTTAGTTTCGATTTATCATTTTCTGGTACAATTTTCTCTAATCCGAGTAAACTTTTTCTCATTCCTGACCGTGTGGTTTGAGGAAGTTCTTGCAGAGATTTGATGCAAATATGCTGAAATACTTCGCGCTTTCTTAAATCGTTCTGTCTTATATTCGAACAAACCTCACAGTAATAAACGGCTGATTCAATTACAATTGTTTTATACAAACAGACTTAGGTTGGAGAATTGGATATAACTTCATTTGTGCCAATCCATAAAAGAAAATACAATCATTGTCATTGTTCAGCTGTCTGTTGTACAATTTCCAAAAGCGTCTAACGTCTTATTCGGCTACTTCATCTAATTCTTTTAAAATTTCTTCTTCATGAGCCTGTATAACAAGTTCTTGAGTAGTTCTAAATACCCTTTTTTCAGTTTTCTATTATTTCGAGATTTATGGACCTGCCATTATCTATCCACATTTTCCAAAAGTATCGAGCTCTGTTGTGAGCTATGTTAATTTCAGGTGACCAATAGGGTTTTCTTTGAGGATTAAACTTTCTCGATGATAAGACCTACAAGGCATACTCTCTCATTATTCAATTGACTGTGAATATTTTCTATTTCTTGGGGCAATTCTGGGAGCGATTCACAATCTGCGTGTAATAATCTACCTAATTCAAGTTGAAAGACTATTAGTTTCTCAGCTACACCTTTCGACGGGACGGAGATGGAAATGTGAGAGAAAGAAGATTACAATACTGTGCAGCCGCAATAGTAACGGAGCTGTAAACTACATGATTGTCTCAGAATTTCGTTATTTGAAAAACAAACTTCATAGTCAACAACCCAATCAAGCATTATTTTATTGACAATTATCTAGTCATAGCTCGAAGGTTTAATCCAATCTTTTTATTTATATTTGTCTTGTTCACTGACATAAAACGTCAACGGGGTCTGTGTTCGTTTCTCTTGTTGGCAACCATTTCTCCTAGAATCATTTGAGTCAATGTTAGTCGTAACAGAGGAACGAACTGTAATGTATTTTGGTTATTAATGTACGCTACATGATTGGCTGAGAAGTTCCTATCTGCATACGACTGTGGTAGATGATCATGTATTCGATTTCTTTCATATATACTGTTGAATTTTGATTTGACTCGGGTTCACTCCTTTTTTATTGTTTTTATTTGTCTTGTTGAAGTAATAATAATATTAGTTAGATGCGGTATGTTCGAGTCTTTTGACTCGCCTAGTACAGGTTTTAGATTGAAGTGTCTAGCAGTTGATTTGGCATAAGTAACGTCATTCTGTTTATTTCGAAAGCTTGTTTGTGAAGTGATTTCTGGTATGGGCTAGTGATTAACTGCAATAACTGGGCGCTTGCGAGTATCATGCTGAACACTTTCTTTCTCGCTTTATGTTAAAGACGTAATCATTTAATTTGATATTTATAACACTTTGTAAATTTTGTGGCATTGGCTTCCATGTTATCGAATCTCATTGTGTAGATCGCTTCGACAAAATTGTCAATATTTTGAATTCTACTAGATGCATACTGTTTAAAAGAGTCAATCACCGTGAATTTAGCATCAGCTTCAGAAACAAATATTTCTAGAGTAGATCCCAGGTTAGTGATTTTCCGTTTCAAGTTTATCAAATGTCTCTTCTTTCAACAGAATACGTTTGGTCACTTCGTTTACTCCGATCTTTAATTCATTAACTCTTGTTGTTATGTAATGAAGATCAGATATATATTCTGATAATGTAAGCTCGTTTGAGTTGGGATATCTACTATCTTTACACATCGGAATTACTGGTGTTCATACAGTTGTTGATTTACAGAAAGTGTCTTTTTTCAGAAATATTTTCATTCAAAGATACATATAAGGCATACTCACCAATGGCTCACGTTTGAGAATTTGTGTCTTGTTTTGTGGAGTTTTGGGGAATTGAGACAATGGCCAGTGTAACAATAAACATCAAAATTGACTATAGCTGTACCTCTTTAGACTTGGAGCATCGCCTTAAAGGGAGTCGTATCTACTGCAGTAGATGGAAGAGTTCGTCCATTTTTAGCATCGGCTGTTTGGTGTGATTGCCCCGAGTTGTTGATACATTCTCGTCTGAGGACTACTAATAACTGCACTCTTTGCGAATTCATAGACAAGTAGCTAATTATATACGGTTAGATAAAAGCTCATTGCCATATTTTACTCAGTCGTGTCAGAACAACGGTTAGATAAATGTCCATTGCCATATTTTACTCAGTCGTATCAGAACAACGGTTAGATAAATGTCCATTGCCATATTTTACTCAGTCGTATCAGAACAACGGTTAGAGAGAAGATCCATTGACATGTGTTACTCAGTCGTATGAGAACAACGGTTAGATAAAAGTCCACTGCCATATTTTACTCAGTCGTATGAGAACAACGGTTAGAGGGAAGATCCATTGACATGTTTTACTAGTCGTATGAGAACAACGGTTAGATAAAAGATCCATTGACATGTTTTCTTTAGTAATAACAGAACATTTATGTTAACAAACCTGGATTTGTTAGGTTCGTTTGTTCTTTTATTTCCATATGTATTACAACCCTAACATCTTTGTTTGATTTCGTCATTCATTGTGTTTTCATATCCCGACTGCTAAAAATGTCTCGCAACAAAATTCCTTAATAAGATTTTGTTATTTTTGCAAGATTGACTTAAAATATATATACTCGAAATGTCAGTTGATTCAATATTTTAATACTAGATGCAAAATGTGTTTTATATGGCAATATTCTCATGGTCATTGAGGAAAGCATCTTTCATGCATGTCTCTCTTTCATGCCTGTTAACTTTGGTTAACTTCTCAAGCTCGGATTTACTATTTTCATCTTTCTACAGAAGAACTGTTTATCTGTGCCGCTCCTTAAATGACACAACATCGTGTCAAAGAATGTAATGCATGGATTCATTATTATTATGCGTAAAAACTGATCGCAGTAAAAGTGAATGGCGTCTGTTTTCCATTCAAACGTTTGAACAATTTTGAAACACCTAACATATAGATTTTTGTAGGTGTCTGTGTAGTGAGACAAGTGTTCGTTATATAGCAGGCAGACAAGTTTCTGTTATATAACAGGCAGACATGTGTCCGTTATATAGCAGGCAGAAAGGAAGGTGCATAACCCTTTCCCAAACAACAACTAGAAAAAGAAGTCATAAAAGTACAAATATACTGGGTGTCCGCCATATGTTTTTAATTGTAACAGTATACATCTATTTGTCTGTGCGTGTACGAGACTCATACATTGATTGACTTTATTTCCTCCATAGGAATAAAATATATAACATACATATCAAAGAAAGGATAAAATACATTGCCATTTCATTATTACGATATACATATTGTAGGAATAACACACAAAAATAACAGAATCATTAAAGTACAAGTAATTACCCAGTTGTCCTTGGTTTCAGCAACTTTCTTCAGTTTCTGCTGGAGGAACTCACCAAGACCACCCGGTTTGCCGAAGTCCTCCACAATTAGTTTGGTCCTCTGCAACTGCTCTGGGATCAGAATAGGGGTCATGATATCAATATACTTCTGCAAGGTCAGGTGAAGATCAGGCACCGGCAGCTTAGGTAAAGGCTTCTGTGTGTATATAGAAGAAATCGTCATATTTTTTGGACATTATGATATGAACATACTATTCTAACAGACATTTTGCACACTATCCTTCCAACTGGCTATCAAAGGTTCATATAAACTTAAAAAAATGAATACTGCATACTATGAAATTTATGATTGAAATACATTCCATCATCAATGTGAGTGATAGTTTTTGACATTTGTTCATTGTTTTTAATACAATCGCTTGTATATAATCTGTTGCTAGCATTGATATGTTTTTGAAGAGAAAATATAACTATGTGGAGTTGTTTTTGTGAACCTAAATTTCACAGGCAAACAGGGGAAAATATGTTTGTTCTGGTGTTATTCAGAAAAATGCTTTTGTTAAAACATTAATTCATGCTGGACATTAATATTATCTCTGTTATAATCGTTACTATCTTACTTCATATGATCTTGAAATTGTCATCAAGCATAATTTTAAAAAATAAAGACTTAGAATAATTTTTTTAAAAAGGTATTTAGTGAGTAGTGGATTTCTTAACTAATTAAATTTTTGGTATGATAACTATCCACCATACATAATGTTCAGTATACGTTGTGATCAGAAAGAATCAAACTTTTAATATTCATTTTCTCACATCTGTATCTAATAACTCATTTAAAAAATATTTTAAGAAATTAATGAAAACATTGACAATACTTCATTACTGGACTATTCTGTTGGTACATAGTGTGCATGACGCCGCCATTACTGGATTGCTCTGTCGGTACACAGAGTGCATGACCAATTTACAGTCACGTTTAATCAGAATTACCAAGATATTTGTTGTATAACTCCAACTCTAAATATTGAGGGGCTTACTAAGATTGCATTTAACAGTTTGCAGTGTGTCTTTGAATAATTCATTCAGTGTTTTATTCGTTGCTCTCATTCAACGCTCCAGTAATATTTTATGCTGCTCCTGATTTTGTGTAGAATGCTACGCCAGAGTCAAATAGTTTGGATGAAAATGGAAATAATATCATCGGATACCACGGCTTTCATGATCAACCGCCATCGAAAGTATACAAAGGAATCTTTCTTACCTTTGTTAAATATCAGTACAATTTGCGTTCATTTCATTAGTTGTACTTTTAATACATAAAGTGCCTTTGTCAAGGACACTCCGAGGCTGCCGACCCGGACTGGCGGAGTCTGGTATCGAACCTTTGACCAAAATGCGAACAGCATAACCCAAACCGTCTTGTAGCACGATGCGCCGAGAGAATATAATTTCTCAGTTCTCTTGAAATCAGAACCGTTTACCCTATTTACAACAAGGCGTTTGTTCGATACGAGGAAATACGACTATTTTATTTTAAGATTCGACGTGTATTCAACCGATAAATGTTCTAGTGCAAAATTCGAGGACCGTTTACGTACTAATTGAATCTAGAGAAAACAATTTTCCTAGAAGCCACTGATTTATTGCTCTGGTTAAGAAACTGATCAGACATTTATGCTGCTTAAATGGTTTAAGAGAGAGGAAATAGAGAGGAAAATTGTGATGCTAAGGATTTTTAAAGGGCCTGGGAAGGAGTCGGGCGTTTGACTAATGGAAGTTCGTGTTCATTTGGAAGATGCACCATTTTTAAAGAGAGAAAAGAAAGGAAAATGTTCCCCAAAGCACTTTCAATTTACAGTTTTTCCAGTATGTTCGAGCTTTCAGGAACAATTTTTGTCACGAATTACAGTCCAATTTATCTAATTTTGTGGAAAGAACTATTGCTGTTGGCTGACTTAATCCACTGGAAGAATGGTATCTTCATTTACGGTGATTTCTCGGAGGGTTTGTCTGCCGGAGCGTTAATCACAGATGGAGAATACATGATGAATAGTACAGGAAGGAGAGATACAAATTATGAAAAAGAAATCATACTAACTTTGATCGTTGGTCAAAATATCAATTTGTCCCATATATATATATATATATATATATATATATATATATATATATATATATATATATATATATATATATATATATATATATAGGTAATCAAACTGAGATAATGTATCATATTAGTAACATTATTTGAAAACTTATCTATTTACTTATATATGGTGATGGCAATACCGATTATGATGATGTCGTCGATAATGATAGTGATAATGACAATACAGATACAAAAATTAATGGTTTAGCAGCGAAAACAACGGAACGATAAAATATGTTTTTAAACTTACCATAAGATCCCATTTTGGATAAATGTCCTCATCGATAGAGGCGACCCTTATAATATATTCTTTCACATGGCCCGCAGCCATCTTCTTAAGACAAAATATAGTTTTGGTCCCCTCTTTGTACGATGTTACATCTTTATTCGTCTAAAAGAAGTTACTGTTATTACACTAGATCAATCAGACAATACCAGATTCCATCAATGATTCAACGGTATGAATCTACTGCTCTCTTCATGAGGTCCATCGCTTTACAATGTCCTCATGTTCAAAGCTGAAAGTAAAAATATTTTGATAAGGAACATGAAATCAACTGAGAAATTGTATCTTTATTTGCTACAATAGGATGATCTTTATTATTGTCACTTGTTTCTTATCTAGGATCTTTATGAAAAATTTAAATGGAACATTTTCCTGTGTAATGTGTATTCGTCTTGCAACTACTGGCTACTATTATCGATAGGATTTTGTTTACTGGTATATAAACGTTGTCATGAAAGATATGACACATACATGAAAATAAACACAGAATATACTTATGTAAGTTTAAAAACATATTTTATCGTTCCGTTGTTTTCGCTGCTAAACCATCATTATATATCTATCTATCTATCTATCTATCTATCTATCTATCTATCTATATATATATATATATATATATATATATATATATATATATATATATATATATATATATATATATATATATATATATATATATATATATATATATGGTACATCAATGGTATTAATAGTCAAACATAAAGTATACTGTCAAATTTCCTATCAATGACTTAATGATTACATATGTCAAATAATAATACAACATAACGTACGAGTATCAGAACCCATCGTGGGAAATCCTTCTTTTGTTTTCTTAGCCAAAACTTTAAATTTTGGATTGAAGTATCAGGATTAAATGTTTCCGATAATCGTAAATTTAACTGTATTAATTTCAGTAAAATTTGAACTCTAAATTGAAGTATCAGGATTAAATGTTTCCGATAATCGTAAATTTAACTGTATCAATTTCAGTAAAATTAGAACTCTAATTTGAAGTATCAGGATTAAATGTCTCCGATAATCGTACATAGAAAACCTAATATGTATTATTTCTTGAAACTAAAAACATTTGTAGTTCATCTGATAGGAAGCCCAATATATATATTATTTCTCGAAATGAGAAACATGTGTAGTTCACCAAATAGGAAATACAAATATGTATTATATTTTGATACGAGAAACATGTGTAGTTAATCTGATAGGAATAGCCTTATTAATATCAGTAATTCTAAGTGTGGATTGAAGTATCAGGATTAAATGTTTCCGATGATCGTATATTTAACTGTATTAATATCAGTAGCTACCTAAATATTAAAATTCTGTAAACATCTGACATATTTCAGAGCAGGGAAAAACAGAAATAATTAAAACTAATATATAGACACGTTAATTAAATTCTAAAATTCATGGTAAGATTTTACAGAGATTATCAGAGATGTACTCGGACTGTCCGTAACGCAACAGCAGCATAGGAATGATGTACAGCCATTCTTTATAAGGTCTTATGAACATACGTGACAAAGAGTTTTGATGAAGGTAATAACCTCATCTGACATGGACTTTGTTTCTACCTATGTCGGTTGGTGATAACCTTCGTCAGACGTTAAGTCACCATTGATCGATGACTGACACTTAATTGCGCATGCTTGGACTCCCAAGGCATCGTTGATAGGATCGTTAGGAGTCCATAATTTTTGATTGATTAGCCATTTTTTTCTATATTACAAATTATATTTTGCACTTATTTCGCGATACTCGGGTACAAGATTTATCTTTTGTATAACTATCTTTCCTAATTACATTACACTTATAAATATAGTTGTTTATCATCATATCGTTATAATTTTAATATATGAGTGCAATTATAATGTATGATAATATATTTCATTTTCTTTGCGTCTGATGTATCGTAATATATTCTGTGCTTGCGTCTTGTAAACGTAATCATCAGGACGTGTGAAGACACGATAGTAATCTGTGCGAGCGAATAATAAAGCATCAGTGCCCGGATAATCGATGTTTTACTGTAACTCATATCATTTCTGCAAATAGAATCTTATTGAAACAATTACATTTTAATTATGAAGATATATCTCTTTTAAGATTCCACTTTCGTTCGCCAGAGTTTAAACAGAATTCGAAAATCACTTATACTAATGGATAAATAATGTGAAAAACAGAACCAGGTGAAGATTTTTTAAAAATATTTTTTAAAGAACAGTTTCTCTTTTATATAGTTTCTTCTTGTGCTGAACATCGCAAATGAGTCATGTCACGAACAAATCAAGATTACATTAAATTATAAACCAAACGTTTTCAAAAGGGACCTCTCTGTTGCTTCTAAATATGTTATCTTCGACCAAACCATATTTTAATTTGGTCATATGCATGTTTAGGTTTACACGTCGATTATGAAACGTCAGTCGTGTTTAGACTGGTAAATTGGCTTTAACCAGAGGTTTCCGTGTTTGTAAAACTTCAATTACATAATCTCTGGATTTTAAGAAATGGATTTTAATGTGATTATATTAAGGTAAACAAAAGAAAAATGTTTCCTTTGGATGACATATTCTATCTGAAATCAATCACAGACCATTTTCATGAGGTCACAGCTCTTTATACTACTGATTTGGTTGAATATTACACGCATCTCATTCCAGCAGAGTAATGCATCTGGAGTTATATTCCCTTGAAATTATGTACGAAACGAAGAACATAAATGTAGATCTCCCTGCCGATTATACAACGTCAGATTGCCTCTCAAATGTTCGACCTAGGGATCCACAATACAACACACCAGTTTAAAATGTTCAAGCCGAAAACAGTTATGATATACAAGACTCATGACGCCAAACATCTGACAAGACCTTTGTAAATATGCATTCGATTACAAAAGGGAGCTACCTTATACCATTAAAATACGTTTGTCTCATTCTCCATTTTCTCTTTTCTGTATAGCGTACATACATCCATCCATCCAGATTCCAACGGGACAGATATATAATACTAAATCAAGTAACCGTCTGCACAAATCAATGTTTTTTTTTACAATTATTATAAGCAGATTACTTGTATGATAAGAAACCTTATATGTATTATTTCTTGAAAACGAAAAATATATATAGTTCATGTGATAGGAAACCCAATATGTGTTATTTATTGAAACTAAAAACATGGGTAGTTCATGTGATAGGAAACCCAATATGTGTTATTTATTGAAACTAAAAACATGGGTAGTTCATGTGATAGGAAACCCAATATGTGTTATTTTCTAAACAAGAAACATGTGTATTTCATCTGATAGGAATCAGATTATGTATCATTTCTTGAAACGAAAAACATGGGTACTGCATTTATTAGGAACCCATTATGCATTATTGCTAAAACTATTAAAACAAATGTGTATTTCATCTGAAAGGAAAACTAATATAAATTATTTCTTCGAATAAGAAACAAGCATAATTCATCAAATAGGAAATACAATATGTATTATTGCTTGCACGTGTGTACATATATTTCATCTTATAGTAAAAACAATATATATTATTTTTTGAAACATGTGTACATGTATGTCATCTGATAGAAAAACCAATATATATTATTTTCTGAAATGAGAAACATGTGTATGTGTAGTTCATTTGATAGGAAAATACAATATGTATTATTTCTGGAAACGAAAAACATGGGTAATACATCTAATAGGAACCCAATACACATTATTGCAAGAAACTATAAAAATGTGTAATGCATCTGACAGGAAAACAAAGGTAAATTAATTCATGAAACGAAACACATGGTTAGTTCAGGTGATAGGAAACAGAATATGTATTATTTCTTGAAACTAAAAACGTGTGTATTTCCTCTGATAGAAAACCCAATATGTTTTATTTCTTGAAACGAAAAACATGGGTAGAACATCTGATAGGAGCCCAATATGTATTATTTCTTGAAACGAGAAACATTTGTATTTCATATGATAGGACACCCAATATTTTTTTTTCTTGAAACGAAACACATTGGTAGTACATCTGATATGAACCCCAATATGTTTTATTTCCTAAAACGAGAAACATGTGTAGTTCATCAAATAGGAAATACAATATTATTTCTCGAAACGAAAAACGTGTAGTTCATCTGATAGGAAATACATTCTGTATTATTTCTTGAAACGAAAAACGTTGGGTAGTTCCTCGGACTGAAATATATATTATTTCCTGAAACGGGAAACAAAGGATTATTATTTCTTAAAACGAGAAATGTGGGAAACAAAATATGTAGTACTTCTTAAATCGAGAAACATGGGTAATTCATCTGATAGAAATATGTATTACTTCCTGAAACGAGAAACATGGGATAGTTCATCTGACAGAAATACACTATGTATCTCTTTCTTAAAACGAGAGACATGGGTAGTTCATCTGATAGAAATATGTATTACTTCCTGAAACAAGAAACGTGGGATAGTTCATCTGACAGAAATACACTACGTATTTCTTTCTTAAAAAGAGAGACATGGGTAGTTCGTCTGATAGGGAGCCCAATAGGTTTTACTTCCTAAAATGAGAAACATGGGAAGTTCATCTGATTGGAAATTCAATATGTAATACTTATTTTTGCAAGAAACATGAGTAGTTTGTCTGATAGAAACCCCAATATGTAATACTTCAAAAAACGAGAAACATTGGTATTTCATCTGATAGGAAACATTATTATTACTTCTTGAAACGAAAAACGTTGGTAGTTCATTTGATAGGAAACTCAATATGTATTACTTCTTAAAACGCGAAACATGGGTAGTTTATCTGTTAGGAAAAACAATGTGTCTTACTTCGTAAACTGAAAAACATGAGTGGATCATATGAAAGAAATACGATGTGAATTACTTGTCAGGTTGATACATGTAGGTTAGTTCACAAGAACAATTACTTCCTATAATGAGAAACGTGTAGCTCATCTAATTGGCAAAATACGTGATAAACTACGTGTTGAAATAAGAAATATTTATTAAAATTAATTTGTATCCACAAGATATGCTGCTTCAATGACAAAAGAAATCAATTAATAGTATTAGCTATTTGTGTTTCATCAAGAATTCCATTTAAATTATTTGTTTTTGCTTGAATATTTTCAGATCGATTGTGACACTCGCTCTTAATCCAGTTAATAGTATCATCTAGAAAATCTGCTAGGTTTTGACCAATCACAAAGGTTATTGTTAACGGTTTCCGTTGTATTTTTGCAAAGGTGATACAATTATAATTAGGTTTTTCTTATCTTATCTTGTAAAACATCATTTTGTGTCAGAGTTTAAAGCTGGAAGGCGATTGATTGTGAACATCTTGTGAGCCTACACAGCTAATCATAAAACTAAACCGTCTAAGCTTCTATATTATCAACTTCAAAACACCATTCACCCTAGATACAGTTTCACAATTACTAAATGTGCATTTTTTATAACTTCTTTTTATAACACACGTTACTTTTGTTACGTGTATCCTTACTATGTTACTAATTTTCATGATTAGAGATTGTAATGGTCATTTAGTAAATAACATATTAAATACTAATTTTCATTTTAGTCTCGGGTTTCTAATTTAAAATAACATTATTTTAGTAAACATATTACTTAACTTCAAGATAGTTGGTTTGTGCTTTAGGACAAGGTATGTCTTATCGTTTGAGTTAATTTATTAGTGTGGCAAACCTTGCAAATTGTAGAAGAAACCTTGATAATGAATGTGATGGGATTCACTCTTCAAAAACCATGTGATCCAAGTCTTGATTGGCTAGCTGCTAATGTACCTGACTGTTTAAAAAGGTAGAGTGATTTCGAAATCATTATTTGACTCATCCGTATTACATATTAACTTTTATTAATAAAAGGTAATATTTACTGCAAATCAGACAGTCTTAGAGTAAACATTAATTTTTCATTAGTAATATAGGTATGTCCTACTCGTTTGAGAGGATTTAATTTATTTATTCAAATTATGCACTGGAATTACAAAAGTGCTCAGACTTTAGAATTGAGAACTTGCTTTGGATGAACTGTGAATTCATTGAAATATATTTTGAATTATATAATTTTGATGCATAAAGACTATTGGCACGTGAGCACAATATATTGAACTTCATTCGGAATACCACTGGAACTAATTTGGAATACTCGATGCTTAAGGACATGTAATCGAATGTGTAAAACGTCATTATTTCTTTCAGCATATTATGAGTCAATTTGCACGTTTCCCCGTCTATAAAAGAAATAGTGTAATAACCTGCATTTAGGGGGTGAGGTGTGCATGCTTGTATACGGTAGACACTATTCATACAAGCCATCCATTTTGGTCTCGATTTTATTGGTTGTTGTTAAAAAGCAGTACATGCAGTTCAGTATTGAATATTTGAATAGTTTCATTTTAGGATTGTCACATATACTTGAAGTTATTCACTGTGCAATGTATACTTTATAATAGTTAGAACAGAGAACAAAACTTGCACCTAGAATTGCTCTAAAGTCAAATTAGTGTATAAATTGTTTTTAAACATTTCGTTATTAACATAGTACTTGTGCTTGAAACCTGTGCCATTTGTAGGCTTGGAGTTTAATATATTTATAAATATTAATGATATTAATGTTCAATTACGATATCTATTGTACCTAGTTAACTAGAGTAATTTAATTCCATTTTCTTGTTCTTGAGTTTTATGTTTGAGTTCAAGTGCTCCTACCGCTACAACAGCCCATTCCCAATGCTTTTTTTTAAAAAAAGCATTAGTTTTGTGTATCTATGTGTAAATTTTATGAGTGTTGCAGAGGCGTAGCTGGGGTGGGGGTGGGGGCAGGGGGGTACATATGTCCCCGGGCGCCAAAGTACAGGGGAGACAAAATGCAGCTTATAACGTTACATTATAGTAAGTAATTGACCAGTTTGCGACAGTGAAATCAAGAAAAATAAATCTTTTGTAGACTATGTAAACCAGTCTACGACAGTGATAAAGTGGGTCATGTACTATGATTTCTATAAATTTCCTTTTTTAAATACAGTGTTTTATTAAAATTTAAATTGTTTTCCTTATTCAATGTAATAGAAAAATGTGATTAAACGGTGAGGGGGCTGGGGCGCCAATTTTATAGTTCGTCCCCGGGCGCAAAATATCATAGCTACGCCTCTGGAGTGTTGTGAGGATACTAACACTCCAGGCAGAGGTTATTGTAATAATAGCAACAGGGCAAACCGCTAGAGGGCACTGGCGATCAAGATTAACGTTTTCTCAAAATGTCAACCTCATTACACCTGGTACTTTCTCCGCTTTAATATGTTAAAGGCCGACATTATTACTTCCGAATCTATTCATGGTTGAATGGTCAAATGTATATAATTAGCATATATGACATTGGGCCATTTCTACAAATTATTTAGCGGAAGAAACGAAAACCAAAACGCTGAAAACTAAATAAACGAGCATATACGCTCACCTACGCCTTCTTTTTAGATACTTTGGAGTTCTTTTTACGACAATATTGGTAAAATTTGTGCGAATATATGCGGAAACCCCACAAATTACGTCTTTTTCAAAGGTCACCCATGCCAGCAAGAACGATAACTCTTTACGTACAAAATGACAACAATTACAACAATCCGACATAATTTGGATTAAAAAAAAAACACACTAAAACTTGATTGTATATAAAGGCAGCCGTTTATAGCAAGGTATCTGATTATAGAGACGTACTGTTATTCATGATACCAAACTTATTACAAAATATTTGTACGACGTATGTTGTGTAATATATTTTCGATGTTAGAGACCCGACGAGAGTATCACCCACTGATTCAGTGATACTGTTGATAATATGTATGTGATTGTGATCACTGAGATATTATCAGAGACACTGGTATTAAAATGAAAATATTCATATTTAGTAGAGACAGAAAAGAGGTAATAAAATGAAGTGAGAAATTTTTTCAGAATTTTGAAGACTGAAAACAAATGCATTTAAAATTTAATGCCATTTTTTGTGAATATCAGTATGAAAGTCATCATAAGCCAATGAATAAAGAATTGATCTGTAGTATTTCTCCATTTAAACAAATAATCATAAATATCTCTTGAGAACCAACTAGGTGTCAGTTTCTTCTCTATCTCTGATACCACATTTTTTTTTTCTTTTGCCATTGATTTTATTTCATAGATATGAAAACTGACCAAATAAATCTTATGATAACTAAATTCCAAAAAAGCAATTGTTATGTACTAAATTGTGATTTCAGATCAAATGTATATATGTTAAAGAACACTGTAATGAATATGCACTATTGGTTGTAAGAGTAACATTCAATTTCAACTTGGTATGACTCGTGATTATTTTATTTCATGCAAAAATGTTAGGCCGGGTTGGGGGGTGGGGTGATAAAAAGGCACAGAAAGTCTTCAGAAGTATCTAGAACATAAAAAAGTCAATTTATTATTGAAGCTGAATGCTCACAACTCATTTATATATTAATTATAACCATATGTAAGAAAATATGCAACTTTCAGTATGAAATAAAATGAGGTCAAGAATTTTCAAAAAGGACCAAAGACCAATATTAAAAATGGTGGACGGTACATGTGTTTGAATGTTTCCTGTGAATTTATTTGAAAAGATATCATAAAATGGGTTCATTTTTTTAAATCTGCATACTCAAATTAAGCAGAAAACATTCCATTTTAAAAGCAAGATATAATTTCAACTTTTGTATGACTCAAAAATATAGTATTTACTGCAGAAATGTTTGGGGTGATAACAAGGCACAGGGAGGGCTTCTGAATTACCTGGAACATAGAACAAGTCAATTTATTCTTAAAGCTGAATGTTCACAAAACATTTATATATAAAATATATGTAAGAAATATGCAAATTTCAGCTTGAAATATTATGAGGTTAGGAATTTTAAAAAATTGACAAAGACCAATATTAAAAATGGTGGACGGTACATGTGTTTGTATGCTTCCTGTGAATTTATTTGAAAATATATCGTAATGATGGGTTCATTTTTGAAATTTGCACACTCAAAGTATACAGAAAACATTCTATTTTTATATATTCTATTTTTATGAAAAGATCATCCCCTGTTGCTAGTAATAACCTGCATTGGGTGGGGGTATGAGGTATGCATGTTTGTATACGGTAAACACCATTCATACAAGCCATCCAATTCAGTCTCAGTTTTATTGGTTGTTGTTAAATTCAGTGCATTATCAGTGAATTGCTCAAATGAGTTTACATTACTATTTTCTAGGATCCTCTGTTTTGTTTAATTCGTCGATTAATAGTTAGTTGATATAGTCTACATGTTTTGAGTTAACAAAAATAGGGAGTATCATGCCGGCGGCTTCTTTGATATTTTGATTAATGACTATTTCTAGTTAACCGTTTATGACTGTACAATACCTGCTCAGTGTGTTTATAGCCCTGCTGGTCATTTGTAAACATCATCACATTCAAGTTTGGATTTTCTCTTCAATATTTCTTTGGTACATGCACTTGTTGACTGCCCTGTCATGCGGTCTACTTCGGTAATATTGTAAGAGTGCATAACACAGTTACCGAGTCATTGTTATTAGCGACAGCGTAATTAGCGACAGCGTAACACGAAATACAAAACTGGTTTATTCTTCTTTCTTTCTTAATTCTTCTTGGGCCTATACAATCGTAATGCAGCAATGCGTAAAATATCAAGCAGCTAATTCAATAAATAATCATTGTAAAAAAAAAAAATACACATGCAACAATAACTCATGCTTGTTTGAATATTCCAAAAACAAATTGTGGGTTTCGTTAGAACTGTGGTTTTTGTGGGCTCTGTTTATTTGTGGGTGTTGTGGGTTTTGTTGGATTTGTGGGCTCTGCTAATTGTCTGTTTTGTTAGGAGTATATAATGCTTTGTGGGCTGCTTGTGGGGAGGGGGGGGGGGTCAGTCAGCTAGCAGTTATCAAACTAGGTACATTACAGTTATTGTGAGTTTGATGTTTTGTTTAGTTTATTATAGAGTTATGTAACTTTTGGCAATATTTTGGACTAAATTATTTTTAAAGTTTATTTATATACAAATCCATGTTCATTTAAGGACTTTTTATTATTTTTATTTATAATTCCATTCTCTCTTCCAAATTATATGCATTCTAGTCATTGCTAATTTATTTTTACAAGCAAACTAGATATTGTTATATCATTTGCTATTTTCAAAACTCAGTTACATGGTCAAGTGAATGTTGTCCTCTTGGATCAATACTGTTATTTTTAAAAAAAATTATTTAATTAGTTTATGACTCTAAAGACATACATAAGTCTCTCTACTTTTCAAAAATATAGTCACCTTTCTTAAATCATAGGTAAAACAAAGTTCTTAGGGGAAAAAATGCCATTGTGAGTGTTTTCCTCACCGACTTGACATTCTAAATTCAACAATACTTGACTATCCTAGCAATCTACAAACATAAGCTGTTTATATTTTATAATTGTCTAAGTCTATCTGAGTGCTTTCCTCATTGACTTGATATTAAAAATTGGAAATTCAGTATGTAATACTTTTTTTTACAAGAAACATGAGTAGTTTGTCTGATGGAAACCCAAATATGTAATACTTCAAAAAACGAGAAACATTGGTATTTCATCTGATAGGAAACATAATTATTACTTCTTGAAACGAAAAACATTGGTAGTTCATTTAATAGGAAACTCAATATGTATTACTTCTTAAAACGCGAAACATGGGTAGTTTATCTGTTAGGAAAAACAATGTGTCTTACTTCGTAAACTGAAAAACATGGGTGGATCATATGAAAGAAATACGATGTGAATTACTTTTCAGGTTGATACATGTAGGTTAGTTCACAAGAACAATTACTTTCTATTATGAGAAACGTGTAGTTCATCTAATTGGCAAAATACGCGATAAACTACGTGTTGAAATGAGAAATATTTATTAAAATTAATTTGTATCCATAAGATATGCTGCTTCAATAACAAAAAAATCAATTAATAGTATTAGCTATTTGTGTTTCATCAATAATTCTATTTCAATTATTTGTTTTTACGTGAATATGGTGAGATCGATTGACTCAAAAATATAGTATTTACTGCAGAAATGTTGGGGATGGGGGGGGGGGGGGGTGCTAACAAGGCACAGGGAAGGCTTCTGAATTACCTGGAACATAAAAAAGCCATTTTCTCTTAAAGCTGAAAGTTCACAAAACATTTATATATAAAATATATGTAAGAAATATGCAAATTTCAGCTTGAAATAACATTAGGTCAGGAATTTTCAAAAACTGACAATGACCAATCTTAAAATGGTGGACGGTACATGTGTTTGAATGCTTCCTGTGAATTTATTTGAAAATATATCGTAATGATGGGTTCATTTTTGAAATTTGCACACTCAAAATATACAGAAAACATTCTATTTTTATATATTCTATTATTATGAAAAGATCATCCCCTGTTGCTAGTAATAACCTGCATTGGGTGGGGGTATGAGGTATGCATGCTTGTATACGGTAAACACCATTCATACAAGCCATCCAATTCAGTCTCAGTTTTATTGGTTGTTGTTAAATTCAGTGCATTATCAGTGAATTGCTCAAATGAGTTTACATTACTATTTTCTAGGATCCTCTGTTTTGTTTAATTCGTCGATTAATAGTTAGTTGATATAGTCTACATGTTTTGAGTTAACAAAAATAGGGAGTATCATGCCGGCGGCTTCTTTGATATTTTGATTAATGACTATTTCTAGTTAACCATTTATGACTGTACAATACCTGCTCAGTGTGTTTATAGCCCTGCTGGTCATTTGTAAACATCATCACATTCAAGTTTGGATTTTCTCTTCAATATTTCTTTGGTACATGCACTTGTTGACTGCCCTGTCATGCGGTCTACTTCGGTAATATTGTAAGAGTGCATAACACAGTTACCGAGTCATTGTTATTAGCGACAGCGTAACACGATATCTTCCGTGAAATACAAAACTGATTTTGTTCTTCTTTCTTTCCTAATTCTTCTTGGGCCTATACAATCGTAATGCAGCAATGCGTAAAATATCAAGCTGCTAATTCAATAAATAATCATTGTAAAAAAAATTAAAAAAATATAAACATGCAACAATAACTCATGCTTGTTTGAATATTCCAAAAACAAATTGTGGGTTTTGTTAGAACTGTGGGTTTTGTGGGCTCTGTTGATTGTGGGTATTGTGGGCGTTGTGGGTTTTGTTGGATTTGTGGGCTCTGCTAATTATGGGTTTTGTCAGGAGTATATAAGGCTTTGTGGGCTGCTTGGGGGAGGGGGGTCAGTCAACTAGCAGTTATCAAACTAGGTCCATTACAGTTATTGTGAGTTTGATGTTTTGTTTAGTTTATTAAAGAGTTATGTAACTTTTGGCAATATTTTGGACTAAACTTTTGTTAAAGTTTATTTATATACAAATCAATGTTTATTTAAGGAATTTTTATCATTTTTATTTTTAATTCCATTCTCTCTTCCAAATTATATGCATTCTAGTCATTGCTAATTTATTTTTACAAGCAAACTAGATATTGTTATATCATTTGCTATTTTCAAAACTCAGTTACATGGTCAAATGAATGTTGTCCTCTTGGATCAATACTGTTATTTTTTAAAAATTTTATTTAATTAGTTTATGACTATAAAGGTATACAGAAGTTTCTCTACTGTTCAAATATATAGTTACCTTTCTTAAATCATAGGTAAAACAAAGTTCTTATAGAAATAGAATGCCATTGTGAGTATTTTCCTCACCGACTTGACATTCTAAATTCATCAATACTAGACTATTCTAGCAATCTACAAAACATAAGTTATGTTTCTATTTTATAATTGTCTAAGTCTATCTTAGTGCTTTCCTGATTGACTTGATATTATTAATTCAATTCAACAGTACTTGATTATTATAGAAATCTACATAATATAAGTTATGTTTCTATTTTATAATTTATTAGTTATCAAAGTCAATCTGAGCATTTTCCTCACTGACTTGATATTTAAATTACTTCCATCTATATCAATTCATTTCAAATAAGTATTATGCTATAGTTGAAGTGTAAAATCAAGCAAGTGTTTTGATTGCAGATTTTTACATTTACAATTACAACTACAATTAAGTTATATTTTCTCTTCTAAAATCAAGCAAATGTTTTCCTTGCAGATTTTTACATTTACAATTACAATTAAGTTATATTGTCTCTTCTGTAGTAAACGTATTGCAACTAATAGTCACAATATTACTAACAGTACAGTGCTAATGTGTACCCTAACCTTGTGTGAAGTTATCATATACCTCAAGATAATGATAGTATTTTGATTTAGTACAAAAACAACAATAAAGTCGTGGTTATGAACTGACTTTCTTCAATGTTTCTTAATAAATGAATCATCTTGTGTTATGGTTGAAAAGAAATCAAGAGTTCGAATTTACTTCGTTCTCCCCAACTTAGTCAGCTAATAAGAAGTCAACTCATCTCTGGTGCCATACTCCAATGTAATATTATCAGGACCTAGCTTGGCCATTACAATATGTTCTGACATTCAGGCGGCAAACATGGAGCAGGCAGGACCGGGACTGCAGCTGGCTACGGTGAAGCTAGGCGACCAGCAGATAAATATTACCATTTAGGAGTGCATATCAAAAAAGAAGAATGCACCCATAGAGTAATAAGGTGCTCGGAGTAGTGTACGAGAACACCACTGCGGAACCAAGCCACTAAAGGGCCAGTTAGCGGTAAAATCTCGGACATACTGACAAAGGATAATGGCGGCGGCCACGTGGAAAACAAGATGGACGTCCAAGCACGAGGTCGGATTGACTTCACTTGCGGCGAGGACGAAAATGGAGTGACTCCCGTGGACCAAAGATACGGTACCCGGAAAACTTCAGGGCATCAGAAGATACAAAATAACCAGACAGAAGGATAACAGGCAGCCGCATGAGAAACTCTGTAGCTGCTAACCTACTGCACCCCGAAGAAGAATGCCTGCGGAGCAAGATGTGAATAATTTTCACATTTGCCTTTCATTTGCCTGAATAATAGGGTTCTCATTTGGTTACGAGTAACCCTCTTCGAATAATCTTTATTACTAAACCTGACTTGATCAATTTTGAACACCGCTCAAAATTAACAAACTTTATTACCAAACAGTGACTACACTTTTATATGTCACATAGACATATTAGTTAAACAAATTTGTTAGGGACTTACGATATGTACACTATGTACTAGAATATTGGTATAGTTAGGATGTGTTAAAGACAGTTCTACGACTTATTATTTGATACAATTGCAGAGGTGGCTAACACGATATTGGTTATAGGCTGTCCATTAGTACAACTGGACTGAATTTGAAATAAGTACGGCTAGGGCGTTCCGGGGCGTAAACGACATCCATATACGACAACGGCTGGCTTTCCGGGATCTTTTCCTCCTTTTCAACGACCGGACTCCAACAAAAATGACTATATGAGAAAACTATTTTTCTCTCGTCACCACTTGGTGCCATTGCACCCCTAGTACAGTACTTCTGATTGGTTGATAGGGTTGAGTGGGTGTTAGGTCTATTCCCACTCACCCAGGGCCTTACATTAGCCACTTTTTAGTGGTATGACACGACGGCCAAAATCAGCAAACGTACTTTGCGCGTTAAATGCCCGTGGGGATGTGGCACCATTCCTTCCCCATGGGAAACCAACCATCAAATTAAAATGATGGTTTAAACCAGTGAACAAATTACCTTTATGGCCGGTTTCACTATAATTGAAATTTCATTCATTCACGATATGTTCTATTGTAATGTTTAGATTGTACCATTGCATAGCTGACGAAGATCATGATTGTTACACATGTAAACCTTTCCCAATAAATGAGCTTCATCAGCAGAAACAGCTGTCCAGAAATGATTTAGTTGTTTACATAGCTCTAATGAAGATCCACTCCAAAAAGGAAAACAAATTTGTGACATTATAATTTACCGATATTTGTTTCCATATCGATTCATGTTCTAAAACAGTTTTAACCTGGTACGTTTAATCGAATCATGAACGTATTGTACACTTTCATGCTTCATTCTATGTAATCTTTCAATTTACATTTTATACTTGATCCTTTTCAAACAAGTGTATTGGAAAGTGACTTTAATTTTTGTAACATGCTTGGAGGGGAGGTTGATAAAGCATGTAAAAGAAATGAATTAATTTAGGTAGTGCCAAACTTGTTATTGCTGTTGTTTCCCAAATGTGTGAGTGATCTTCTCGACCTTTCGACCATTGGAGAAGTAAAGGTTTTATTCTTCTGATTCAGTCATTATATGCTTATAAAATAAAACTTAATAATAATTTAAGGTATATATAATCATATTTGTGTATTGTACAAGTTAATGTATTTGCCCATGTTTGTGGTTATCCAATGAAGGAATATCTGCATTTTTTAAAAAAGGCCACAGAGTGACTGGATCAATATCTTTAAATCAGTATAAACTCTAATTCGTATTTTCTTCCTTAAAATATTCTTTGGACTTCACGCCACGCTTCCATTTTCTAAATCAATCATCATTTTGGTGATATAATGAAATGTTCATAATTACACAATTATTTGAAGGGTTTTCTCCCTCTTCTTCCATTTTGTACTTGATTCTATCACACAACTTTCCTTTTTGTTTCCTCGAATCTGCATCATTTGCTCCATTTTTTTCTGCTTCTTTTAATCAATCGATTTTATTTTCTTTCCATTAGAAATTCTTTATCTTGAATAAACTGTCATTTGCTATATGATTTCATTGTCTTTTTTTGATGAATGTGATATGGTTTGACTTATAAACATATTCAACCACTCTTCAATCTTTCGACGTTCTTAGACGATGTATGTGGCTGTATATATTCACCGCAAACACATCCTATACACCAAAAGGCAGCGTGTCGTACAATGTTAAAAGAGTTGTCGACAGACCGAAATATTTCCTTGCTGTCTACAGGGTTATGGGCAAGAGATTATTGGAGATCGCAAATGCGAGGAAGGTGGAAAATGAATAAACGTTTAAAATCTGGACTGAGACGGATTAAGGAGATCGAAAACCAAACTTGGAACAAATCCTGGTTCCAGACAAAAAATACAAACTATTCTTCGAATACGCTCTCGAGATGATACATGATGCATTGTCCAAACAAGAGAAAGGAAATACAATTGGAATATTCTTCCAAACAACCTAGCAGTCTCGGCTACTAAGTTTTTGCATAAGTAAGTTAAGCACTGCTGAACAGTTTGGTCACAAAAGGTATAGAAGCTATTTTAGACTTGTAGGGAACTTTGAAGGATAAGGATACAAAAGGCATAGGTTGTCGATCTCTATATAGTCCAACCTGGCGTCTCTTGATAACGTTATAAGCCAACTATTGTTACGACTATGTGGTCTTCAAATACGTAAAAGAAAAGAGCGAACACCACCAAGTTGTAAAAAAAAAAACTTACTGTATTGTGAATTAAATGCCAATAGTCATAAACGTTTAATTACAAGACCAAATGTCGAAGGTTCCAGATGAATTCCATTGCTTTACATCTAAATTCAAATAATGAATAGGTTGATGTGCATGCCGTCGCAAACGAGATCATTTGCCAACAGCCTGGATTGTGGCGATATGATATAAGTATTTTGATGTATCACACTATTATAATCCACATTTGTTCTTGTCTGAATTCACTATAATTGCAAATTGATTTTCAAGTCCAAGACTATTATAGACGAGCACTTTATATTTCCAGTGATTAATATTTTAATAAATAATTCAGTCCAAATGAAAATCTAAAACCAGCAATATGACTGATTATGCTTCAAGATGTTAAATCACTAATGAGTACTTTCTCAAGTCAACAACATTATATAAGAAAACCTAAGACACAATAGTATAACTCGGATGATAGAAAAGAGTTCACTTGTAGAAACTCCACTGTCAACACGATACAATATTGTAGCTAAAATTATAGTAAGAGCGTGGTGAACATCAGGTAGACAATGTTTTGCATGGGGTATTGTCAAGGACTCAGATTAAGATAAACATGTTTTAAGTATTAATGATCTGAATATTTTCTCCTGCTACATGTCTAGGATCCAATAAACAGTAACACGGAAAACGTGAAAACATCAAGCTTTGCAAAATTTAACAAATAATGTATATCCCTGGAAAAACATTGTAAAATTGAAGATAAAACAACTTACGGTTTTAAGAATCAAACCCAAAAAAATACAAGACTAATCCACGAATTAAATGTTAAACGTCCTAGCAATGAAATGTTCTAATGAACTCATGTTTGAGTTCCGATTAAAATCTAAGAAGGAAAGCGATGAGGTATGCTGTATTCTGTACATGGCTGTGGTATACAATTCCTTGAACAAGCAAAAGAAATAACACCCTGGTGTTGGAAATTCGAATAAATTTTGATAAACTGCCTTTGTTCAATACTTCTGTATGAGCACTCAAATATTACCAGAGAAACGAATTAATCTTTCAAAATCCAAATAATCTGAATAAAATTAAACATAAAACTCAAAAACTGGCTACAAAAGAAGAAGACGAATTCACATCAAGTCCAAACTGAAAAATTATTTCATAGTAGCTGTATTACATCATAGCTACTGTGTAAAACAGATGCTGTATGAGGGTTACGTGCTCATGTTTACATATAAAAATCACGTACGCACGATTTCAGTCTATATGAAACCAGCATTAATAACGCATTGAAAAAAGATTGTTTTCATCTTAAATCAGGTAATCTCATCATAACATTGACAACAACCAATCATTTTACTAATAAGATTAAAATAAAAATAGAACTTATTTTCTCAGCTGTTACTAATTTTGAATTAAGATTATGAACTCAGTCAACATTAGGTGTTTGCTACTAAACTGTCAGGTCAAACAAATCTCTGAAAATTGCCAAATCCATTGTAATCAAAATTACAAAGTTTTTACATAATGAAATTAAAAATAAAAAGATTTTAAAACATACAAAGAATTACTATTATATAATTATAAATTAAATTAGATATACGTAACACTCCAGATTCATAGAGACTAGTTTCCTAAGTATTATGTTGTTAACAAATCAATATCTCTAGTAATTTACACAGTGAACTAAGGTCAATTACAAAATATAAATGTATATAACATATAGCCATTAAAAAAAGATAACAAATAACATATATTAAAACTACATACTACACTAGAATAACGAGGGTAGGCAAATATTCTGCAAAGACCGAAAGAACCAAACGACCAGAAACAGGGAAATATATGCATGTTTGTTGAAGAAGCCGAACAAGCATTCGATGCAAAACAAAACAGCTGGTGTCAAAAGACAACACCGGAAAAGTTTCAAATGAAAATGGTCCAAGCACCACCAAAGACGAACTGTAGCAAACCTGTCGCGACGTCGAAGTAAATAAATAGATGTCAGATATGCAAAGTCTGTTGATTATGGCACATCTAACACACTCCAATATTTACAGCCATTCACGTGCGATAGGGAGAAAACAAATGAAGAAAATATTCCTGTATACGGTGTATACTTTCCAGAGGTGTAGCGGGGGGGGGGGGGGGGCAGGGGGTACATATGTCCCCGGGCGCCAAGGTACAGGGGCGCCAAAATGAGGCTTTGCATTTCAGTCTCACCAACATTTTGCATCAATACCAGTCAAATATCGTGAAGGAATTCTTCAGAATCTTGAATGCAGGCAAACCACAGAGTATTGTATCATTGCTCTTTTGGCTACTCAAAGACCGACCAAATTATACGTACAGTTTTCTAGAGTATTTAACACCAGGGGTGAATGGCAGCAATCGAACAATAATAGCAATATATGCGTGTATTTATTGAGGACACATATCGGAAACTACGAAGATAGGTTTCTGGGTTGATCAACGCCAAAAAGAAATATATTTTTGCACTCTTACAAAGTCAAAGCTTTGTGTCTTTAAGACATTACAAATGTTAAACACCACACGAGAGTTGATGTAAGCCATACCAGTGCCTAGTGGCTTTATTCCTGACTTCCTTCTTGCAGGGACGCCTGTTGGTTATGTTCGCCGTTTCGTATGTGTGCGCGTGATGTGTTGACAACGTTATGCGGAAAAGGTTTAGAGCTTTGATCTTGAGAAGTGCAATTTATCCAACACGGTTATTATCAAACTACTTAGAGTAATCCTTACCAGTTATATATGTAGGGTCATTGGACGTATTATCACACTACTTAGAGTAATCCTTACCAGTTATATATGTAGGGTCATTGGACGTATTATCACACTACTTAGAGTAATCCTTACCAGTTATATATGTAGGGTCATTGGACGTATTATCACACTACTTAGAGTAATCCTTACCAGTTATATATGTAGGGTCATTTGACGTTTCAGTTGTGACTGCACATAAGATGCTTTTAATGCAATAATCTAGCTTGATTATTTATGTTGACTTTTTCATTCCATTACCAATATTAAATTTATAACCCTTATATTAGTAACGTGTGTGTGTGTGCGTGTGTGTGTGTGTGTGTGTGTGTGAGAGAGAGAGAGAGAGAGACAGACAGACAGAGAGTTCATTATTTTGCCTCACCCTCTCCTTTTCCTTTGAGGATGTCTTTACAGTATCACGAAGAGAAAGGGTCAAAACAGGGAGATAGAATTACAATAGAGATGGATTTTGATACGGTGCGCTTAAGTTTATATATATATATTGTACGCTTAATTTTTATATAGTAGAGTCGAGCATAAACTTGTAACATTATCATACATCTTTAATGCTGAAATGTCTGTATTTTTAGTTCTTATATTTATGCTGAAAACACACAATTTGAATTCCATAAAATCTTGTATTGTTATACAAATGTTCAGTGATATTTATACTGGAGCAAATTATTGCTTGTGAAGCTGCGGCTGCCTGATTAGTAAAGATGATGTCTGCTAATACAAGAACTAGCTATTTTCATATACGTACATGAATTTTAAATCTGTCTTGAAAGGAAATTATAGAAAATGATCATTTTAAGGTGAAATCATATCTTAATTTGTATATTTCGCCCATGGTTATTGACAATGTATTTATGTTGGTCTATTTCCCAGTATTCTTTGCTACGATTTGAAAATTTTGGAATTCCCAGAGAAGACAGTAATAACTGATTTAGCTTAAAATTGGCATTAATATTGAAAGGTTAAGAGAGGAATAATTCTAACGAGTCATCAAGAATGTGTAGAATTGAGAAAGTGCTAAAATTAGAAAAAAATGCAGTTTTGGAGTTGTTTTATTAAACAAGCACGAAAACAAAAATAACATCTTGATTTAAGTTCTACAATATTGCCCATTATGTATACATTCACAATACATAATAATATGCTGTATAGAACACCCTTTTTGTTCAGAAATTGTGGCATTCCAAATGAGACAACATTTGGTGTCTCATTTGGAAACATTTAGAATGTAGAAACATTTTGCATCCATAATGACACTGGGATATTAGAAAAACACGTTGAATAAGTTTTATAATTCACCGTTAACCTTGTGTTTCAGTTGACCATCCTACTTACGTGAGCAGAGTATTTCCCGAATACTGTGAGCAGTTCATGTACTGTTCGAATTTTGATATTTGTATTGAATACATAAAATGGTACGTCACGTTCATTTGTGGACAAAGGATAAATGGAACATGATAAACCGTGCATGCTACAAGGCAACTTACAATGTGTCTCTTAAGCCGCAGTGGCGTCGCTAGGGGGTGGGGGTGCGGACCGCACCGGGTGACACCATCTCAGAGGGGTGACACCAAAAGGAAAATTTTAACTAAAGTAAGTTTAATGTAAAAATAACTATAACTTAACGTTCTTACAGTCCTTAAATACTTTTACCTTCTGACCTTAAATTAATTTGTTTTTGTTCTTGTCATTTTTATACTGTGGACTTATTTTAAGAAGAAGAAATCCATGGTGGAAGTCTGGAGGGGTGACACCATGAGTTTACCGCACTGGGTGACACCAACCCTAGCGACGCCGCTGTTAAGCCGGAATTAGCTCTATACGATAATGTTATTTTTGTTACATATTGTAAACTACTGAAATAACCGATAAAAGTAAAAATATAAAGCAATCATTTTTTGAGAGGCCGCCACTATCACAAAACCCGCAAAAATATAACTTATAAAACTGATAACTTCAAGAGACAAAGTAGTCCTAGATCTGTTGAGACGCTATTATCTTCCACATTGATAACGAAAGAAGTGTTATCATATTTAATGATTATAAATTTAATGAATAATTTGTTTAGTTGAATTTGACGTCATTTCAATATCAGATGTATGTAAAACATAACGCTATTGCCGTTACATGTTTGAATTTACCGCAATCAATTGAAGGACTCGAGTACATATTGTTTGTCAGTTTGGTTGAGTAAATTTGTTTTTCATTGTACAAATTAATGTCTTTTCGATAATATTGCTGGCGTTCTTATCATTTAATTTTAACAGCAATTACTTTCACATTTCCGGCCATCTTTACGATGCTAGAATCCAAGTTAATCTTTAGCGCCGCAATAACAGACTATTAAGAGTACGAGCGTTCAAATATTCTTTTAGAAAGTAATTTGCTTTTTCTATATTTATCTCAAACAACAAATACAGCAATTGGCAATTAAGTTGATTGTTTTGGAAACATCGATAGGCCCGTGGTTTCAGCAAAGCCCAACACCTGTCGACTCCCGCAACGAGTCAATATCAAATACAAGACCGTTGTGTACGTAGTCAAAGTCTACGTTGATCGAGGTGCAAATAAACGTTTTCTTTGATCCCGTTTAGTTCCATGATTCTGGCCATTGCCTAAAATTTACTTTCAAACCCCATCTTGATATTTCTAAGTTACATACTGAAGGTTTAAAATAGTCGCGAAAATAAAGTACGTCTATGGCATTGGATTATATTTGGACTTATTCATTGAAATATTAAAATAATGTTTGTTTGTTTTATATCAGATTAATAAATATTGACATTATTGGAAATTTGAAGCATATTTTTACATTTAACAATATTCAAAGCTTTGATATGTCAAAGCTTCTTTTAATATGGATCTCAGTTTTAATCAAATTGCGTATGTTTGCATACTTCAGGTGAAGGTTTAGAACTAACGGAAATATCAGTCCTATTTACGTCAGTAATTATCGATTAATGTCGAAAGTACTTTTTTTAATACGAGGACAGAGCTTTTCATGTCAACTATTCAAAAGAATATCAGTTATATATATCCTTAATAAATTTAAAAATTGAATGAATGAAACCTATATTATTAATTTTACAAATGTGTTTCTATATATGAACTGCCATATGGACATGTTCTCTGTAAGATGAATAAGAAATTGCACGAATTTCTCCAACTTTGAGTATTCTAATAATAAATTTTAATCTGATCTGGCAACAACCAAATTAGACATGTACTTAATTCATTTCATAATCATTTTAAAATCATTAAAACTGAGATCAATATTGCTTGTCATTGTTAAACTTTTGTTCGTAGATTCCCACCCACCCCGCGTCACTATTAGCTCAAAACGTTCGCAACTGTTTCGTAATTTTGTTGAAATAATTATGCCTTTCATTTTTACCAAGTATTGTGTATCAAAATATTCGGTTCTAACATCACAACTCCTTACTTGGAAAAGAGATGCTCTAAATGCCATTTAAAAATTTTATCTGACAAGAAAATCCTCAAAGAATAATACCCTAATCTGTATTAATAATTTTATTTTGTTTGCCGTGTGACACTGTAGCTCTTCTCTCTTTTACACACGAAAGTTTCTATCCTTCAAATATAAGATACATAGATCGTGTCAGGTTTGTTCGCCATCAATGTAACGCTTTTCTTTTAATTTAGACAATAATAATATAACTTTATGTTACGGACATTTGTACAGTTACAACATATATTAATCTGTTCGAAAATGCTGGTTTTCCAATCTTGTTTTCTTCCTTGGGCAAATATTATTTTTTTCTGCCCACGTTGCTTGAGTGAACACATTTTAGATTGAATGAAGTCCCCAAACATGATTAAAACTGCTACTGAAGTGCACTTGTCTGACGGGATGAAGTGGGGATCAATTTCAGGGCTGGATTAATTATGGCCCCTTTGACACGCCATCATGAGAAATGGCGCCTGTTTGACAGCTGGGACGATACTTCTGGGATCGATACAAACACGTATAAACAGCAGTGAAGTGGAGTGGGGATTTTGTTTATGAGGTGTCTTAGGTCACGAATAAAATGCTAGAGGAACATCAACTGTCTAGCGATTTGTGTGTCTGCTGGAATGAATTATTCTTGTCCTGAGTTGTAGTCATGGTGACATGCTCCAAATATAGATAACCCATGCCGCTTTAGAAAGGCATTTGCTTACTACAGAAGGACAAACAGATCTCAAGTTTGAATCGCTGTATTAATCCGGTGGCGGATTTTGAAAGAGCTGCATTGGGCTTCGTAAACCAAGAAAGAGAACTTTAATCACGTGGATTAGGTTCAGTCCTTTACTTATTCACCCCATGAAAACTGCGTTTGCAAATTTCAAGTTGTTTCTTTTGATAGTTGTATGTATCATTGGAAGACGAAAAGTTCTATTTCTATTTCAGACATCCCATACTACATGTTGACTACTCTCATGCAACAGTCAAGATCGTATTGGCGAGCAATGATTATGTTGGTCAGAAATCGTTCTATGAAAATATAACTGGACAAAAACCAGAAATCCAATTCGTAGTGGATCATAAATATCGACATAAAATCTGTGAAGATGTTTCACGGCTCAGAACTGTTGTCATAAAGATAGGAATGATGCTTGACGGAAATTCATTTTATTAAAAGTCAAACTCTATGAAACAAATATGAAACTGTATATCGCCACCACACACACACACACAGATATATATATATATATATATATATATATATATATATATATATATATATATATATATATATATATATATATATATATATATATATATATATTTCGTTGTTCAACTGTATGTGCACTTGTTGAAATTTGCATCCGATCTGCTTTTAATATAGACGTTTTCATGTTTGACAATTTGTTTTCTTTCTAACGACAAATGACTAAATAGCTATTGACCAGGAAAAAAATTAGAATATCATGAAAATATTGAAGCTTCTCTCCCAAAGATAAATTCACCTATTCCTCGCCAAAATGTAAACGATGAAAACTTTGAATCACTAATTTTGTACTGGTGGATTAAACTACGAACAAATCCAAAAAGATGTGTATCACGTCTTACTTTGAGATGATCGGCCAATGTGGGTACGTGAACAAGCTTGCCAGTAGCTTCTCGTGGGCCTGTGGTTCTTTCTGGGGGTGTGGGATCTGGGTTCATCCTCCACCATTGATATTGGCTGCCATGTATAGCATATCTTCTGCTTAAAAATGACATTAAACTCTACAACAACAACAGCAACTTTGAGATGACACTGTTAATGGGAGATCTTGGTGTAATGCTTAATTCACAGACGTAAAACATGAGTTGTCAGACATACTATATAAGGGTACAAGATATTAGACAGAAGGGTACAAGATACATTATACAAAATTTATTTCACTTAGGTCAAACAGTGTAACAAACGGGGTAAACCGTTTTATATATACATGAATATTAGTGTACGTACAAGAGGTAAGTGAGCAGTGACAGATGCTTCATCTGCTCGGGATATGGACAAACCCGCCCATACACGAGTCTTCTGCTGCCTTGCAGGTTGGGTTTGGTTAGCCTAAGGCTAAGGGAGTAAACCCTAAACGAAAATCCGGAGTGGATACCCTAAGTCAGTTGGATGATATACTACATCCCCTTCTGGCAACTCCTTGGTCTGGAGAGGGATGGGCTCCGCCAAACAACTTTTGCCCACGACACACTGATAATACTGGACAAATCTGAAGTTACCATACCGGATCGGAGTCGCCCGAGTGAAGAAGAACCGCACCCGCCGTTGTCCACTAGCGTGGAGGTGACGACTGTGCTAGCGGTACTTTGCATAAAATCAGAGCGAGAGACAGCATTGCCGCCGCCACCTGGAACATTAGTACTCTGGCGCAAACTGGAAGACTCCAAGAGAAAAGGAACACTACACATGGCACATTCTGGGACTCTGTGAAGTAAGATGGAAAGCTCAAAGGAGAACACCAAACTGAAGATGGGTATATGTTATACTATAGTGGAGAGTTGGACAAGTCCATAAATGGAGTAGGCTTATTTGTAAACAAAGCCAGCATGAGATGTGTGCTTGAATATAGCCCCATATCTATCATAATCGTCTCCATTGGTCTGAAAACATCTCCCTTTAACATCACAATTATCCAAGTCTATGCTACACTCTACTGATCATGATGAAGAAATGAACAACAACTTGATACTAGCCAACATTCTGGGCCAACACAAAGCTTCTCAACAACTTGGTACTAGCCAACATACTGGGCCAACACAAAGCTTCACGATCCTGGATAGGGCATTCACCAAATGGAACCCATCGTAATCAGATCGACTACATACTGGTTCAAAACCGTTACCGATCTGGCATAAAATAGAGCAAAACACAAGAACTTTTCCAGGTACTGATGATGGGAGTGATCCCGACCTCGTTATTATGAATTTTTGAGTGATGCTGCAGAAAATTAACAAGCCAGAGAAATAAATTAGAATATCAGAAAAAAGAAATGAAGATTGGATTGGACAAAAATGCACAGAAATAGAGCAGTCTGATAAAAGAATAACAGCAAAATAGCATTCCAAATTGTGAAAGACCTCAACAGACAGAAGCAACCCAGAGCCAGTACCATTCAAGACGAAAATGGAAAATGCCTCACAGAAGCATATGACATTGCAGAACGATGGACTGAGTATTGTAAAGAACTCTACAACCATCCGTCCACAGGAGACCCAGAGGTGCCTGGCGTTCCAAACTTCACAAATGATGATGAGTTCCCCATTCTCAAAGAATTGGTGGAGTCAGCAAAAAAAGCAGAGAAGAATGGGAAGGCAGCTGCAGTAGACAACATCCCAGCCGAATTTATCAAGAATTGTGTAGAATCAGTGATAGAGCTACTGACACAAATCTGAAACAAGGACGGGCAGACAGGCGAATGGCCAACACAGTGGACCCAGTCACTGATTATAGCGATCCCCAATAAAGGCAATCTCCAGCTGTGCCAAAAATTACAGAACTATCAGTTTGATCAGCCCTGCTAGTAAAGTGATGCTGCAGATCATCTTGAACAGACTGAACTCACAAGCAGAAGAAATAATCGCTAAAGAACAAGCAGGGTTCCGGAGTGGAAGAAACACAATAGAATAAATAGTACATCTTAGGGTTCTGTGTGAAAAGTACTCACAACATCAACAAGACATCTATCATGTGTTCATAGATTTCAAAAAGGCTTTTGACAGATTGTGGCATGAGGCATTGTGGGCCACAATGAAGAAGTACAACATGGGTCAAACGTTGACCAGTACTATAAAGCAGCTGTACGCCAATGCTACCAGTGCGGTAACTGCTCAAGGCTCTGTAGGGGTCTGGTTCCAGACACAAGGTTGTCTACTGTCACCCACGCTTTTCAACATCTACTTAAAGCGCATCATGAGCGAAGCCCTGGAAAACCACCTTGGGACAGTCAGCATTGAAGGGCGTAACATCACCAACCTACGCTTTGCAGAAGACAACGATGGACTGGCAGGCAATAAATATGAGCTTGCCACCTTATTGAACAACCTGGATGAAACACCTTTCAGATTTGACATGGAGATTAGTGCCGAGAAGACAAAGCTGATGACAAATAGTGGCAAACAAATCTCAACCATGATTAACGTCAGAGGACAGGAACTGGAAACAGTGGGTCAATTCATATATCTTGGTTCCATAATCACCGAAGAGGGATTAAGAGCAGATATTTGGTCACGAGCATCACAAACAACGGCAGCTATGTCAAAGCTAAGACCCATTTGGAGAGACAAGAATATCTGTCTGAAAACAAATATCAGACTACTGAGATCACTAGTCATCTCAGTCTTTCTGAATTCATGTGAGGCCTGGACCCTGACAGCAGAATTACAACGAAGAATCAAGTTACTTCAAATGAGATGCTTCAGAACCATCCTTGGCATCGCTTTCATGGACCACATCACAAATGAAGAGGTGCGTAACACCATCAGGCACAAAGTAGGCCATTGTGAAGACCTCCTCACTGCTGTCAAAAAGAGAAGGCTGAAATGGTATGGCCATGTCACTAGAGCCAATAGTCTATCCACAACAGTATTGCAGGGCAGTGTCCAAGGTGGCAGAAGGAGAGGTAGACAGAAAAAAGCAGACTGACAACATGGAAAGAATGGACCAGGAAAGGTTTTGCAGAGGCACAGGCATTGGCACATGATCGAGAGAAGTGGAGGGAACTGGTCCGATGTTCAGCAGCACAGTGCCTCAACGACCACACTAGGTCAACAGACTGATGATGATGACAAGCGGTAATACATTTGTATTTTGCATAATTACTTTCATAAACACATGGTTAATTCAGCAGACCGTCATTATTAGAGTTACATGTAAATACAAATTGCCGTCAGCAGTTCATCTTTTAAATTAGTCTGGGTTTGCGATTCTGTCTGACGTCATTGTAGAGCAAATATTATCTATACCACGTTTGTATAATGAAACATGTCAGTCTAATCTTTTCAAAGAAATTGCATGAGAAGGCTGTATTTTAAAAAGATTTTTATGCTATAGTTATGGGTGATTAAATGTTCGTTGGAAGTCACAATGATTAATTAGTTAGAGTGCAAAACGCACGACAGAAAGGACGCGAGTTCAAATATTACCATAGGACTTTCCGTGGTTTGTCCTTGGGCAAGAAACTTTACCCCAGCTGCAGAGACACTAAATGATCTAACTGAATTGCAGCGCCGTAAAATACCAAACCAAACATCTTTTCTATTTTTTAAAAATCTTATTTGCGTGCATTGAGTTAATACAAAAGCTATTTACGATACTCTGTAGAATTAGATCTTTGGAAAATTTAGACTACCTGTTAAGAATTTAAAAAGATACATTTTGGGAAATCGATATGCTTCCCTTTTGATTCCAGTTACGATACAGCGCTTACGAGTTTTCAGTACACAGTTTTTCATAGAATTCTCTATACAAAAAGTTGACTGTTTTCATTGAATCATATTAAGTTGAATCATATTTAATAATGCGATTGCGAATGAAATCTTCTGCACTTTCGAATTGGCTCATCCATCAGTCCACACGCTATTCCACGATATTTCATCTTGCGTATCATTGCACTAGTAATATCAAAGCTTGCCATATATCCAGGGCAGAAAATATACATTTACAAGAAAGTCATGAATTTGAAATCTCCTCATAGTCACTGCGTACTGTTCTAACTGTGTACCCAGTATTGTATTGAACAGTATCATACCATTGCCTACCATAGGACGTTTACCAAATTAGAAATGATGAAAGATAAATGTTGTCCATATTAAATATATTAATTACTTATTGTTATTTTTATATTAAATCCATCGATTAAAAGTGACAATACCGTAGTAGTATCAAGTGTTTTTTGTTTAATATTTCTCATGCACATAACCTGTATAATATGATTTACAGGTCAACCCATTGCCCTCATTAACATTTTCGTATCAGGCGAGGTATTATAAACAGTGATATGTTGTTTCAGACGTTCTATGTGTAATACTTCCAATACTTAACAATTTTAACTTTTTTCTTTATTTATATCTTATATTTTAAGAGCGGCATATACAGCTAGATTCTATTTAGATAACTATTTATATTTTCATAAAAGAGTACAAGACCTGATGACCTTTATATAAAGTGAGAGTCAACACGCCTATAGATCAATCGATGACCATGCAGACCATGAGCGTAGCATTACTCGGTTTCTTTGTGTCAAGTTTCCAAAATATTTCTGCTCATTTAATAAATTCCCTACGTCAGGGGTGGGCAAATTACGGCCCGCGGGATATTATGCGGCCTGTAGGCACGCACATGTTGCGATCCTATGTCGATGTTAATTTTGTTCGATTATAATTTTCACTATATTTTTGAAATTTTATTCCAAGTATTTGGTTCGAATCAAGGGATATTAAATTGGTTTTTATGGCTCCAGAATTGATTAGTCATTAATAGTCAACATCCCTATTCGAAACTGCGTTTCCGCTCAACCGGAAGTGGCTTTTGTTCACATTTTGAAAGGTTTTGTAAAAATTGTAATTTAAAAGCGAATAGACGTTGATTTAACCATGAGTGCTGCCAAAAAAGAATCACTGATGACGAATGTCGTGTTTTTCATAACGAATGGACTACTAAGTACTGCTTCACAAACGTTGGGAGCAAAGCAGTCTGCTTGCTGTGCCGTGAGTGTGTGAGCGTCTTTAAGGAGTACAATTTAAAAAGACACCACCAAACAAAACATTTGGATTTTGGGCACAATTTAACGAACGAAGAGAGAAAAAAAAATGCCAGGAGTTGGTTAACAATTTAAAGAAGCAGCAAACTGTTTTCACCAAACAGTCTTTAACACAAGATGCTGCAAACGAAGCCAGTTTGGTGCTGTCTCATAAGACTGTAAAACGGAACAAGCCTTTTTCTGACGGCGAGTTCATCAAGGAATGCTTGTCAGATGCAGCAAAAATTATGTGTCCAGAACAGAAAACAAAATTCTACAGCATTTCTTTATCAAGGTGAACTGTAGTCAGGCGTGTTGAAAAGATAAGTGACAATTTGATGCACCAACTTCGAGATGCAAGCAAAGAATTTTTGTGGTACTCTCTTGCGTTGGACGAAAGTACCGATGTACAGGACACAGTACAATTGTTGGTATTTATACGGGGAATAAACACCCGTTTCGAGCTTACCGAGGAATTACTTAGTATTGAGTCACTCAAAGACACAACCACAGGCCAGGATTTATTCAGTGCTGTTGTGAACTATGTTGAAAGAACTGGGTTGGTGTGGAATAAGATAGCAAGTGTAACAACCGATGGAGAGCGTGCTTTGACTGGGAAAAACGTAGGTCTGGTGAAGTTGATGAATAATAAAATTAAAGAAGAACACCCTGACCACACACTCTTACCTCTCTCTTCACTGTGTCATCCATCAGGAAAGTCTGTGTAAAGCTGCGTTGAATATCAAGCATGTTATTGACCCAGTTGTCAGTGTGATAAACCTCATCAGAGCCAGGGCACTTAACCACAGACAGTTCAAGGCAATGATTGAAGATTTGGAAACTGAACATTCTGATATTATCTACCACAGCAGTGTCCACTGGCTGAGCTTGGGCAAGATATTGAGGCGAGTATGGGATCTCAAGGAAGAAATAGTTATGTTCCTGGAGATGAAGGGTATTGATTGTGACTTTAATACTAACATTGTTAATGAAGAGTGGAAGTCAGACTTCATGTTTGCCATTGACATTATGGAAAAGTTGAATGAACTGAATGTAAAACTTCAGGGCAATAGCTTGTTTGCATATGAAATGTATGTGCTTGTTAAATCATTTCAGGCAAAACTCTCCATGTTCTCCAGGCAAGCAGGTGAAAGCAGGTTTTGCCATTTCCCTTTGCTGAAACAGAAAACCATTTCTGGTGAAATGGCTGACAGGTGCAAGGCTCAGATGGATGCCTTGGTTGTGGAATTTGAAAGGAGGTTCCAAGACTTCAAGAACTTGGAACCACTCTTCAATATCCTCCGTTCGCCATTTAGTGCAGAAGCTGATTCAGCCCCAGAGGATATACAGTTGGAGCTGCTTGACCTACAAGCAGAATATGACCTGAAGGAGAAGTTCAAGTCAGTTCTTCTGCTGGAATTTTATGGATCTTTGTCAGCAGCAGCATTTCCACACTTAAAAAACTTTGCTGCCAATTTTTTGTCACTATTTGGGTCCACATACATCTGTGAGCAATCTTTTTCTTGTCTGAAAATCAACAAGTCTAAGAACAGGTCGATGGTGACTGACTGCAATTTGAATGCAGTCATGCGAATCACAACCAGTAAACTGGTTCCACAGTTCAAGAACATTATCCAAAATTGTGAACAGTTACATACTTCTTATTAATTATAATTGTACTCTGTGGTCAGATTGTATATAAATTAAGTTCCTTCTTCTTCATAATTATTATGATAGGTAACAATAAACTTTTGTGGAAATAATTATGAATAGTAAAATCTTATTACCAAATCAGAAACTGTTTCAAGTTCGTATTTTAAAATATAATGTGCACGTGTAATACAGTGTGAATGTGAAATAAAATGACAAATACATGGTTATTATCATTAATTCATATTTTCATACGTTGTAAATTGTAACTGAAGTAGACAAAATATATATGCGCTCCCCCGATAACAATAAAGTTTTCAATGTGGCCCTCCGTAGAAAATGTTTGCCCACCCCTGCCCTACGTTATAGGTTAAGATATACATTACGGAGTTCGTTGTTCTACAGATATTTCATTTTCTTAGGCAAGCAGAACTGAGGTCGTACTTAAAACGAATTTAGTAACTATGCAAGGGACATGGCAATAACAACGAATATGTTTTTTGACATGAATGAGTTCAAATCATCTCTTAAGCACATTTAGATAGTAATCTCTAGAATTGACCATTAAAATGTTTGGTTTATTATACAAATGCTTTGTCATATATAACTTCCGTTCCATCTTGAAATGTGTATAATCAGATATAAAATAGAATACGTAGCCTAACTCATGTATGCACAAACGTTGGATGATCCTTCTTTTATATCAGGATTCATCTATATGCTTGTTTGTTTGATTACGATTTTTATCGTAGCTTTAACAATTTGTCAGTTATATCGCTACGATGTCTGCAGTGAGGCAGTTTATAGTGATGTCTAGCACTGGGGCATAATGCTGCAGACACATTATCCTGACACCAGGCCGACCAGTCCTAACACTAGCTTCTTAATGCTGATCGTCAAGCGAGGCAGCTGTTAGTACCAATTTTGTAAGTCTTCTGTATGACTCAGCCGGGGATCGAACCCACGACCTCCCGCTTTCGCAGTGGACGCTCTAATCACTAGGCCACCGGAACGGTCTCTGCGATATGTATAAATTCTCTCAGTAAAAGCCCTATAAGATCTGTATGAAATATGTAAAAAAATACATGAACTCTCTCATTAAAGTCTATAGAAGGTCTGTATGAATTCCTTGGTTCTTGTAATAAAATCCATTTAAGAGCTTTATGAACTCCCTCAATGTCTAGCACTGGGGCATAATGCTGCAGACACATTATCCTGACACCAGGCCGACCAGTCCTAACACTAGCTTCTTAATGCTGATCGTCAAGCGAGGCAGCTGTTAGTACCAATTTTGTAAGTCTTCTGTATGACTCAGCCGGGGATCGAACCCACGACCTCCCGCTTTCGCAGTGGACGCTCTAATCACTAGGCCACCGGAACGGTCTCTGCGATATGTATAAATTCTCTCAGTAAAAGCCCTATAAGATCTGTATGAAATATGTAAAAAAATACATGAACTCTCTCATTAAAGTCTATAGAAGGTCTGTATGAATTCCTTGGTTCTTGTAATAAAATCCATTTAAGAGCTTTATGAACTCCCTCAACAAATCCGTCTAGGAAGAAATATATGAATTCTCAATAAATGCAAATAAGTATGAACTTTCTCAATAAAATTTAGGAAGAACAATTTGAACTCTCTCAGTAAATTCCATTTAAGTATAAATAAACTCCTTTAATAAAATCTTTCCATGAATTCTCTAAAAACCTCCGTATGAGATCAGTATGAATTCTCTAAATATATATCAAGGATAACTGTTACAGTTCGGTCCATCTAAGAACTGTATAAACTCTCAATAAAATCCATCGATGACCTGTATGAACTCTCCCAATAAAATTGATATAAGGCCTGTATAAACTCTTAATGCAGTCCATATAAGGTCTGTATGGACTCTCAATACAATCCATCTAAGGCCTGTATTAACTCTCAGTAGAATCCCGCTAAAATCTGTTTGAACACTCTCAATATAATTAATATAAGGCCTGTATTAACTCTCAATAAAATCCATCTTAGGCCTGTATGAACTCTCTCAATAAAATCCATCTTAGGCCTGTATGAACTCTCAATAAACATCCTTGTAAAATCTGTATGTACTTTCTCAGTAAAATATACGTACAACTTGTATGAACAACCTAAATATAATTCATCTAAGATCAGTATAAAAGCTCAGTAAAATCCTTCTGATTTGTCCGAACTCCTTCAATAAATTCGATCTAAAGCCTGTGTGAACTCTCTCAACAAAATCTATCTAAGATCAGAATAAACGCTTAATAAAATCCTACCAAGATAAACTCCCTCAATAAGATCGATCTAAGAATAACTGTATCAACTCTCTCATTAATGTTCCTTTATTTAGCGTCAAACTGGAAAAGTGATAATATAATGGTACACTAATGGATATACCAACTATAAATTATTAATTACATATCGTATGTTCTTATCTTTCAAAAAGTTTCAAAGAAACTACGCGTTTTTCATCTTTGGTAATGAGATCATCAATGAAAGACCTAATAAAGTACATTGAATGCTTGTTGTTTCCTATGTTACAAAAATTCAAATTTGTGGACTATTCTTTCATAATGATGTAATTGCCGTTAATCTGTTATGCCTTTTGATACCTAGTTATTCTAGGACACAGCGCATGTTAAATTATATTCAACACAAAACATAACATTTACATTAATAAATACAAATGTATTATAGTGTTGATATTTTTAAAAAGACAAATAAAATTGCTGGAAAAGTAGAAACATCTTTTACCCAAATAATTTTCATATAGTTTTAAACATGATGTTTTAATTTTAATCTGACATACGTGCACAAGAAAAGAGAGATGTATACAACAATTCTACGATTGAAATTAATCCGTTCAAAAGACAAGTCGCAAAAACGAGAACTTAATAAATCAAGTAGTGTCAGTATTGGAAAGAGTACATTTTTATGCATTGCGTGTTTCCGAACAAGCTTTGTCTAAAACGGCTATAAAATTACACAATTCCGGAACATAAAGACGTGCTGTCAGAATGCCGGAATTAGGGTTTCAGCTTTCCTCATCCGTTCTGGAACAACAAATCCGTCATTTGAGTTAAATATTTGATCATGTGGTCATTCCATTTAATACACAGCTTCAAAAAGTATAATCCTGTAAAGTATAAATAGAATTGATGCACTGAGATCTTTTACCTGTACCATATGTCTCGGTTATTCGTATCTTCTTTTATACCTACCATATTTGCCTCTATAACTCGTATTTCCTTTTTAAAATCTCCTCTTTATTTAAATTGACATTGAGCTATTCAAAATATAACGGTAGGCTGAGATCATAAGATAAATATAAACGTAAATTACTTGAATTATAACACTTTTGTAGAAATTTTTATGAGAATTGGCATGCTAACCTTTTTACGATGATATTGTTCTTGAACGCCATAATTTAAGGTCAAGGATTTCACCAAGGGCGATAAAACCTATGGCCTTATCAATTTACTATTTTGAAGGAACACTACAAACAAACTGTACTCAAAATAGATAAACATGCTACACCATTGAAATAAATCATTACATAGATGCATACATTTCAGATATAATATCAGAAGGGCGAAAATACGTGTAGACATAAAATGGGAATTGAAGAGGAAAGTTATGTTTGCTGTAGGTGCAGACTAGAATGAGAAACAGGTGACATTTTTGATGACGTTTCTGACGTAATCTTTTGAAAGAATAACACGCATTTGTATATAGACGCAAGCATACAATTATACCTGCATGTGAGACCTATTTTTTTCGGACTTCGTACCGGCCTCAGAGACACGTCAGTATAAGAATTGATCCCAAGAATTCAAAGATTAGATAGATCAATAATTATCGAATCGCAGTATCTGCTGCTATGTATGCCTATATTAGATACATAGCATGCATCACAACGTTTAATTTAGTATCTTCTATTTGTGGCTGAGAGGAACAAAGCAATTATCTGATAAAACACTAATCACTTTCTGCACTAATTGATTGTAATAGGTCATGAACGATGACAGACAACAAGGATGACAATTAAAAGACAAGAATTTGATGAGATTTCGGTTAAATCGTCCAAGGACTTTGTTCAGAATAATTTAGAACTGGTTCGATAAAACTGAACTGGATTAAACCGCAACTATTAACAGGAAATGCTCAACGATTATGAAGGAAACATATGAAATATCATCCATGAACGCCGTCTTCTAACATTGTTAAGTCATTCAAAAACATGGTCTCAGAAGTGTCAAAAGGCATGAAGATTTTTATATACAAAATCATTGGAAGATGATACACTGTCGCATGACATATTATTTTGAGGAAATAATCAAGGTTTAGGATGGAGTTATATTAAATATGTTGATTGTCAACAAGCAGTAGGAATGGAATGGCTATATTTAATGGGAACAACAAATACTTAAATCTAAAAATATATGTTATCTTCTCATACCTTTTCACGGCAGAATAAATCACATACTGTTATATACATTACATACTGATCTTTTCAAAATTAGCCATGATAATTTGTGTATCTTACAAGTGCATATATGTGAGTTGTAACTAGCTTGATATTAACCCCTAATAGTTTACCTTTACCACTCACCTCCCACCCCACTGGAAGAAAACAATGTTCAGTCGACGTCAGTTTATTATAAAAGAAAAACAATTTTTTTCCCCGAGATAATCAATATTGTGATGTGCAAATATGGCTAAGTGATCTTCAAAATATTTGTTCTAATAACAAACACCTGGGCCGCTGATCTTTAAGTATTTGTTATAACAACATGACCACGACCCGACTGGGATTTAAAATAGTTCTTATGGCAATCAAATTATCAGCCAAGAGCAACCCCATGCACAAAAAGCATCAAAAGGAATCTAGTGCATATAATATCATTTAAATTCAACATTAAACAATTAACTATGAAATATGTTTGTAAAATGTTCACCTTACTACATCAAGTTCCTCCATGTGTGAATATATATATGAAAGTAACAGCTTTACCAGCAGGTCTACACGAATATCTCTTACACTGTTACTTTATCGTCTATTGGAAAAGCCATGTAAATGTAGTGTACCAGATCATTCAAAAGATTAACACTGTTGAAACATTTATAAAGTTTAACTATCCCCTGGATATAAATATGTATCATATTATAATAAAAATGAAGATGCGCCTATGAAATATTTAGGATCTGTATATATGTATTCGGTATTCTTTCATAAACAAAGTTCACAGTAAAGTTTTGACTTGTGTTGGCGCTCGTAAACTAGTCAAAGTCACTGATTTGACTAGTGTAAAAGCCACTAATGCGATTAGTGTAAATAAATTAATCAACGAGGCACATGCTCTATACTTCCTAAAACTCCCAATATTAACGGGGCATTTTTATAGTAATTCCAATAATGGAATAAAGCCTAAATATTTACATGACGTACTCTAACAAATACCAGTATCAATGAGACATACAATATTATCCAACCAACATGAATCGCTTGTGGAGAAAATTAAAATTGATAACCAGCATCCGATAAGGAGCGATATTTAAGTCCTTTAAAATGTTGAGACCTAAAGACATTTGACGATAAAACAGGATGCTTACACAACACAAAAACTAATGAGTTTGTGTTAATTGTCCAGATGTTCAGTTCCAGGCGGATAAAATAGATTTACTATCACTAAAATGTTGGTTTTGAATTAAACGCCATTTCTCAGCACAATATATGCTATATATGGCGCCCATTATAACTGGTTAAGGAAGAACACGGACAAAAACCAGTGAGAACCAAATGAAGCTACTGTCAGATTTCTCACATACCCACATTGACCTATCCCTAGACACAAACCCACGTGCTGCGATGGCAGTAATAATTAAAGGCGAGCGGTTTAGATCATTCGGCCACCCGGTTCCCCCAAGCATGGACATGATTTAATAATTACTACATATATATCTTGACTGTGATAGAAAATATTTTCAAAATAGGTATGCCTTAGTAATGAACAAAATAACATAAAGATGGCATACACAATTATTTTGTTAATATATTTGATGAGATTAAAAAAGAAACGAAAACAGAATTTGATATAAAAAGTAATCTTTTAAAGTAAATTAAAAGAATAATTGGAGAAATAATTTTTCCAGTCACTCGGATAACAAAGCATAAATAGTGGAAAGATTCGATCGAACATCTAGGACTAGAATGTGGAAGTATAATACTTAAAATGAAACTGGAAACATATATATTATAATCATATATATATATATATATATATATATATATATATATATATATATATATATATATATATATATATATATATATATATATATATATATATATATATATTATAATGGATAGAATGAATTATACCATCGATAATTGGATATGTCGTCACTTAAACCAATCAAGTAAGAAAGAAATTCTAACGTGTGATTTAAGTTATTTTCGCCATTAACAAAAGCTTCAATGAATAAAGATTTGAAGTTGGAAAATAAACTTATAAGATTCGTTTTATTTTTTATATAGCTGAACCATGCCTATAAAAAAGTAATCAGTATAATAAATAGCCATTTATAGTCTCCATCTTAATTTATCGATTCAATTCTTTAAGATAATGTTACGATAGGTAGAACATTTTGACATATAAGTTATGTAAATTGAATAGTATTAAGATAGGACATTTCCGTAAATGTGCAGCCAGATTTATCGATTTATTTTGCAATATAGTTTTACGATAGACACACAAATTCGACATTTAAGTTCTGTAAATGACCAGCAAGATGTATCGATTAAATATGTACGATAGTGTTACAATAGGCAAACAAATAAGATATTTAGGTTCTGTAAATGACCAGCAAGATGTATCGATTAAATATGTACGATAGTGTTACAACAGGCAAACAAATTAGATATATAGGTTCTGTAAATAAAAAGCTACATTTATCGATTAAATTTGTACGATAGTATTACGAGAGGTAGCAAATTTGGATAGTTATGTTCTGTATATATTCAGTTAGATTCCGCAGTTAAATTCGCATGATAAATGGTAAAATTTTATGGTCACAACTAAACTAAATATCAGAAGAAAAAAAACTCAACAGGTTCTGTAAAACTTAACAAATACTTTAATTACCCATATATATATATATATATATATATATATATATATATATATATATATATATATATATATATATATATATATATATATATATATAAACAAAAAAGAGGAACTTGCAGTATTATGAATTGAAACCAAATAATAATAACGAAAGTTATAGGTATGTCCAAAGGAATCGATTGTTCCGAATGAATACGAAATCCTCGAATAAACTGATCTGCTAGCAGTCCTTATGAATCACAATGGCATTAACAGAACTCCTTTAAATAATGTACAATAGTCACGAAATATTGTTTTAGTTCGATAAACAATTTGTGGTTCCAATCAATATTCTAAATAAATGTTTCCTCAAACATAATGTCTAAACCCAACATTAAATACGTTTGAAGAGTAATGTTACAATAAGAACATAAGAAATAAGACTGACCAAAATTTTCAGCTCCACTAACATATACAAATATCTGAAGTAGAAACACATTTTGCTTCTACTTCTACATGACAAATAACAATTATTCCACATCGTAAAATAAACCACTTGGCCAAACCCATTCAATAGGGATTACCTTAATTTTTCCTTGAACTCATTTGACCCACCATCCAATAAGAAATACCCATCTGACCCACCATCCAATAAGAAATACCCATCTAACCCAACAGCCAATAAAAAATACTCTAATATGTCAACATCATTACTACTACTACTAGCAGTAGTAGTAGTAGTAGTAGTAGTAGTAGTAGTAGTAGTAGTAGTAGTAGTAGTAGTAGTAGTTTGATCATAGTTAGTTATAGATCATATGCAATCTTAATAGTCTAATATGTTAAGGTACAACCTATACACGTACAAACAAATTCAGCTATATATAATCAGTACATCTTAAAGACAAGATATACAAAGCAATAGGAAATATATGCACTTAAGTAAATCATCGGCAGTTGCAGATTGGTATAAAAAAGCCAAAATATTAATGATTAAAGTGAAATAAGCGATACAGCTGATAAATGTTAGATATACAGCATATGATAAATCTCTTACCAAATATAAGTTGGTTGTATTATTACGATGAACTATTCAAATTAAGATGTTGACAGACTTAGTAGCAAATTTGAGTTCTATACTTAAATGTAAAAACTGTCTACATCAACTAACGGCTTCTTTTTTCTTTATGTGATTTTTAAATTAGATTTGAGCCAATGAAGACTATTTCTCTAAACCTGAGGACACGATTTATTGTACTGGCGTTAGCGATGCAGGCCTAACGTTCAGTGCATAATACAAATTAAAAACAGCTTACCAACCGAATGTATCCTTAAGTCATCTCACAATGAGTATGAATCAATAGTTTAATAAGTTATAAAGGAGAAGACTATATAGTTTAACGTTATGAATATTTATGATTAGTCGCAAAACTGTTTCTCATTAACTTGCATCAATATGCTACTAAATTGATATTCACTATTAATGATAGAAAGCATAATAATTCCATCTAAATATATCATGTCTGTGAATAGGAGTTTGTCTCCGACGTATCAAACTACAAATTAAGAGATTATCTTTACTTAATTGCTTGAAGTGGAGGTCTACTATCAATTCATAATTAGTGTGGATACGATTCTCAACTCAATATCAAAGCTTGGGTACAAGTGTCGATTCAAATCAATAAGTATTATAATTTCAAATAACGATGTAAATCATCAATCGTCTAGTAGAAATTTTATAGTTCATAGCTCTCTGAGACGGACTGAAATTATCTAGAAATCGCATTACCCTTTTTGAAAACAGAAAGTTAAAAATAAATAAGATGGAAGTAAGAACTAATAATAAAGATATCTTGCGATTTGCAATAAAAGAACATCACCTTTATTAGATAGTTATCGGTTCATGTTCTCATTTTCCTCACTATAACTAAAAAGTTCTTAATGATACGTTTGCTTTAACTTATTTTGAAAAATAATATCGGCACATTTAAACATGAAAACCAGATTTGTTTTGGAAAAAAACTATAATAAATCAAATAATATATTTTTTTTTTGGGGGGGGGAGGCAATCACTGGACAATGAATTAGGGTAGAGAACTACGAACATGATGCATATTTTATGACACATTTTAGACTATATTAACTTGGTGATCCTCACGTAAAGAAAGATCCTGTTAATTAATACTTTTTAGGATTTAGCATTGTGTGTATGAATAATTATAATCTTGATCCAGAAAATGTTTAAGATTAACTCACGGTGCTAATTCGGAAATAAAAATGAAATTAAAATTGCTAAATAGTTATAATTCTATTTAAATGTTATACTCGTGAATCGTAAGAGAAATAAAGTTGATAGATATGCTAAAGCGAATCATGAGTGTTATAAGGACATCCAAGCAAGAACAGAGAATAAGATATATCTATATCATGGTCAGATATTATGTATCGATAGGTCATGTGACAAACCATAACTCTTTGAAACATTAAATGGGCAAGCGAAGATTAAATAAAGAAAATTAATGCAATTTCATGTCAAGGATTAATGATTTAAAACTGGTAGAATTCTATACGTAGATATAGCATTGTTACCAACAGACTTGCATGACCGTATTGAAGATTATCTTTTGGAATAACAAACAAGTATTTCCCGGAGCACTTGACTTATTACAATTAAAACAGAAATTGACTAACCATCACAAATGACATAATCATTGGTTCGTAAATATTTATGTACATTAAGCAAAAATATTTGTTAAATAATTTCGTAATTTGAAGCTTGTAGCTGTCTACGGAGGTAGCAACAAAATAAAGAATGTTATGGAACAGTGCAATGTTATATTCGATCAAAGCCGTGCTTAAATAACGAATCTAGGCCCTAAAAACGGTAACATAGAAAGAGTGAAAACATCAAGCTTTGTAAAATTTTACAAATAATTTAGTTAATTCAAATAAAAGTATGAAAATGGAATTACAACTTAGAGTTTTAAGAATTAAATGCAAAAATAATCCAGGAATAATTCAAGAATATAATTACAAAAAGTCCCAATGATGAAAGTATGAAAATCTATGATGGGAGACGATAACGTATGTTGAAAAAACTCTGTTTTTTTTTGTTTATCTATATGTTCTTGTAGAATCACAAGATTTAACACTCCGGTGGTGGACTTTCGAATAGGAGATCTTGATAAACTGTACTTGTCCACGAATTTTGTTGGAGCACATCAAATATGTTACAGAGATAAGAATCAATCCTTTAAATTCCAAATGAACCGAAGGAACACAACAAAAGAAATGACTTAATGTCACTTGTAAAAGCCCAAAACTAACTCTATTTTACTAAAACAAAGATTATTTCACGAAAAATAGATTATATCGAATTCTAATAGGCAGTTACGATAAAATCTCCAAATTGCGAAACTACGAATAAGGGATGTGTGACGTGATCTTTTATATCGCGTACTCCTAACATGACCCTGACGAGAACCAATCATTGTTACTTTAAGAATAAAAAGTTGTTAACTTCTTCACTAGTCCAATCTTGACCTTGACAAATATCAATCATTTTTAAATTAAAATATAACATGTTTACGTGGTTTCCGCTAACATTGAAAGATATAGGTCAACATTACTTGTTTACCAAAAACAAATTTTGTCAAACGATTTACTAAAATATATCTCTGGTGAATAAATTTACATTAAAATAGCATGTATTGAAAAATAAAGATAATTTAAAACTGACAAATAATGTTAAATTAAAGCAAATATATCAAATCAGATATACATAACACTTCCCCATAAAAAGTAAGAATTGTACGATTCAGCCTTTTTAACCATATATTAATTATAAATGAGGTTTAAGAAAAAAATATGAAGTACTCTTGTGAATTACAAAGATACTACATTTCTACACACGGGAAAGTGCATCTGTTATCAAATTATCTTTTCCCTTCATGTGCTTGATGTCATTATTAAAATCCGACTAGTGGCTGAAAGTGACACAGGGAATTTAGAGATAGCCTTGACCTTAGCATATATAGGTTTAACTTGCCCATGTCCCAATATATGTCTTGGAACGTTACACTAGCACGACAGAACTCACATTTAGATACATTAATTGTCAAACTGGCATCGCATAGTCTGTCAAAAATTGTCCGGATTGTTGCTAAATTTCTTTCGATGTGTTTTTGTAGCTGATGACATCGATGTAAGCATCTAGACCAGAGTTGATCATAAGCATAAGACGTTGAAATGTGTTTGGCGACTCTTTAGCCCCAAACAGCATTATTTTATATTGGAAAAGTCCATCTGGAGTTACGAATGCTTTATTTTCCTTTGCTCTTTCTATTAGTTGAATTTGCCGAACATATTTCAGAAGGTCGAATTTGGTTACATTCTTGGAATTTCCAATCTTATCAATACAGTCATCGATTCATGGTAATGAAAATGAATCTGTCTTTGAAACAATATTCGCTTTTCTATAATCAGTGTAGATACGGAATTTTTATCTGATTTTGAACAAGTATGCATAGTGAAATCCAGTCACTTTTACTTGCTCTATGAAATCATTTTCCAGCAAATACTGTTTGAGAGGGTTCATCTTGTACGCGTGTTGTTTCCCAGGTTTAGAACCTAACATTTCAAAGCCATTGAAAATGTTTGTCCATGTAGGAACATCTGGAAATAAGTGCTCATATTCAATTAATAATTTTTTGATTTTGTTCCTTTCTTGCTCCTGCAAATGTGAAGGTTTCTGGTCTAAAGCTTTTACAAATTCTGAATCGAAGAGTTGACACTCCAATATCAGTAGAATCGGATTATATCTGTTCACTTAAATGTTCACTATGTGGGACAGGTACAACTGCGTTAATTGCATGTTAAACTGGTTAACTATTTCAATATACTCTTTTAGCTTCTTTATGTAACAAAATTGTTTTTGGTTTTTGGAGTATTTATTATCTTATTGAAATCACTTACTTTCCTGTCATCTGTGTTGGGACCATAATACTTGGCCTGAAGAGGCTTTTGTGGAAAGGGTAAGAGAGCCAGGATTCTATCACCATACTGAAAATTCCTTTCCTTCGAGTTTCATCATGTCTTGACTTCATGTTTGTTCGAATAGAGTGCAGATTTGCTCTTGTGACCTCACAAGCTTTGAGACGCTCATATAGTATCTTTGTTTGAAAGAACATGCTCTTTATATACCTTTAATGACACAGTGTGTCCAAAAGCCAGTTCAATAGGACTATAACCTAGCGATTCTTGAACTGATTCCCTAACAGCAAACAATAGTAAATTAATGCCTTCATCCCAATCTTTACCAGTATCAAAACAATATGATTTAATCATATTTGTCCAAATCTGATCGAATCTTTATAATGACCCTTGACAATCAGTGTGATTGGCAGAAATTTAAATTGTTGAATGCTTAATTCTCACATACACTGCTGGAAAATTCCGGACACGAAGTTTGAGCCTTGATCAAATTTGACAGATTTGGGAAGGACAAATTGAGTAAAAGACTTAATCAAAGCTTTAACTATTGTTTTATATTTTATATTCATCAAAGGAATTGAATCTGTAATCGTTGTTGACACACACATAATGGTCAACATATATTAGGTACCTGACTTGGTCTTAGGTAAGGGACCAACACAATCTACCATAATTCTGCAAAATGTTTTACGAAATGCAGTAATAGGCTGCAGACGAGCCTTAGTTTTCTTCGCATTTGCGTTTTCCTACCATTTGACAAGTCTGACAAGAGATACTGCATATGGCAACATCACATTTGATGTTTTGGACAATACAAGTGAGTCAAGATCTTGCGATAGTGATATGTCTTATTAAACTCTAAATGACCAGCCAAAGGAGTTTCAATAACCAGACTGACTTTTATGTAACGTTTTGACCAGCCAAAAACGTTTTAATGACCAGACTATTTCCTTTATGTAACGTTTTGGGGACTACAATTTGATTTTTCACTGACCACTTATCACCAGACCTCAAGAGGTCTACATTTTCTCTTCAGAATTCCATTTTTAATGAAATAACATACAGGTACTTCAGAGGCTTCGGTTTAAGTAACGGCTGTTTGAAACAAACAACAATACTCAGGAGTTTTTCATATTCAACGGCAAGTGGTTGTCGTTTATCGCCCTTATTAGAATAAAAAGAATGAGTAGTTAAAAGAGGATCACTATAATCAATACCTTCTGACTGACCCAAACAAGAAGTAAGTGATCGCATCAAAAGCCTGACCAATTCATCTGTCAGCTAAATAAATACATCATGCTCAAGAGCTTTCTTTGCCATAGCTCTGGTAATTGCACAAGCTGGGAATAAATCAGGGAATTTGTTTTCAGTTGGATCGACTTTTTGATCCAAGCAGAACATGTCAGTTACATGTGGATTATAAATGAATGCCCTTTACGGGTAAAACAGGGACTCTTCCAATTGTCATGAATCCTGACACTAAGTATGATCAAAAATTTATACAATGCGAAGGAACATTAACAAATCGTGCATAACTCCAATAATAAAAAACTCTCAATAGAATAAGACTTCTCAGAATAAAGAATGTGCCTTATATTAAGAAACTCACGAGTCCCTTGAACATTTTAGTAGGGGTAGATTGACCAAATCACCCAAGAGTGATAGAGAACCCTTCGATATGAATGGTTCATAACACTCCATAATAAAATCAGACTGGAGTTTAATAGGCCCAATATGTGTATTGCATTCCATACATGACCGTGATTTGACTTTTAAATATAAGAACATTTGTAATAGGTCTGCCTGATTTTGATGCCTATTTTTCAAAATGTAGCAATCAGAAATAATGTGTCCTTTCTTCTAACAATAGGTACAAGTACGAAGAGACAAGGATCTAAAACTTCAGAGAAGTTTTATTTTTTTAACAGTTAAGTCAGTCTGAGTATTAGAAGGGCTCGTATTAGACTGAAATACGTTTCTGCCAAAAGACTGGTGGGTAGCAGCCTTATTTACGAAAGGAACATTACGAGTTAGAGAGTATTCATCCGCGACACTAGCAGCATTTTCCATTGTTTCGATCTTGTATTCGTCAAGATAAGTCTTAATGTCACTATAGACACTTCAAGTATTAGTAAAAGTTGTTTGAAACTTTCATAATCGTTTTCAACTTTCTTGGCTAAACACTATGTATCAAATAATTGCTTTTGTTTTTCTATCAAATTCGACATGAGTTTGTCTAGCTTCCATTTTATAGTTTCTGAATTTTTGCCGATATGCTTCAGAAGTAACACATAAATCCTTAGGATGTATTCTTTGATCACATCACAGTCACCACGTTAGTGTACTGACAGTGAATGGTAAATGTCACAAGCCTTACCAGTGAGTACACATTGTAATAATTGAGTCCAATCCTCTCTTGGTCATTTCAAGTTATAGCAAATGTTACAAAACGAGTGAACTATTTGTTTAATTGTCTTTCTTTAAACGAGGCAATAATCAAATACTCTGTGCAAGATCAAAACATAAGTTTGGATTTGAAGTTTGAATGTGCTTTTCACTTGCCAGCTCTATTCCTTTCATTCTACATTGACATTCCCTGTCTTCCGTCTCACGTTGCATCCGTATCTGACTCTCCTCCTTCTCAAACTGCATTTGTTTTTCTTCCTTGTCTAACTGCATTTGACTTTTTTTTTCTTCATTATCTAACTGCATTTAACTTTCTTTTTCTTCATTATCTAACTGCATTTGATTTTCTTTTTCTTATTTATCTAACTGCATTTGCATTTGTTTTTCTTGTAACAGTAATTACATTTGTCTTTCAATATCTTTTCCTTCTACTTGCAATTATTTTCTTCCTTTCTTTAATGAAGTTCGATCTTCCTTAAATGCAATTTCGATTTTTATTTTTTATTTAATTCTTTTACTTTTAGATCAGAGTCTGATACGGACTTCTGATCAAAACCAAGGCATTTTTATTCAAAAAAATCCTTTTCTACCAAGTTCTGAACCAAACTATTTCTTATTTCTCGTTTCATTAAGGAAGTTTTCGCTTCGGAAAAATCGTATTTTCTGACATGTTGAATAAATTCATCTGTTTTGAAAGCGTCTAATTGTTCCTCGGTAGGTTTTGAAAGAAAGATTTCTACTTTTGATGACATTTTAAAGCAAAGCCTGTCGATCTCTTTTGAGAAAAATTGTAAATAAACTGTAACAAAGGTAGAGTGAAAACAACAAGCTTTATGAAAATGGAAAAAAAAAACTTAGTTTTAAGAATAAAATCCATCAATAATCCAAGATTAATCCGCAAATTGAATCAAAAACGTTATATTAATGACATGATCCAATAGGTCAAATATCTAGTCCTATTGGAAAATCCAAGATGGAAGACGATGATGTATGCTGAAGTCTGATTTGTGTTTATCAATTGTTCCTTGTAGAATCACAAGATTTAACACTACTGTGTTTGATATCCTTAGGAGATTTTGATAAACTGTCTCTGACCAAGACGTTTATGTAAGCACATCCAATATTCCAGAGATACGAATTAATCCTTTAAAATCCAATTGAACTGAAGGAACGTTAATTTGGATTCACACAATTGGCTACAAGAACAGAAAATGACTCAACGTCATTTGTAAAAGCCCAAACCTGACTCTATTTCACTAAAACAAAGAGAATATCTTATTACTCTATAACGCAGTTACGAAAAAATACCAAACTGCGAAATCGCGAAATAAGGGAAGGAGTCAGGTGATCGGTTATACCATGTACTCAATTCATGACCCTGACAAGAACCAATCATTTTTACTTTAAAAATAAAAAGTTGTTTACTTCTTTACTAGTCCCATCTTGACCTTGACAACAACCAATGATTTAAACATATAAAAAATTGTTTACTTTGTTTCAACTAATCTTGAATCAAGGTCAGGACTTACTTATTACATATATTGAAAGGAAAATGATCGGTAGATAATTCATCTCTACTTGTTGGGACTTGATTATTTGATTTCATATCTTGGAAACAATTTGAAATTTTACTAAATGTTCCTCTATGTCGTACTACAAATATACAAATTGTATCCGAATCGGAAATCAAGCATGCAAATGAGAAATAGAGTATTAACAATAATGTATTTCAAATAGACTGAAAACTGTCAAATTATAATTTAAGGTGTTTTTGCTTTCATTTCAATTATGATGTACTTGACATTTATGGAGAGAGAGAGAGAGAGCGAGAGAGAGAGAGAGAGAGAGAGAGAGAGAGAGAGAGAGAGGAGCGAGTGATGATATATATATAAATTCAAATTTGCGTCTCTATGAGATTTAAATGCAGTTAGCTCACCAAAATACTTGGACATGTTTTAGCAGTGGGAAGATATAACTGATGATGAATTATTAAGGCTCCTAAAACTTTATCATACCAGACGCGCATGCTATCGTGGTAATGCACGTGCCAGTGGTAAGAATGTGGTATGCGGCAATAATGCATAACCATGTTTTGCACCACCATATAAAAGTGCGTCTCCCAAGATATTGATAAATGTCTGAATACCAAGCCTTCTTGATTAGTAACAATATCTATCAAGACTTCCATTTTTCACTTGAATGGACAACTGTTATCGGTGTCAAGCAACGTGTATGGGCGATCTTTCTTGCAGCAAGTGAAGGGAACACAATTTGCTATCTGACAGAGGAACCGGGAAAATAAAAATGGAATATTGATTTTTGCTTTATCAAATGATGTCGTCCCGCAGATCTGTGATCGTGTTAGGGGAAATTGTTCACCATGTAAGCGATCAATCTGGCTGCCGTTATGAATGGTGTAACGCACTCGACTTCTATCAGCGAGGATTGGGAGCCTAGAAAAACACTTGTAGTAATTAACTATTACTTTAATATAGAGAGGTAGGGGAGATACGGGAGTCTAGTGCTTTATTCGTTAAGCTTTATTAGCAAAAGGCGCTATCTAAAATAAACGAAGCATGTTTCATTCAATATAAAGTTAAATACTTAGCAAACAAATTATAACATCAACTACATATTAATACTAAAGGAAAAATACACACATACATACATACATGCATGCATGCATGCATGCATGCACACACGCACGCAGGCAGGCAGGCAGGCAGGCAGGCAGGCAGGCAGACAGACAGACAGACAGACAGACAGATAGATAGATAGATAGATAGATAGATAGATAGATAGATAGATAGATAGATAGATAGATAGATAGAATTTGTATTATTTGTTGACGTTTCGTAATGATTATATCTTATTTACGTCCTTACTTTGTATTTGATTTTGTCCAAAGTTATGGTTATGGTGAGCCAGACCAGTAACATTTATTATGTAAACAACAAAATACAAATGAGTGCAGATTACATAATTCGATATCATCAAACTGAAGAATACAAGTTCACTAATTTCTGAATCTTGGATATTAGTTTTTTTTACATAGTTACTCCTAAACTTGTTAATAGTTTTGTAAATTTTAGTGGAGACTGACTAACATCTATTCTCTCTTTTGTGTCTTAGCTTTTATATATTTTTTTTTATCTACATAATTACTCGTTCTTGCCGTACCAACTAAAGCAGAATCAGTCTTATTGTTTTGTCTAATTTTGGGTTTGGGTGGGTTTATCTACTGAAATTATTATTCACTGAAATGTACAGTGCTGGAGTGGAATATTAATTTGGAATTATAGTCAATGCACACGATGACATTTCAATATTAAATTATTGAGATACATATAGAGACTGTTAGCTCATCATTACAACCTAGGCTATTGGCACATTATCCCGGTCAAAACTACAGGCACATCAACACATTAAATTTTTGAATTTATTTTGAATACCACTAGAATTCAATTGGAACATGATACATTTGGACTTGTGATGTAACTTTTAGACTATTTGGGATCATATTCACAATGCTGTACGTTCGTTTTAAATTTACCTTGCATTTTAAGGAAATATATAATTTGTTGCAGTTTACATAACTTGTAATTTTTCATAATATTGTATACACAACATAACGCATATTATCATTATAATGACGAAAAGGCAAAATAACTATCGCCTGCTTGTAACGGCAATGAAAAGTAATTATTTCTGTTTCACTTTGAGCTAATAAATTCAAATTATGGGTATTGTTTTTGCGCTCCCCTATTGATACCAGTACTTCTTTAAAAACACATAAAGAAAAGCAAAGAATTCATCAGAATATGGTATCTTATGATCTTCAATTGAAACTGAATTTATTGGGAGGAGACATATATCTTAAAATGTGCAATAAACTGGCAGTCTAATATTCTGTTTTGAGTTCTCTATATTGAAGAACTAAATGGTTCAGTAATATTTCATCCGCGTATCGAATTAATAACTACTAGGGGTTTATGTTGGGTTTCAGACAAGTTATTAAGTATTTAGTATTTGGCCAAGACATATGATATCAGCTGATTTCTTTAAGTCGTTTTATTTTAATCAGTGTAATTGGCCAAGGCGTGCGGAGTTAATCCTATAATTAAAAGAAACCTTTCAGAATATGTATCATTTCCGATCAATAGGAGCAAAGAGTGTATTTGTTGCATTGGAAGACGGAGAGTATATACTACACTCGATAGATGTTTATGTTTGTATTTAATGGAATACGCTTCAGACCAGTTGATCTATGTTGTGGTATTCCAAAGGGGTATGTTCTTGGACCTGTTCACTTCTTTCTATACACACATCCGCTCTCAAGTGTCATAAATCATCATCCATTCTCTCACCAATTGTACGCTGATAACACCCAAATATACAAGTCCAGCCACCCAAATGACGTTGATGCTACCATCCATCCATAGAGTAGAGAGGTACATTTCTGATATGAAATCGTGGATAACATGTAACAATCAGCAGCTGAATGATGATACAATTGAGGCCATTATGATCACAACACAAAGACATTCTCATTCACTTCCTTTACCCCAAACAATAAATATCAGCAACACCAACATTTAATTCACACAGTCAGTACAAAACCTAGGTGTTACTCTGGACAGTACTCTCCCATTGCACCAACATGTCATGAACATATGCAAGACTGCATATCTTGAGCTCAGACGTATCCGCTCCATTCGCAAATATCTTTCAGTTGATGCCACTAAACCACTTGTGTGTTCATTGGTAATTTCAAGACGAGAGTACTGTAACTATAGTATGGCTGGTTCGTCTCAATATCTACTCCAGAAACTTCGAAAGGTTCAAAACATAGCTGCTCGGATCAACTTTAGAATGCCACGATCAGATAACTGGTCTGTACCCTAATTTGGCTATCCAATCGATCCAAAATCAAACACAAAATTTGTTCTCTGTGCTACGTTTCAATGACTGACTCCAATCCAGCATACCTATCCGGCCTCACACATGTGTACACAATATGAAGATACTTACGCTCTTCTTCTGACATCGTATAATCATTATTTCAACTATGAAAACGAAGTCATTTGGACAACGTTCTTTTGCATTCCAGGGCCCAGCAACGGGGAATTAATTGCCCATTGAAATTAGACACAAAGACACAGTGATCCTTTTCAAGAGTTCTCTTAAACTCACATATTTCGACTGCAAGAACTAACTTAAAGACCTAAAAATGCTTCCTACCTTAAATATTTTCAGCATATTTTGGTTTTCAATTTCATGGTGTTTATTTTGGTTTATTTTATATTATTATTATTATTATTATTATTATTATTATTATTATTATTATTATTATTATTGGCCAAAACAATGTAATATTCTTTACGCTCATTCAGCAAATTCGAAAGATATTTCCATTCCATTTATGACCTCAACGAATAAAAGTTTTATTCGTATTTTCAATATTCAGAACTACTAAATGTGTGCGTCATTTTTTATTCCCATTATTCACCTTCTCACTCTATTATGCATGCAGATGCACATTTCCATGCATGTGTAGCAGGCAGTCTTTGGTTGTTAATTGTATGGCCAACAATCAAAGTATTCTGACGATTATTATTGTAAAGAGTGTTGAACAATGCAAATGGACGTTTATCTTCAACTTTTCACTATGATGGACGGCAGAGTGTGTAGTTGAATAATGCAAGTAGTTAATTGTCTTCCGCATAGTTTGACCTCGCCGAGATGACCCCTTTCAGACTTCAGATGTGACAGTTGTCTTCAGCATAATTTGTCCCCACTGGCATGACCCCTTTCAGACTAAAAGATCAGTTACATTTCATTTCGTGATACTAAATAGCCGCGTAATGGCACGTGATATCATAAATTTGAATAATGGCACGTATAACGATAGTAGCATCTAAATGGATTTCTGAACCCGACTAATGCATTTTCTATAGACTGCTAAAAAAAACAATGGCCGTTTCGCTGTGTGATAACCGAATCGTACAGTTGTATTTCAAGTGGTTAAACTATTTTATTGTTTCCTCGCAAAGGTATGCAAATTATATAATTTATTTAATTCGTTCTATGAAATTCATTTGAATAGACCCATCTTGTAGGAATCTTTATTTCTGGTCCAGGCATGAAGACAATATTGACGAGATCCAGATATTGACGCATTATACAGATATGTTGGTGAGTATATGCAATTATTGAAAAGTATACATTCTTTGAAGTCTACTATTGTGATAGGGTCTATTTTCATTTCCAAAAGCTGCAAAAGGTTCCAATTAAAAAATATATGGATAATTATTTTCTTTCACTTATGGTGCAGTTTTGTCTTCTCATACATATTCCACGGAACATTCTTGAATGCGGGACCGGTACAATGTTTGTTTTTCTCTTTACAGAAAAGTATCATATGTATCATTGAACTCCTTCAATGTCTTTGGTAAAAAAGAATAATTAAAAAATACATTTTTATTTCAGTGCTATTTTGGACCAAGGAGACTTTAAGACTACTGGTCAGATGACTTCAATATTCTTTGATAATAATTTGCAATACAGATTTCAAGAAACGATTCTTTGGAGCGTTCGAAACATCCATTCTTAAATTTCACAATCTGTTTGAACTCAATGATCAGTTCGTCGTTCGTAGGAGAGTACCAACTATTGTGTCTATTCCTTCAAATGTGACATTTGAAGAAATTATTATTATCGAAAAATGCAAGGAAATATTAATTTGGTCTAGTACGTTTGAGTCCGTCTTGCTGGGTTTTTACCCTTATTTAAATAAATTACACATCGGGTCACAGTCTAAAGCACAATGACACAGACAAAATCTGTAATGATCATACAGCGCTGTCTTTTTCTTTTCTATACTATATACTCATGAAAATGAGACAAATAATGCCTCAATGATTTCATTACAATTATTAGAGTCATACTCCTTAGTTAGGAATCTAATAGAAAATCACGTCGAACGCTAAGATCGGATTTGTCATTACGTACTGATTCAAAATTTATCAATGCTACTTAATCAAATCATATTGTTCGCCATGTAGTTAAGTGACTTGAATAAATGAAATTAAATCTTTAACAGAAAAGGAAAAGTTCTGAATGTTTTCCTAGTCTTTACAATAATTTGTCCTAAATCCAGATGTATCGAGAATTGTACTTTTAGGGTACACATTTTCTTCGATACTTTTTTCAAGGTGTTGGCTGGAGACGCATGTCAATTGCAGTCGAAGTCTGTAATGACCATAATTTCTAAGAACTACACATTATAATCAAGAAACAAATCAAGTAACTAAAACAGAATCGATTATAATTATCTTATTGATTTCTTTTTCAAATTGTATCTGCTGTACATATAAAATACCATGAATAATTTAGGACGTATCCTTCGCCTTTTGAGCAATTTCGGTGTTTTGTTATTAATAATCCGATAGGAAATTTGCAATAATTAGTACTTTCATGTGCCCAGATAAGAAATTTACAATCAAGAAAATGCCGGGTTTCGCAATCAGCCACGGAAAAATTAAGGTTTTATTTCCCAATAATGACCCCAAACCTTGTTATTATACTGTAAATCAAATCGCAATGTGCAACAAAACTACTACATTTGTTGGTATTTTGATTATAACAAAATACCAACTGCGTTGTAATGAATCCACCAAAACAAGATGACTGGCTACTAAGGATTGATTAAAGTCACGCAACCTATCTGCAAAGAAATTATCTCTGATTGAACACAAAAAAATAATTAAAAGAAAGTGATGTTGAAAAATTCGAATCAATAAACGTTGGCTTGTTGGAATAGCATTGGATTACTGCCGATTGTATGGTAAATAATAGTTAAAGTGGATAAGTAAAACGTCATAAATAATTTCACCTAACCCAACATGGTGCATAAGGTTTCATTGACTGTATAGAAAATCTACACTGCCGTTACACCCAGCATTCACCGTTTTTTTTTTCCCATTTAGGCTTATGATGCTGTAATATGATGTAAATGACGTCAACGATGTTACAATATTTATTAAAATCGTCCTTTCTTCTCTTAATAGTCAAGACACGTTTTGGGCCTAGGTTTTGGAACAGATGTTCGTAAAAACATCACGTGCACAGTTATAAAGCAGTGAAGATATACTTACTAACAATAATATGGCTTGGAAATATTTGTCAAAATGTATGTCCGATCTTCAAGTTAATCTCATTATTAAAGTTAATCCTTTATTTTATTGAAATATCGTCAAATTTGCCCTACTATTACCCTCGGTTGCATTGTTTTGGTACCTTTTAAATTCAATCTTTAGTTTAAATGTGACAATCATATAACGCATATTGCGTCACAACCTTTATATTGTATTTGTTTCATTGTTAAATTTTATAATTTTGTAATATGCTTAACAGCAAAGGCTTTATTAGGCAGCATGTGTTAATCAAATAAAAAGCCAAGTAGTTTTGTTACATAAAGCAAAGTCAAATCAAATCTATAATTAGTTTATCTTGAAATAATACACACATATTTCGAGTTTAATTTATTTAGGTCGATCTAACATAAAGGACAAATGCCACTCAGTTAAAATACGAGTAAGCAATCAGGAAATCCCGTCTGACATACTTGGATAATCGAGAAAAGACACGACGAAAGTGTTCTGCAAAGGCTGTCAATTGATAACCGCTTAAGCTTCATCCATATTGCTGACAAAAGCAAAATTAAAGGTAAATCTGTTCGAAATCCAACTGCTGGAGATAAAATTGAAACTTACTGTTCTTGGATATCAGGATATCAGTTTTGTCATTTCCTTCTGAGTCAAAAATACTATAGATCATTTACAACGTTTGCAGAAATTAGTACATACCGTGATACTATGTGTTTAATAGTGTCAGTTTGACTGTTAATGGGTTGAAACAAACGGAACTAACGGAGATAATCGTTTAATGAAGCAAAGTGCACGGAATAATTTAGCCAAACTTAATGGTGCATACAATTTGTTGAGGTAATCTTTAGTATTCAATCTACCCAAATGAATACACTGGTTTAGATACTCTTTAGTATTCAGTCTTCTTAAATTAATACATTTGTTGGGGTAATCTTTAGTGTTTAATCTACCCAAATGAATACATTTTGTAACGGTTGTCTGTTGTATTCAATCTTCCTAAATAATTACATTTTGTGAGGTAATCTTTAGTATTCAATCTTACTAATGAATACATTTCTTGGGGTAATCTTCAGTATTTAATCTACCCATATGAATACATTTTGTGAGGTAATCTTTAGCATTAATATATATTATTTAGTATTTGATTTACCCAAATGAATACATTTTGTGAGGTAATCTTTAGCATTAATATATATTATTTAGTATTTGATTTACCCAAATGAATACATTTTGTGAGGTAATCTTTAGCATTAATATATATTATTTAGTATTTGATTTACCCATATGAATACATTTTGTGAGGTAATCTTTAGCATTAATATATATTATTTAGTATTTGATTTACCCATATGAATACATTTTGTGAGGTAATCTTTAGCATTAATATATATTATTTAGTATTTGATTTACCCATATGAATACATTTTGTGAGGTAATCTTTAGCATTAATATATATTATTTAGTATTTGATTTACCCATATGAATACATTTGTTGAGGTAATCTTGAGCATTTAATATACCCTAGGGAATACATTTTTAACGTAATCTTTAGTATTTAATCTACCCAAATGAATACCTTTGCTGTGGTAGTCTTTAATATTTAATCTACCCAAATGAATACATTTGTTGGAATAATTGTTAGTATTTACCCTACACAACTTAATACATATGCTGAGGTAATCTTTAATATGTTATCTACCCAAATAAATATCTTTGTTGCGGTAATCCTTAGCATTTAATCTACCCTAGGGAATACATTTATTGAAGTAATCTTTAGTATTTAATCTACCCAAATTAATACATTTGTTGAGGTAATCTGTAGTATTTTATCTACCCAAATTAATACCTTTGTTGAGGTAATCTTTAGTATTTAATCTACCCAAATGAATATATTTGCTGAGGTAATCTTTAGCATAAATCTACCCTAGTGAATACATTTGTTGAGGTAATCTTTAGTATTTAATCTACCCAAATGAATACATTTGTTGAGGTATTCTTTAGTATCTAATCTACCCAAATGAATACATTTGCTGAGGTAATCTTTAGTATCCTACAGGTCTACATCTTCGTCTCTTTTTTAACGGGTTATCTTAAGATTATCAAACGAACATATTGTCGAAATGTGTTTTGTACAAGAACTGATTCGACTGAAATGTACGTACTATCCATATTCACAAGGGTAAAGAAAGGGAGATGTGTGATCTTCGAGAATACGTCGAACGTGATCTTTTGTAGCTAAAATGTAATCATAATGGTTGTTTTTATCACCAAACGTTAAGTACAGATCATAAAGTCTAAGTGTCTACTACCATAAACACACCTGGTGGATCGTCCCGTCTAATATAAATTGAGCCTTAGATAGCAATGAAATTATTAAAAATGAATCAGAATTTGATGTAAATTGCAAAAGAAATTTACACACGAGTGTAATAAACATAGACTGCGAGACCTTTGTTTTCATTCATTGAACTACTTGATACAGCTTGTTACAAAGGTCTAAACAAAAACAATGTGAGAGAAAACAGTTCAGTTTATTTTGTTTCGCCTGGTATTCATTATTACACGTTAATATTCTCCCTAGTCTTTAATACGGTGTAACATTTCGCTTTTCTAATATTGTAAAAATTCTGTGTTGATTAATTGTTGCTGAAGTTTGAGAGAGAGAGAGGGAGAGAAAGAGAGAGAGAGAGAGTATTGAAGAAAACTTCGATTCCACTCTTAAATATTAAAGTTTAATCTGCTAGCTGAACTTACAACAACATTTTAAAATACTAACATATAAAAGCAAACATGTCACCATGCAGTCAGCCAGAATTGACAAATACTTGCATTTTGACAAATGATATTCATTAATACATAAATATAAAGAGATTAATAATAATCGAAAATTACATCTATTGCGTCTAATAACTATGCTCAATGTGAATAATCAATAGTTTAGTATTGCTTAAAAATCCAACCCTCGCATGTGATTATAAAGCTTCTTATTGGGAAGCTGGATAATTATGTTATACATATACTATCGAACAGTGACTTTCAGTGTTATTTTAGTGGCAGGTATTTAATCAGCCCCCACCCCTCCTCCCCAACTCACCCACCATTTCTATCTAAACCATCCAGGTCATCTAAGAATAGTTGGCCCATTAACCTGAAACGTTTCACATCCACTAATATCCAGGTATCTAATACAATAAGGAAGCAGTAAAAATGATATTTAGAAAAAGTCTCGCGTATGGTTACAAAATAATTCAAGGAGAAGTTAACGAATAATAGAAGTTCAAAAATGCCAAGTTGTGTGTGGTTGTAGGAAAAATATAGATATGAATTATGCTTGATTACCTTATAATATATTGAAATCTGGTCACTATTTCAAAGCACTGCTCGATACAGGCCTGGCCCTAGGGCGAGGCGAACGAGGCAACGGCTTTGGGCCTCACGCTTTCAGGAAATCAACGCCGCAATGCACGATTTTGCATGGAGCCCGGCACTGATTGCTTGCTTCATTAGGCCCCCTCACATCCTCGGGCAGGGCCGGGCTCAATAAATAACTACACGATAATACTAAATATTTATCGGCTGATATAAATCGCTTTCAACAAATCTGTCTCCATCAAAACGGTGTCTTCGTTAGATTTGATTAGCTGAGGACGTCTTCTTATCAAAATTAATTATCAAGGAAAAATAGTGCAGAATTTGATCTATCAATCAAGCAAACATGCACAATGTGGAAGTAACTAAAAACAATCTTGAAAAAATAAGTGTCAGAAATAATATAAATATCGTTGGATGAAGACATTTCAATTATTACAGTTTGTCGTACGATATTAATATATAATATAAGTAAAATATATTTTGACTAGTTTTCCTTGATATAATATAGAAAAATGAACAATGGCTGAATACACATAACATAAATATATGTTTAATACAGTATTAAACCAAAAGTTATGAAGTGTTCAAGGAATCCTATTTAGCCTTCAGAAGGTACATAACAAAAATGTTCAACTCTTCCATCGATGGCCAGATAGCAATTTTCGAACCACGTGTAATGTCATATTTTCCAGATTCTTGCGCATGTCTGGCTTATAAGCAACAATACGTTCATTCAGCTACGGTCAAGTGATATTGCTGCTCATTTTTCTACTTTATAATTGTAGGTATCGAGATATAGTCATCAAATTATTTAATATGTGGTTTATTATGGCTATTTTTTTTCACGGCGTGCAAATTTGTCGCCGAAGATTGTGTGAGGTCAGTCCAAAATTTTTTCAATATTGTTTTGAGTTTCTGTGGTCTTTTCTTTAAAAAAAAGAACAATTTGGTACATAGAAATTAATAAAACATACACTATTTTCTTACAAATAATAGGAACATGTATAGCGTGCTTAGTATTTTGAGTTAAGTGCAAACACCCACAAAAATGCTAAGTTTCAAACATTATTAACATGCATTAACAGTTAGTTTCACCTGGCAATTTCGTAAGAGAATTCCACTGTGTATTTTGTTTACATCCAGTCTCGAATATAGAACAGGTTTTAATTTATTTTCCATAAACATCTATCATATTGTAACAAGTAGTCGTGATTGGAGAGAAGAAGAAAAAAATTGGTGTGATTTTTTTAGTCAATACATTGAGTCAATATTCTGATGACCAGAATACAATAATATAAAAAATTTATATAAATAATAATAGCTTTAATCCATATGAGGACAAGAAAGACTGCAAAATAGAACATTTTCCTTGAAATAAATTCATTAATAATATCAAAAATCATCGGGACGTTCGTATGCGAGGTATCCATTTGATGTTATTCTGCTGTCAGTCTGAGATACTTTCGTTTGCTTTCTTGGTTTCAATTCTAGATGGTTTTTGCCAAGCATATCTGCATAGGTATTTCCATCCCCTAAAGGTTCCCCATTTTGCACATACGTCATGTATTGCTTTGATGGGGGATCCGAAACAAGCACATCGCATTCATTTTCAAATGGCTTATACTCATAAATCTTTCTTAGTATGAAGAGTGCCGGGGCATAAAGGATATTGGAGATAAATATTGCCATGTTGAGCCATAGAAAGCCAATACTCTGTACAATTTGTCCAGCGAGAACAGGTCCAACGGCATATGCTAAAGAATACGATATATCAGCTATTGCATATACGCTTCCATAGACTGAGACATATCTGACATCTACGAGGTATCCCAGTGTTGGCAATAGGGCTGTATCGACCAAAGCAATTCCAAAACAAAGCACAGCCAGAGGAAATATAAGCACAAAAAATTCCGTACAGAATGGTATTACACAGCATGAAATACCTTCCATTGCTAAACCAATCGCAGCCATAAGCCACTGGTATTTTGGGAAAGATCTTGCAAGTTTTACGGTTAGATATACGCCAGTTATGTGAGGAATGAAGGCAGGAAACCATACCAATCCTATTTCCCATTCAGTTGCATTCATAACGTAATGCATCCACATAGCTATGGTCGGTTCCAAGAAGGCAAGAGATACATTTGCCATTGCCAGGGCTCCGGCTGTCACAGCAATATACGGGTCCATTAGCAGTCTCCATATTGGCGTGCCTTTCAGTCGTTCTTCCTTCGGAATCAATGATCTTTGCTTTCTGACTGGTTTCATGACGAACAGTAGTAAAATCCCATCTAAAAGACATAGTGAAGCTAGTACGAGAAACGGGAGCTCCTTTCCAAAGAATTCATACAACACGCCTCCAAATGGAGGGGCAACTAGGCATCCAAACGATATGAATGCCAATGCAATACCCAAGGCCTTACTTCTCTCTCCCTCCTCTGTAAACCTATCTGCTATCATAGCCAGTCCTGATGTGTCTGCAAAAGCTGATCCAACGCCTTGCAAACTTCTTGCCAAGAATAGGATCGCGTAGCTGCCACCAAACGCAAAAATGGAAGTGGAGAAAAACATTATCACTAGTCCAATAAGCATTGGGTAGTCATACCCGACTCGGTCTATGAAAGCGCCTGTAAACGGGTTAACTAGCAACTGAAGAATCGCTTTCGATGCAAATAGTAAACCTATGGCACCCCCTTCATCTCCGTAAGAAATTGGGGGAGGCGGAAGGTTTAGAAAAGTATTTTTGGACGTATGTGTTACGTTTGGTTTAGTGGTAAATCCTGTATAGTTTGCATAGTACGAATATGAGGTGCCGTTGTCTGGAGAAGCTATTGTCGTGTTGATCTCCTCCATAATCTCTATGTTTTCTTTGGTAGCTTTCATTTTATGAAGATATTCTGGAATAATTGGGACAATAACCATATAAAGCATATTATCCAAAAGCAGAGCTATACATACTGTCACGAGTACCAAACGTCGCTGATGTTTTGGATCGCTCATCTTTTCGTTTGCTCTTTCGTACCAGCTCTCAAGTTTGTCTCGAATCGCCATCAGCGTGTGACCCATCTTTGCTTTGCTTTTTGTTTTCGATACAGATACAATTTTCAGACGGCTTCCTTAAAGTTCAGCCCAGCAGCAATACAACTTTTTTATATCCAACTTTGGAATTTATTTGGGTATTGGTACTCACATGCAACAGTCCATGAAATAAGGAGGGATCAACATCTGCTTTGTTTCATTCCACTGACATCTTCTATTTGAGGGTTCATCGTTCTGGCCTCCATGGCAGTCAAATGCTCCTCTGCATCCACCAATCATTTCCAGTGATCCTTAAAGAACGAAGAAATGTCCATGTTATCGAACATTCTTTCTGCATGGATAGCAAACAAAAAAACTTCCTTTATAGCAAATACATATCCACAAAGTGTCAGGAGACATTTTTAATTCAAAATGATACATGCAAAAGAAGAACAATTTTCTCTTGCAAAAAACATAATTTTAGGTCCATTATTCACGCTGTCTTTCCAACATTTTGGAATAAAGCTTGGCATATAATTGTCGCCGATGCCATGTAAATAGCGAATATGACGAATGAGCCTGCAATCAGAATTAGGTTGAAATGGACATCAGTAAAGTCGAATATTTTTCACTAAATCTGTTACAGGTGACAACAGAGTATGATGTATTTTACTTCAATTCATTTTATACGAATTCACGAGAATTATAAGTAATGGATTAAGAATATGTGTGTTTTTAAAATGCAGCATGCATTTGGAATTGCTGGTTATCACTACATCGGTAAAATGGATTCACTCGCAGATAATTAGAACAATGAGAAGCCATTCATAAGTATTACCAAATGTTACCACGCATGGGATGCTTCCTCCAAACACTGGGAGTTCTATCGGATAATTATTTAATCCGAATTGAAGTTACGACTAGATGCAGTCTGGATGCAACTATTTTTGAGAAGATTACTTTGAGAATAGGTGAATATGTTAAAGAGTAACAGAAATGTGATTCCGATACTGTTTAAGCGTCATATAAATCAGCAAAACGCGAGTAACAACGCTAAAAACCAAGATGGTTGAATGGGCAACGCAAATTACTGTGCGTTACTATCAATATTCTTTTACCTTCCTTTATTACGTCTGAATTTAGACGAACGAAAGAAGGAAACAAGAAGACACAAGAATAGAATGGACAGAGAACAAATCTGAGGAGATTAAGATCACGTCATTAATTTTGTGTATTTACAAAAGAGTGTAAACACCCCCATAAGGTCCATAAAGTCACATACTCACACCTTACACACCATATATTAAAACTAAAATATAACACTTAAGTGTTCGCAAGAATCATTCATGTCAAACTGCATTGACAAAACCTACAGATAAAGGGCTACCAGCAGTAGAATTAAGTAAACGTACTGGCGCAATATTCATTGATTTTAAACATGTATTCGATTTGGTTGACAATTTGGTGCTCATTAAAAACTTTTCAGCATACAAGTTTTATCCAAATGCATATGCCTGGTTCGCATCTCACAGATACCATGTTGTTAGCACAGGTAAATATACTTGTAAACCATTTCATATTTTAATTGGTGTTCCTTAAGGATCTATATTAGGGCTTCTTCTTTTTCTATTATTTGGCAATGAATTAGCTGGTATCCAGCGCACTCTAACACAGATCATTTCACTGACGACTCTACATTGCATTTATCTGGTAAATATCTAGACTCCATTAAAAAACCTTCAAATCGACCTCAACAATATATCAGTTTTGTGTCATTAAAACAAAATGCAAATTAATATCTCTAAAACGAAATGAATGGCAAGTGAAACATGGATTTACTTCTAACTCAAAATGGCTTAGACGTATATGTTGTCAAAAATCAAAGCCGTCTTGGTATCTACATTGATCAACATCTCAGTTGGAATGCAAATATCGATTAGCTATATGCAATGGTAGTCAAAAGAATAACTCTTTTCAAATTGCTTTATAATTTCTACCTCTAAAATCACTCGAACTTTATTTTTCGGGTTATATACTACCACTGATAGATTACGGTTGTACCATATGGGGAAAACACATCCAATTAGATTTTTTTATAAACTCCTAAAAAGGGCAGCCATAATATTACGGAATCTTTCTTTTATGACTCCCTCGAATGCTTTGTCTTCACATCTGCAATGGTTACCCATACCAAAACGTATTCTTTATTTTAAAGAGTCATGACATCTAAGTCTTTTCACGATCTATCTCCAGATTACATTTCTAACCTAAGTGAACTAAGATCATAAAATACTGAGCGTCATCTCCGAGTGACGACAAACAACGATATCCAGACTCCGTGGTAAAACGCCAATCATTACAAAAGCTCATTTTTTTGTATCAGCACCGACTGAATGGAATTCCTTACCACTGAGGTAGCGTAATTAAAATTCCTTTGCTTCTTTTACAATATCATTGAAGAAATTCTATACTGACCAGCTGGAATGACACGTTAAAGGTTCTTATTATCATTATATCCATACTTAATATCTTATTCGATTTATGTAATGTGTACGACTTATGCCGAAATGCATGTACAATGAATATTGTTCATATGTGTATATGTTTCAGAGTATAATCACAGATGGGTCAGTCATGACCAGATGTGTTATCCTCGTTAAAGAAAGTTTATTGTTATTATTATTATTAGTAGTAGTAGTAGTAGTAGTAGGAGGAGGAGGAGGAGGAGGAGGAGGATTTACATATGGAGTACCATTATATTACAATGGTTGATAATGGTGGTGTTTTTAAATTTCTCTCTCTCTCTCTCTCTCTCTCTCACACACACACACACACACACACACACACACACACACACACACACAGAGGTCCTGACGATGTAGACAGGTGTACACATAGCAAAATTAGTAATGTTTTTAATTAACTCTGCCTTTGGATATTTCTAATTAAATTGCTGATAAACAATCGTATTCAAAATGTTTACATTTATCATATATTCTACCAATATTTATCTGAACTATTTTTATGGACAATACAGAATTATTTTTTTTTTATCCTTTGTGTTATGAAAATCAATTTTTGATCTGTTTTTTTTTAAATTTTATTTTTCTCGAAATATCTGAAATATTCAGACATAAAATATTAGTGTTTATCCTGCTGACACCAAGCATACATTATTTCATATTGTTTAATAATGTTTACATGTACATGTCCATTACAGTTATTATAATAATTGTTATAGTCAAATATGCCAAATATCTAAACTATTTACTGGCCTTATCGTTGGGGTTTGGTTTTCTATTTTTATTACACTTTGTGACTAGTTTTAAAATAATGATATCATTATATATGATTTAAAATTTCATATCTGAATCTAATATTTTTATACAAATCTTCATTTTTATCAGGAGATAAAATCAGGCAATTGAAGTCGATTGTTCACAAATTACCGTCAATTTAAAGCTTGGCTGGCTAAACCTGATTGGGGTTATTATTAATGTTACTTCATGGTATGAGACTGAACGTTTGCATTAATTAAATATACCACAGGGTGGATTGGGTGGCGGAGCATGGGGATTACTCAATTATCAGAGTTTTCCATAACGGTTTATTAATACAATCTTGATATCAAGTTTTTTTTTTTAGTTCTGTCATGTAAATAACATTGCAAATCAACATAATGTACATGGATGATTTTCAGAGAAATACATTTTAACATTACGTCAATAACTAATTTCACGTTCTTCCAAACATACAAAGATAACAAGATAGACTAAATAATTGTTTTTGCAAAGAAAGAAATTAAAAAATCATGTTACATCTAAAGCGTCGCCTTTACCGAACATTTCTATCTTACGTCTGTCCACGTCGGTTCACGTCTCGGGTTCAACCGATGTTGAGTATTTGAGAAAGCCGCCAGTAGATTTTCTTTGTTATGTCGTTCTTACTAGGGTTTTCTCGTTTTCTTCCTCCACCAGTTATACAGGTCGCCATATATAGCCTGTTTTGTGCTGAGACATTGCGCCCCCCCCCCCTACCCAAAAAAAAAACAACAAATAATCTACCAAGTATACTTGCCGGCATATATAGCATATCTTGTGTTGGGAAATGATGCTAAAACCCAAAGAAACAACCACTCTATGTTAAACAAGTGAATTTGCAAACAAACAATATCATTAGGTCTAAATTGTTTTTGACCATTTAAACATTAACTAAATTGTTACAATAGCTCTTTCCTACCAACAATTAGTTAACATCTTATGAATAACTTCTTTTCTCTAGACACAATATCACCGGTAAAACACGAGCAAAATATATTTTAAAGTCTTTCACATCATATGTATGTATGTATGTATGTATGTATGTATGTATGTATGTATGTATGTATGTATGTATGTATGTATGTATGTATGTATGTATGTATGTATGTATGTATGTATGTATGTATGTATGTATGTATGTAGGTAGGTAGGTAGGTAGGTAGGTAGGTAGGTAGGTAGGTAGGTATGTAGGTAGTTAGCTAGGTAGGTTGTATGTATGTAGGTAAGTAGGTAGGTAGGTAGGTATGGTAGAAGACAATCTTTGAGGGATGGACTTCTAGACTGGTAACTAATAAGCCACAAATTAAGAACCTATTGAAAACCTCAACAAAATGCAGGCAAAAGAACATGGCAAATGACTAAAGTTCTTATATTTGTTATAAGTCAAACATTGCTTTTATTATTTTTGTATTAAAAGGACATGAATAGCCAAAAAGCTGACTAAGAAAATGTCGCATGACTCATATGAGTTAAGTCCTAATAATCTGTTTTCATACATGAGCTAATGGTCACCTTTCATGCTTACTTATGAACATGACAGAGCAGAATACAAGCTTTATTTAGCATTACATTGCAAAAGCGATTTACATCTATAGACGTGAGCAAGTAAACATGTCTTTCTTCATGGGATAAGCAACACTATTCTACTGAGATAACCCTACATGATCCTCAACAATGTTATCCTTATATGTAACCATTACTTTCTATTTTGGGTAAACGTCCCCCAGGGCACACTAAGTCGATTTACCCTTTAGAACATTCTTGATATACACAAAATATGTTCGGATCGCATTTGCCTCAGAATAAGCAGTTTCGGAGCACTAATTTTATTTAAACACTACATTTATATCAGAAGTATTCCATTATGTTGACAAGATAATGTTTTAATAGCGTTTCTTCAAGACACGCTGTTCCGTTTTTTGTGTCCGTTTTTCGTGGGAATCGATAGTTAATTTCTGGTTCAGCGACAGGTTCATACATCAGACGCGCCAACTAGACTCTCACTAATGCTTTATGGAAAGACTAAAGATGTATGTCAGAATCTTATACCATTACTGTTGTTTTTGTTTCATTCATAAAAAGTCTGTAATTATTCAGAGTATCCCATAATTTATAAAGTATATGTAATTATAGAATATAATATCGCATATCGAAGCGGTTTCAGACGCTATAGGTCTTGTTATTATATTCAGTTCAAAGTTATGATCAGTTCCAAAGAACATGTTTTTTTTTCTTCACTTCAGTTGAAAAAGCACTTGTTTTTTTTTTCGCTTATGTTTCAAAGCACATGTTTATCCACTTCTTGAAGGATTTATTTTCTTTTTTCTTCTTCTAAATTCATGGTATAGTATTTTTCTTATAATTTTCTACATACATATTATAATAATGTGTTATGAAGCGAAAACAACTGAAGTCACGCTATAAATCTAAAGCAAACAAGATATAGATGGCATGGGATCAACAGATGCTATACACTTTATAATATATTACGCAGTTAACACAATTACTTGACTATGACGGAGATGTCAAATAAAGTAGAGAGTGAGTGGTCTCATTGCAATGGTCATGGTCTGTTGAATTGCAAACTAAAATATCACATATTATCTAACAACGAATGGAGTCGTCATATGAAGGCGTGTATTGTCTCATATTGACCGACACGCTCTGTAGGCTTCCAAAATAAAATATAACATATTATCTAACAACGAATGGAGTCATCATATGAAGGCGTGTATTGTCTCATATTGACTGTCACGCTCTGTTGAATTGCAAAATAAAATATAACATATTATCTAACAACGAATGGAGTCGTCATATGAAGACGTGTATTGTCTCATATTGACTGTCACGGTCTGTAGAATTGCAAAATAAAATATAACATATTATCTAACAACGAATGGAGTCATCATATGAAGACGTGTATTGTCTCATATTGACTGTCACGGTCTGTTGAATTGCAAAATAAAATATAACATATTATCTAACAACGAATGGAGTCGTCATATGAAGGCGTGTATTGTCTCATATTGACTGTCACGGTCTGTAGAATTGCAAAATAAAATATAAAATATTATCTAACAGCGAATGGAGTCGTCATATGAAGGCGTGTATTGTCTCATATTGACCGACACGCTCTGTAGGCTTGCAAAATAAAATATAACATATTATCTAACAACGAATGGAGTCGTCATATGAAGGCGTGTATTGTCTACTATGGACTGTTACGGTCTTTACGCTCGCAAAATTAAATATAAGTCAGATTGAACACGACATTATATCACTGATGTTCGTCACGTTACAATTTGTGAGTACACCTGGGGATTTGTAGCGTCACACAGGTAATACTATAGCTTTTCGATAATGCTATATTTTGTGGCGGATTCAATTTCATGAATATTTGTTGCTGCTGAACAGAACAATATAATTTTAAATCATGCACGAATATGTATGTTTCACAATGTTGACAATTTTAAACCGATGACAGACTTTGCAATAAAACAAGATTTTGCAATAAAATATCGTAATACAATTTGATCTATGAAACGCTGAATAAATTGCCATGCCTTAGTATGATAGGTATTTCACTGTATAAAATTACATTACTGATATCAAGATATGCTCTGGAAAAGGTTACTTGATAATAGTGCATAATGGTCACGTGTGCCAGTATGTGTGTGTGGGGTGTGTGTGTGTGTGTGTGTGATTTTGATTTTTTACGCAGCTTTAAACAAAAATTCAATCAAATCGCTACGATGTCTGCAGTGAGACAATTTATAGTGATGTCTAGCACTGGGGCATCATGCCGCAGACATATAGCATGATATCCCACCCAGTCACATCCTGACATCAGGCCGACCAGTCTTACCACTCACCTCTTAATGCTGAGCGCCAAGCGAAGCAACTGTTAGTACCATTTTTGTAAGTCTTTGTATGATTCAGAAGGGGGTCGAACTAATAATGATAAGAATAGTACAGAAATAACACGTACTAATTGTACATAATAGTCGCGTAAGAACAGTGCAGAATGATCGCGCAATGATCGTTCATGGTAATCACTTATTATAGAACAATAGTACATTATGGTCACTTTACAGTAGTACAGAATGGTTCTGTAACATCAGCACACAATGGGGTCACTGAATAATAGTACACAATGGTCACGGACACAATGGTCACTGAATTATAGTACACAATGGTCACTTAACAGTGCACAATGGCGGATAATGGTCAATTAACAATTGTACAGAATGGTCACTAGACAATAGTTCAGAATTGCCCTTAAACAAAAGTGCATAACAGTCACTGAATAATAGTGCAGAGCGAAACAAGGTTAAAAAAACACACCAGCAACTTGAGGAACTAGTAACGTAGCGCGTGCCGCATGAACAAAACCCACAAACATGCTGTCTAGTAGTATTTCTCTGACTACTATTTACGTGCATGGTAAATGATTGATATTTCTATGTTTCCAGACAACATATTCTCAAAAGCGGTAACTTGAAACTCAAAGAACGAAAACATGTATGTTCTGTAACTTGCGTTAAAATACAGTTTGATTTTATGTGTGTATTTATGACTTTGGTTCATCTTCAACCACTTAGATGTACTCATATTAGAATATGTGCAAGCCATACAAATATGACATTAGGTCAACGAATACTGTGGTTGAGGATACAACAATGAATGGTCAGAAAATCTTCTTCACGTGTTGGTGACACCTTTCATTATTTTCGAAAATTTATCTCGATTAACTTGGAAGCAATACAATTTATACCGCTGGGTTTTTCCTTGAATATGCTTTCCAGGGGCTGTTTTTGGAATATTATTGGGAGGGAGTGCGGATGAATGAATCAAAGAAGGCAACGGGTATGTGTGATGGAACCTCTTGAGATTTAATTATTTCCAGGACACAATTCCAACAATCTAACTGTATATAAAAGTTACTCCTGAAAACGTTGCTAATATTTCGCGCCTATTCTGCCCCCATCCTTCCACCTTTTCAGAATCCACGACCCTCTTTGACCTAAAATGCTTCGAAACAATATCATGATTTTCTTTCTTAACGTATAATTACGAAGAAACCACATAGCTGTATAAAAATGGCTGGAAAAGCAAAATGATCAACTCTTTGAACATAAAGGTATCATTTGACTTAAAACTAGGCATAAATTAATTGTATTAATTTACTTAGGTTTAAAAAAAAAACTATGAAGTGGCAGTTTATGTCACAAATGAGACGAATCATGAAATAGGAACAGCGCCATCTCGTGCTACATTATTTTCTATATTATACATATTTGATGCCACAAAATTTTAGTGATGTCTATGTGATAAAAGCATCATATGTGATAAAAGCATCATATACTTGTAACATTTATTCCTGAAGAGCACTATTTAACTGTATGAGCAACTCTTTGTATTTATCCAACTGAATGAGTTAATATCATGGAACTGTAATACAAAATGGTATCTCAAAATACCGATCTTTGTTAGCGGTGTCTATGGCAGTTCAAAATTTGCAAATTAAAATGCCAATCAATAATCATATTCGATTGTTGTCTCTCAGACTTCAAGCATCTACAGGAGGGCACTGTAGAGATACCGTAACAGTACCCATTGTACGTGTACAAACAAAGTCTAGTAGTCCCCTGACACTTGGTTATGTTTATATTTTGCTAGCATTGAGAATACATATGATCATTAAACCCGACAAGCCCTCTCAAATGTATTGTAAATGTAAATCGAATCCCAAACTTTCGTTATCCACATGAACCAATTTGACGATACCAGAGAGAAACTTACCATTTAGTGATTTGTGATAAGCAGCACAAACTCCACTGATTTGTGATAAGCAGCACAAACTCCACTGATATATATATATATATATATATATATATATATATATATATATATATATATATATATATATATAGAGAGAGAGAGAGAGAGAGAGAGAGAGAGACAGAGACAGACAGACAGACAGAGAGAAAAAGAGACGGAGACAGAGAAAGATACAGATAGAGACATAAAGGCAGACAGACAGATACAGACAGAACGAAAATATATCAAAGGGGTAACGATGCAATATTGAATTTATGAAACGAGTTTAATAATGTCCTGCTTTTGCGAGCCTTTAGGAAGGAGGGATTAAACACGTTTGCCAAGATTCCAGCCATTCAGTAATTAGTATAATGCAGAAATGTGGTAATATATATAAAAAAAATGAAACTGACACACACACACACACACACACACACACAAACTTGCAAACTTGGATGTTAGATATGCGTGATAACTACTGCAAAATAGTTCAAAGTCACACATGTAAAAATGCACTATGCACTGGACCTAATTTACATTGAACTGTTAAGATAATCTGAATGAGAGTCTGAAAAGATTGAATTGTAAGGATAATTTATTAAGAACAGATAAGTGTATAAAAAAAAAAAACAATTCTACACATAGTTTAAAAACAATTTATTTTTATGTTGATTTTCCAGACTATATTAAACGTACAAATCAGAATCGGTATCCTCCTAAGCTAAAGTCACTCAATGTCTTGTTCTGCTTAAGCTCCTGCAAAATGAAAAATAAATAATGCTTGAACAAAGTCATAACACCTAAGAAATGCTTACTTATGTACAAGTCAAGTTAACGAGTGTATTGAAACTTTATTTGCTGTACTTAGGGTTACATGTTAAATTTGCACGCACTTGTCAATTCAAACAAGTGGATCGTGAAATTAATTTGCATAAAGGTAGATTTTATTTGTCCAGATAATTCACTTTAGTAAAATAAGATGGATGTAAATTGTAGTTGCCTGTACCAAATTTTAGTACGTTACTTTGCAATTTAGAAATGCCTCCACTTTTGGAAACACAATTCCCCAAAAGTTCTAATCCAGTATTTTTGAAATAAGAGCAAAATTCCTGAAAATCTGACGGTACATGCAACAATACTTGTAAAATTGGTAATTTGTAAATTATGAAGCAGAACAACTAACTTGGATGAAAAATTTAATGTTGTTCTTGTAGTTTTCTTTAACATTTTTATTTAAAACTTTATAACGTTTAGATAATTGTAAAATCCAAAACAGTTTTGGAATGAGATAACGTTTAAGTCTACTTCAAAATCTATTATTTCCTTTAAAAGCATTGATTCTTCCTAGTACCAAACTGCAGCACCAATACTTCATTTTTTTTATGAACAAGACCATGCACACAATAATCAATTCGGAAAATGGAAGAAATTTGACAAAGACATAAAGATAGGGCTTGCACAAGACTTTGCACATTTGGTAGAATATTCCAAGTAGTTCCATCGAAATTTGTATGTATCCTCCAATCACATAATGACCCATCATTTACATACTTATCACTTTCAACCAATAATATATCAATAATAATAATAATAATAATAATAATAATAATAATAATAATAATAATAATAATAATAATATCAAAATAATGATATGGCTTATTCACGTCGGTAATTATCAAAACTGAATTACCTTTTAATGTGCATTTCCTATTTTAAATATATACATATCAGCATGCATTCGTCTATATGAACATTAACTTCTATTAATTTTGGTTGTAATTTAATATATTTTATTATAGTTGATGTTGTAAATATAGTTTGTCAAGAACAATAATTATTATTTTCTTGAGCTAAGCTTATGCGCAACTTGCAAAAACCTCGAACTATACCACTTTATTATGTAAACCCATCCCCTTTCCCGCTATTTTAATTGAGAACCGCGCCAGCCTCCTCGTCTCCCTCCCCCGGTCTATCAACATAATTTATTCCTTACGAGTCAGATAAGGGTTACATGAAAGCTCCAAAAACTTTGTCATTTTAAAAATGGATTGAATAGGTTGGCCAAATGACCATGTTTTCTTTGTTTGGAAATGGCGCCGCCACGTGGCATGATATTCACATGCTTAGTAACGCGTCAACAGATATGATGAAACAACCAGCCATAAAGAATCTCTCTACCAAAATAGCAAAGTCAGTTTATGCAACTGAATATGTGAATTGTAGATTAATTAACTAATGTACATACCTGGACGGTTGAAATTAGCAGACAATACATCGTCTCAGCCACAAACGTTTTTTTCTTCCGGTACAGGAAAACAAATTTCGGTTCGTATATTTAAAAAACAAAATGGTAAAGACAACGATAGCATATTCAATTTCTGATCATAAAAGCTTACGAATACAATAAATTCCCACAAAATTGTAAACTTCAATCAGTTATTTCTTTATGAAATAAAACTATAAAAGTAAAATTTCGAAACTGTCAGTGTTCCTCCTGATAGAGTGAAGCTCAACAAAACAATGGCACACAACATTATTTATTGTACACGTTGTAATGGTCAATACACAAACGTGCCATTTGTAATTTTATGTAATTTTTATTTTTTTATTTTTTTTTATTTTTTTTAGCTTAGAGGGGCCCCGAGTGGCCGAGTGGTCTAAAGCGCTTTCCGTTACAGATCACTGCCATCTCACCTCTGTCTGCGTGGGTTGGAGTCTAAGATTCGGTTAATGTAGTTATGTGAGAAAGCTTGCCAGTAGCTTCTCGTGGGTCGGTGGTTCTTTCCGGTTTTTTTCCGGGTTCTTCCTCCACCATTAATATTGGCCGCCATGTATAGCCTATATTGTGCTTAAAAATGGCGTTAAACCATACAAAATAAATAAATAAAATTTTAGCTTAGAGAGCTGTTCAAAGTACATTCATTTATGATGTTTTAGCAACGTTGCTAGGACGTTATATCCCCACGTAACCAAATCAGAACCACCCAACAACTTGTGAAAACATTGTGTGTTAGCTGGGCTGAAATGTTAAGAAATCAAATTAAAGAACTACAAATACGACATCATAAAACAGGTGCATTAGTGTGTGAACGCATTGTAGCCAAGTCTAAAGAATGGTTCATGCACTTTTTCATGTTTGACGTATTCGGCTATGATCACTGTATGTAGAGGATATCAAATGTGTAATGATTTAATACCGAATTTATGAAACGAGTTGAATAACGTCCAGCTTTCTCGAGCCTTGGCGAGCAAAGGCTGGATAACATTCAACGAGTTTCATAAATTTCATGTTAAATCATTACCCATTTGAGATTCTTTTTGTCACTTTGTTTTTATTTCAGTTTAAATTATTTAGGTAGGAAGGAAAACGAATAATTTCGTTCATTCTCACAAACGGTGCACCTTTCATTTGTTGTGCATAAAATATAGTCATAAACAAAGTTCAACTAGTAAAAGTAGATTGTACTTTTTTTTACAAACTATAAATGTATATTTAAAAAACTTTCATCCGGATAAACAGAACATTTTATAACGACAAAATCATTTCTCAAGACAGAATGATCAATGCGATGTGATGCCACATTGGTTGATACGGTACACAGTAAGCTTTGAGTACATGTTTACCCTAAAATGTCACTTTCAAAACTAAACATTACATTGTTGCGATTTTCATGTGAAATAGGATAACGGAATGCAGAAATTCCAACATTTACTGCAATGCATTTGTGACCGGATATTTGGAGTCTTGACATAACAAACCCCAGAGGATGTAACATATCCATATTCAGATAGCCGAGATAATCTTTCCTCGAGTTCAGAAGTGGCCGCCAAATATGATAATTCAAAACAAAAACATTCCAGAAGTTGGGGTTTAAAATATTTTCCCACGATTCCAGCCAATCACTAAAGAGGAAACTGCACACTAATTTTATTGGCTAATTTGGACCAATCAGAATCACTTTAAGTGATATCTTAACGTGTGATAATATCAAATATATGAAACTGCACATACTATTGGAACACTACCTACTATGTGATAAGAATGAGTACGTAATTCATCTTTAAAACGATTCATCTTATCTGTATTTTAGGATAACTTTTTCAAATAATTACTACTGTGCTTCGTACGTGTATTTAATATATATTTTATAACTGCTGCGAACATTACTTTGAACGTATATGATTCCCTATCTCAAGTTAGATAATTTGGTTTCTATTGAATTTTAGCTATTTACCCATTTATTGCATGTCTTCTAACTGAATTGCCAAATAAATAACATTTAATGGAAGCAAGCAAGCTCAAAGTGCGCTAATAAAGCCCTCCATGAGGAAAAACATCAGGACGTTTTGCAGTGGCTTTATTTGGGTAGTCATATATTGTGTTAATGAAAAGAGCAATTGACCATGTTATTTAATTTGTATAGCACGCAGATCTGAGGAATGACAAACTTGATCAATACGAAGCAAAGAAATCTAGGTTCATGTCCCATACAAGTTTGTAGATTAGTCTTTGCCATGGCTATGAATTGCATGGAAAATCTATATCGATACCACAATTTCTTCCCCAGCAAATTGTGTTGGCGCCGCTTTTGTTATCTCCATTTTTTTTTTTACATTCCCAGGACTTGAAACAAGATGCAATCAGAGGAGTCATTCAAGCAAACCCTCAGTTTTGACAGAAAGTGGATAGCTTGGTTTTCTTTCTTTGACATTTCATCTTGCTTTATAAATCACCCCTTCTATGTTGGGAATGAGCCAGAAGTTAAAGATAAATCAGCCAAAAGTTAGAGCTGTAAAATCAAACAAAGCGCAAAAAGTCAACAATATAGCTCAACAGAAAGAATAAATGAAAAATGTAAAGAGAGAGAGAGAGAGAGAGAGAGAGAGAGAGAGAGAGAGAGAGAGAGAGAGAGAGAGAGAGAGAGAGCTATCAGATTAGGTGTTGGGGGTATTTTTACTCAAACATTTCAAAATAATTATTTTGAAAGGGCACCAAGCAAACGTCTGTGTCCATTTACAATATATGCATAATACCCAATACACGTGCTCAAGAATAAAATGTTGGTCAAATTTCAAGTGACAAGTGACTATACGTTTGAGTGTGGACGTTTGTTTTAATAAAAGCAATGATGAAGAAACGATGTCTTTAAATAAAGACAAGATATTTAAACGGACCCATTTGCAAGCATATCTCCTTTTACTGATGCAATTCTAACATGTTTCAAGAAATTTCATCTATAACTTTCTCCCTAATTAATGATTCTTTAAACTCTGTTGTTTATTTAACTGTTAAGAAAACTAATATCATTATTAGCACGTGGATATCACAAATACGTCGATTCAGACTGTCTGTAATAAAACACGACCGCGCCGTGATCGATTCCTTCAATACAGCAGTGGAGTTGTTTCCGATGACGGAAGAAACGGAGATGAAGTACTATCCAACCGGTAAGGCAAGCTAAATACACAATTCAAATTCTTCTATACTAAAGGTTACCGGTTTAATCGAATCGTCAAATATTTGAACAAAATAATTGCGTGTAATTGTCCGTACAATACGGGAAACAAACCAATTCTGAACGTATGCTCCATTCACATGAAAGTTTTTTTTTAAGAGCATGCAAGTTACTATTTGTATGGATGGATAATTTTCCAACATGTTTCAGCAAGCTTTCATCAATCAATTTCCATGTATGTATGTGCGGGCGAACACGTATGTATGTATGTATGTATGTATGTATGTATGTATGTATGTATGTATGTATGTATGTATGTATGTATGTATGTATGTATGTATGTATGTATGTATGTATGTATGTATGTATGTATGTATGTATGTATGTATGTATGTATGTATGTATGTATCTCTCTCTCTCTCTCTCTCTCTCTCTCTATATATATATATGTGTGTGTGTGTGTGTGTGTGTGTGTGTGTGTGCGTGTGTGTGTGTGTGTGTATTTATGTATATTTCCTTGCTGACTTTGTCACCATTTCCTTCAACGGGACAGCAACCTTCTTGTAACGTTAACAATGAAGAAAAGTATGTGTTATTGGAAGGAACATTTTACCGTATCATTGATTATCAAGCCATGATAGCCTCCTCTTTTAATATGAAATTTGTAATTATCCATCCATGTCAAAGAACATGTGATTTGCAATTTTTAAAAAATTACAAGGATGACCATTCCGTCACCTTGGAATATTGAATATTCGTTGTCATGCAGCTTGAAATATATTTTAAAAGCTGTTTGTGTCTTATATATATATATATATATATATATATATATATATATATATATATATATATATATATATATATATATATATATATATATATATATATATATGTGTGTGTGTGTGTGTGTGTGTGTATAGCATGTGTGTGTGCAGTCATTTGTGACTGTTTTAATGCATACATTACACCATATGTGGATTTTACAGTTATTTGTGATTTTTAATATATGAATACATCCATTACAACATACGCGTCTTTTTTTAGTCATTTGTCCCTTTTTAATATATGAATCTATATAGTACAGCATAGATGCGTATTTATATGAGCTAATAATACTCATAACGTAACAAATATTTTTGATAACTTTGTCTATCTGCAATAATATTTGACAGTGAATGAAATCCCAGAAAAAGATGCGAATAAGCTACGTTTCTAGTTGAAATCATTAAAACCGACATTACAGCCTAATTGAAGACCATTGTGGTAGCCTTCTCACAACCTAGAAAAAGATCTCAGCAAGCGTTACTACAATGTTGTCTTTCTTTTCGTTCAGCTAAATTCTTGACCGGTCGAAACCTATTGCATAGTACTGCTGGTGTAACTGAAGCCCACTGATGTACTGGCAGGACCAGATTTAGACATGTTGTTGTTGTTGTTGTTGTAGTTTTAGGGTTTAACGCCATTTTTCAGCACACGATAGGCTATACATGGCGGCCAGTATTATTGGTGGAGGAAGAATGCTGGAAAAAAAACCGGAAAGAACCACCGACCCACGAGAAGCTACTGGCAAGCTTTCTCACATAACTACATTAGCTGAATCTTTGACTCGAATCCAGGCTGACAGAGGTGAGATGGCAGTGATCTGTAACGGAAAGCGTTTTAGACCACTCGGCCACTAGGGGCCTCATGGATTTAGACATGGTGAGGCCCTAAGCTATGGGAATCTGCAAAGGCCCTGTATTGTAAGTGTTAACAGAGAATAAGGCTGAGTACAGCTGTTCACCCTGTGAACCGGATAATATCCTCGGTATAACTGTAGCCCATAGACGTATTGGATACTATCCCAGGTATACAGCGTCGAATCTGCCTAAGCAAACTAGAGGGCCCAACCTCGGAGAGGGCCCTAGCCAAGGGGCCAACATGGTACACATTGAGGACACATGACACGGAAAATTACCAAAAACAGGGGGCCACGACTCTAGGGGTCCTGGGTCTCTATGTCCGGACCTGCAGGTATAGCTAAAGTTCATTGATGTATCTGGTACTACCCCAGGTATAACTGAAGCTCATTGATGTATTAAGTTATACCATACGTGTAATTGAGACGAATGGACATATTGGGTAATATTCGGGATGTAACAGAAGCCAGTTGATTTATTGGTTAATATGTTGGGTGTAAATGAAGCCAATTGATGTATTGGGTAACATTCCCGGTGTAATAGTAGCTATTTTATTTATTGGATAATATCCTGGGTGTAACTGACGCCAATTGATGTATTTGGAAATATCCCGGAGGTAACTGAAGCTATTTGATGTATTGGTAAATATCGCAGGTGTAACTGAAGCCAATTGATATATTGGATAATATCCTGTGTGTAACAGAAGCAAATTGATTTTTGGGTAATATCCCGGGTGAAACTGGAACAAAAAAGGTTTGTTGGGAGTCTGTATGCATAATATACGTTAAGTTTAAATTTTTTTTCTTCAGTGTAACACCATCTTGCAATATAACAGTTTTAAAGAAAAGATTGCACCATGAAGTTCAATGCACTCACTTTCAAATGTTGATCTAATATTTGATGAGTCTTTAAAACAAGATATGTAATGCAGTCTAGGAATGCGGTAGTACACCGGAAGTAGTAGTGAATCACAAGCATACTGCTAGGTCATACAGCATCAACCTAGGCTTGTTCTTCTTCTCGTATATGTATGTTTATTAACATCTTGATAGTACGTGCTCTGGCAAAATTAATTAATTAATTAAAGCGTATTTTATCATTGGGTGGTATAATTGAGCATTCAGCTGGTGTTCTTGCACGAATATACGGGCAAGAAACAAAATACTTATTAAGATAGCTAAGGCATTACTCGCACCTCAATACGAAACTCAAATGATTGAATCGGAAATAATGTACAGAACAGAATAGAATAGGTATATTACTGACCATAAACACACCCACACAGACAGACGAACAACACACACAGACATACACACACAGACACACACACACACACACACACACACACACACACACATACATACATACATACATACATACATACATACATACATACATACATACATACATACATACATACATATATATATATATACTATCGAGGTAGCATGGCTTACAGTCTGTAAAGAAGATGTGGTAGACAGAGGCACTGACTGGTATGGTATCATTCGTCATTGGCATTATGATACCGACTGATCCCGGTTAACTGGCATGTGACGAACAATCGGTTTTATTGGTCGGGTATTACATTCGATCATATCTTTCGTGTCAATATTGAATCATTTGAGCTTCATATACACCTGTGTATAATGTATTTCCTTCGTCATATTTTTTAAAAACATTGTTTAGAAATTGTCTCTTTAAAGTTGTTTACGTCTCCATAATATATACCTTTGTGCGTACATGTTCTATCTCTTTTCGTATAAATATGACCTATTGATTTCACCATACCCGCCCCCCCCCCCCCAATCAAAATGCGGACATAATAATAATAATAATAATAATAATAATAATAATAATAATAATAAAATAATAATAATAATAATAATAATAATAATAATAATAATAATAATAATAATAATAAATTATATATTATTTTGCCTTCGACTCTGAACATCACCATATATCCGTGTTGTTATTTTGCCTCCGAACGTTTTACTAATCAAAACAAAAACAATGCAGAGTTCTCATACATTTCTTGAATAGTTGTTTTCTAATGTTTTCATGCATTTTTTGTTTTCATAAAAACACAAGTGTGCTTATTAATCCGTTACTAATTAATTGTGAGGGTGTATGAGTGTATGCGTGCGTTTATTTTGTGATATAAACAAAATTGTCGAATTAACATCTGCAGACTAATGCGAACATGTCATGGTAAAAGCAAAGCACATCTACATTGATGACTTTATATTGAACAATGTATTTTGTACACTGAAGTATGTATGTTAATATTGCACCCTTTCTTTATAAATATGCAGTACTTAGTTTCCGTCCAATGGCTTCAAATTAACTTGTATGGACCTTTTTGTAATAATTATATTTATTTAATGCCTGCAAGATATATTACGTTGTAATTACAGGGCATAAACGTGTTTGGTACAGCGAAAAAAATCAGAGAATGTAACAATGAGTTAAGAAAGTAAACGACAGTATTAATGGTTGCTCATGAGAACAATTTGTGTTTTTAAGCTTCTAACAAAACTGTATCATATACTGAACTTGTGTTTGAAGCTTTTAACATTGCATCATATACTAAATTTTTGTTTGAAGCTTCTAACATTGTATCATATACTAAAAAAAATTTTGAAGCTTCTACCATTGTATCATATACTAATTTTTTGTTTGAAGCTTCTAACATTGTATGATATATTGAGTTATTTTCTGAAGCTTCTAACATTGTATCATGTACTGAACGTTTGTTCGAAGTTTTTGACAATGTATTATATCTTGAGTGTCTGATTTGGTTTTTAAAAATTAACCCCATTATTAATTATTGAAATACTCTTCAATTTTCTCTGACATCTTTTTCTTAATTTATCAACGAACGCCAAACAAAAATTTCCCAAAACGTTCATAAACTTAGTCGTTAATACATGTTAGAAAATGTAATTACATAATTTTCAATCAAGTTCATTGTAACAGTACTAATTATTACAAACACGATTTCAACTGAATTTAACATTATAAATATAACAATAAAATCGTAGTTGATTCTAAAAATATATCTGTGATAAGGTGTGTTAAATACATAATGAGAAATCATACTCATTAACTAACGACGATGCAAGTAATTATAAAGAAAACTTTTATATTTGTTAAGCCACCACAATTAAACAGGTAAAAATCATGCTTTCATAATTTGTTAAAAATATACTGCCTCGGCAAGTTTTATTGTACACATTTGCGTAATTCATATGTATCCATTCCTCCTAAAAATGATTAAAGATTATGCGATGTTAAATTACGTTATGATAAATTGCATTTTATCAGAGACACTGTAATTTAATGGTCTTTCTGTCCTAAAAGATTTGATTTTCGTTAGGAAAAGAGAAACAGCATATCATGAATTGCCTGTATACAGTAGTAACGGAAACAATTTACAATAATTAGAATTGATGTCTTATTCCACTGTGGGACTATAGAAACAGGATAATTGTTCATTATTTACCGTTTTCCTTTCGTGAAAGCACTATTTGAATCCAGCAGGGATTTCTTGGCAATCTTCGGCAGTTGTGTTACTAACTAAGGACTGAATGGAAAATATATCAATGTATAGAAAAATAAACCTACGGCGGCCCAATATTTCCTATCGAACATGGAACCAATTACATTAAGGCCAACAATTAACGAGTATTTTTCAATATGTTTCTAATATGTCAAAACAAAAACATATTTATTGGACATATTTGACATTATTGTTTTAATAAATGAGCAAAAACTATAAATGTGACCTACCTTTCCACGGAAGTAACTATCTTCAAAATTACCTGTCGCTCCTGGATTGTAACTTAAAAAGGAAATGACTAGAAGACTTTCTGGGGATTATATTTGAAATGAACATCGAATTCTGGTCACGTGGGGTGATTTATTATGAAATAAACAAGGATGAATCGATAAGGTTTTAAGCACAGCCCAGCTTGCTGATATCGGTTTCTTTTGTCGATACTGAAACTCTCCGCGCAGAGGACCATTTTCCCGTAAATGAATAATCTTGCGGGTACCGCCTCCTTTAGCGCAAGAACTCCACACAAACGATACTAATGACCTAAAGAGATAACACGCTGTCAGAAAGAGGTGGTTGAATAGTCTTTGCAGCACACGTGGAACTATGCTTTGGAAATTATCTGGTATTGAAAATAGTTGTGAGATATATGAACTAATGAAACGATCAATACAGACACTGATTGGCCATCCCAGGGGAAGGGTGGAGGAAATAAGAAATGCCGTTTATTGTAAAGTGATGAAAATTACACATATTGGAATCGGCCGTTTACAAACCACAATTAACCGCTGTGCGCTTTGATTGTAGGTCTTAGGCCAGCCAGTTTTATCATTATACATCTACTATTTGATGAAATTAAATGTGATATCTACATTGCACATGTACTATTTGGTGATATTAATTGGGATATCCACATTTAGCCACAATAATTTCGCAATTAAATGCGTAGTTGACTGTTGTATTTGCCATAACGTAGACAACCACATAGAATTTCCTTTAACACAACTATTTGTTTCCGACACACACTTCAATGACCGCGATGGTCATAACTCGCATTTCTTTACGCCTGTCTATCACAGTACATCTACAACAAAGTTAATATACATACGACAACTGTTCAATGCCAGAAATTTTGCGGTTCTAACTCTTGCCACAATTTTGGATATTATCCATCCGCCGACGAACTTGGCGGACACCACGCATGATGCATATTTAAATTCAAGCAAAATAGTTCCAAACAGTTGAACCCTTTACTTTATTAAAATGACTTGCAAAGGATCAATCTATTTGCCTTGATCGTAACTTAAAACTATGCAAAATTTATAGTAAAACTGTGTTAACAACCGTTTAAGCACAATATTTAATATCCCTGCTCATCGCAGTACTTCCGTTGTTCGAAGTGTGTGGTTTTGGTAAGTTTTGAAGCCCTTTAGTTTCGGAGTTAAACAAGTTTTGCATGAAGTCCGCAATCCTAAACATAAGGAAGTTTGGTGGATCGAACTGTTATAGTAAGTTGAAATATATCTTGCTGCAGATCGGATCGGATTTAGGCAATCTGTAATAAACGGTATCAACTTAAAGATATTCTCATCAGTGGATACAATATAATTATAGCGATAGAATTCAGTAAAATAATGAAAATAATTTTGATAATAATAATAATAATAATAATAATAATAATAATAATAATAATAATAATTATTATTATTATTATTATTATTATTATTATTATTATTATTATTATTTGATTTATGATGTTTTTTTATTCTTTAAACTAACATTAAAATATACGATTAATATTCAGAAGAAAACATCACTAAACTTGAAGATGTCTAAACTTTTGCCTTGGGGTACTCATTTTGAGAAGTGCCCCTCTTCTGACATGTTTTCCCATTTTTGTTGTAAAGAGTCCATTTGTTGTTTGGTGCTCAGGTGACGGAATGGTCAAAGGAGCTCCCTTTCACAATTCATTTGGACATCTCATTCATGTGCACGTGAGTTCGATTCTCGGATCGATCAACGTTGTTATCTGAATATCTGAGAAAACTTGCCAAGGGCTTCCTGTGGGCCGGTGGTTTTTCGCGTCTTTTAAGGGTCTTCTTCCGCCAAATACAGTGGCCGCAATCTATAGCGTCCCGCTGAAATATGGTGTTAAACGCGAAAAAAAGAAAACAACGAAAACCAAAAAGCTGATAACTAGACTGAACAAAACACATGAGAATGTTCAACAGCGATAAAACAAATAATGTGTAATGATTGATTGATTGATTGATTGATTTTTTTAACGGTGCACCAGCACATTTAGGTAATTTAGTGCCATACAATAGGTTGTATGTATACATGTTTAAAAATAATAAAAGGTTTAATATCGACCAGCGATAATGAAAACCAAATAGTACAAAGTACAATGGTAAGATGTTGGTAACAGTAAAATATGAAGCTTCCCAATCAACGGGAGATGTAAATGGTGTATGTTGATGAAAAGATGTTGAAAATAAGGGGCGGTATTTACATTAGATAAAAATGCTCTCGGTGATGGCATACAAGTTATATTTTAAACTAAAAATTTACTTCCTTCAGGAAATATAAATTACAAGTGATATGTATAGTTTCAAAAGGTTCCTTCATGTCATGTACATTATAATACTTAACACGCGTAGGTTGCAGGTCGAAACACTCGGTCATAAAGTGCTTAACAGTGATTGGTTCATTGCAAGTAACGCATTCTGGTGGATCTTCACCTTTTGGTATGCGGGAATGGGTTATATATGTATGACCAATTCTGATTCTTGCAATGACTACCTCCTCCCTACGGAGGTAATGACGTCATCTATGTAACACCCGGAGGTACGGCTAATAGTGCTTCCGTTCACAGCACTAGTCCGCATATAAAGCTGATAATAATGTTATATTCAATCTGGTCCATGATCATTGTGATTACTTAGGTGTATGTTAATGTTATTGTCAATCTGGTCGTAAGACCATATTAACGTTTGCTTAAACTAAGAAAAAAAGAATCGATTAAACCGTACAAACATTCAAGTTTCCAAAATATAAATTTCTTTTCCTAAAATATAAAATTAAACAATGTGAAAGAATAAAAAAAAAATAACTTACAGTGTATGAATTTATATAATGTTATCCTTAATTGTACTTTTATTTTCACATCAATCCGGAAACTATCCAAAGGTATTCCGAACGAAGGTTACGGATTAAAATGGTACTAACAGCTGTATCGCCTGACGCTCAGCATTGAGAACTTAGTGTTAGGACTGGTCAGTCTGATGTCAGGATAATTTAACTGTGTGGGACATGATGCTACCAGTGCTAGACCTCACAATTAACTGCTACACTGCACAATATTGTAGCTGTATGACTCAAATTGTTAAACCTATATAAAAAATCCAAGAACATAAACATAAACATATTTTCCACTCTGGAATTCCAACGAACATATTATAAATAAATTATTATTTCTTCTCTCTCTTACCAAACTGGAGCAGGAACTAAATACTCATAATGTGGTTCCTTAATTCCCTTATATAGTCTCCATGTGCGCACCAAATAAGCAAATTTTAAATCACATTAAAGATTTTCGAACATTTAAATTATTAGATCGTGAAAATAAGTTAACAGTCAAATTCTAACCGTCTCAAATTATTAGGTCAGTCAATAGCTAAAGCCTGCATGATATCTCTACCAGACAAAAACACTACTAGCATTATTTGCTTTCAAATTAATGAGTTCCGTATTTGACCTAAATATTTGTTGACTTAACCTTGACAATCAACCTCGATTTATGAATGGTATTTTGCGCGTGTTGTATGTATACCTTTACTAAAATATTTTTTCTATAAGTTTGGGACTTGTGATAGAACATTTAAATTATTTCGTATTTAATTTATTATACTTAAGTGTCCTTAGCTTATTGTTTCGACTCCACGATATATATATATATATATATATATATATATATATATATATATATATATATATATATATATATATATATATATATATATACATACATACATACATACATACATACATACATACATACATACATACATACATACATACATACATACATACATACATACATGGAATGATATTTACGTATGCTATTGCGGTCTAGCGGCGGCAGCAACTTTCGATCTTGATTTGACTGGAATCACGACAATATCCACCATTGCAGATGCACCAGTCTGTATTGTTTTCGGCGCTAAATCGTTTGTGGTTTGTGTATTTGGTGGTGAGAGCAAGTTTATCTTGATGCAACTGCAGTTGCTAATACGCATCTATTCCGACGTTCCTGCGTCAGCCTAGACCGGCGTCGATTCCATCAGTAAATTGCATTCGGTAGCAATCGAGGATAACATAATCAGTGCGGCTGAGTTTGAGACGATGCTGGCAGAGTATATAGTCACAGACTCTAAGCACAAATAAGAAACAGTGCTGCTGCAGATTTACAAACAGCAAAAATCGAGTAAAAAACGCGGTCTTAAGCAGCGTGTATAGAGTTATCGCTACCATAAATCGTCACTGACTCTCTCTGCAGAGAATTTATATCTTCACAGTCGCTGCAAACTAACTCAGAGTAGTACAGAAGTGGCTGTTTGATCATATTCGATACCCTATTGGGCCACGGACACGAGTACGAGACTGATTTTCAACCTTGACACACTAGATTCACATGTGTTTACACCTCTACCAGCCACTTGGCAACAAAATGACCAAAACATCTATGGGCCGAGTTGGGGGATCGCTTTTCGTGGTTTTTGGAGTCGAGGAAGAGTGGCCGGGAACCACAGAGTAGGGAAGGACGCAAACCAACCATTCATAGACTAGGAGTTAGCTTTGTCTACTTTTCACCGTTTAGTCAGCATGTTTGTATCATGTCTAGATGATTGTGATGCTTACAGCGATTATGTTATCATATACAACGATACCTGGAAAGGTTACTTAGAGACAAATCGGAAATTTTTTGACAGACTCGCTAATGCAAATTTCACAATTAATGTATCCAAAAGAGAGTTATATCGTGCTTGTGTTACATTTCTAGGACATATCGTGGGAAATGGACAAGTTACACCTATGTATGTTTCGGTCCAGGCTATCTCTGAACTCGCTATGAATGTCATTAAAAAGCAACTTATGCGAATTTTGGGCATGGCTGGATACTATGGGAACTTGTGATTCAATTTTTCCATTATTGCTGGATCCCTTACAAATTTATTGAGTAAGACAAAATGTCAGGATGCTTGTGATAAATTAAAGACCATATTTAAGAGTGCACCTGTTCCTTCAGCTCCACATTACAGTCAATCAGTTACAATGGCTATTTTTCTATATAAAAAAATTAATTACGCATCAAAGAAATTATTCCGCAATCGAGAAGGACTGCTGGGCATTGATATTGGCTTTGCATCATTTTGAAGTGTGTATCAGTTCAGATCCCTCTCCGATTATTGTGTTCAGATCCCTCTCCGATTATTGTGTTCAGTGACACAAAGTAAGAGGAAAAAATAGTCTAATAGCAGATGCACTTTCACTTATATACAAATATTATATAGTTGCATATATTCTTTAAGGCATTGATAAGAATTCATCTTATGTAAATTTGAAACTCGTGTATATTTGCCTAAAAATTAAAAGAAACCTTTATTGCAGATATCTTGATTTTGCTCAGTGGGATGATGCGTCATAAAAAATCAGTCTGAATTGTTTTTTTTTAGTTAGATTTGTTATTTATTTATTGCATTCTGTGGAAAAGTATATGTTGGACATTGCCTTCTTTATAATCAAATTCATTTTCTACTTAACCTGAATCATTGATTTGTTTAACTTCTGTATTTAAAAAAAAAGTAATACATAGCCAACTGTTCCTTATGAGTATTGGTTTAATATTAGGATTATTATAAATAGAAGCAAATATATTTATTTGGATCTAGGTCTCGGTTATTGCAATTTGCCTGCAAATATACCTGGCCAACCTGATATATTCCATATTTTAATTTTAGTAGCAGACCATCAAATTGTAACTATGATTTTATATTGCTGACATCAGGAACCTTCTAAAATGTTATTTTCCATTAAGTAATAGTTTGTATTTGCCTGAAATCAAGCAGATAACTATATATAATTGTTGTTTTACATGAAATTAGTCATTCGTGCTTTACGATCAGAAGAGAATCAATTCTAGTATTGCTGTGTCCAGTAGTTCATTTGTGCTAGAATTTTATCTATTCAAATATGCTGACGGCCATATTGATCAGTAGCATGTACTAAAACTGGCGTTAAAACCAGACACCATCTATCTAACACCGTTAAAAAATTGCACTATTGTTGCTGTTTGTCATATTAGCCTCAAGATAATCTGGCTTAAGTCAAACCCAATACAGTCTCAAATACATACAATAAAGAAAGATGCAATGATGTACACAGGCCCCGCCCAATAAAATATAAAAATATGCACATGTACACAAACAAACACACACAGTACAACAAGGACTAATGTAATTACGACCTATGACAGTAATAAGCAAAAGAAAGAAAGAAAGAAAGAAAGAAAGAAAGAAAGAAAGAAAGAAAGAAAGAAAGAAAGAAAGAAAGAAAATAATTATTCAATTTTCAGTCTGTTTTTTTTTAAAAATACGGAAATATGTTTATCTCGAATTTAGTTGCTTTTACAATTTATGATATGGATGATTAGTCATATGGCGTTATTTAATGCTCGCACGGGCTATAAATTAAAACTTCATCGGTGCATTCTGACACACATAGAGCTATTTGATAACCATCCAAATGTCCTATTTTCTCATTATCGGACATTCGTCAAGTCTGATACATTTTTCTAATGAAGACAATTACCTTTCCTAAATGATTGTCAATATGATTAATGACTATATTTGCATTAACATGCTGGCTAGTGCATAAACTCAGCATTGGTTGTATCTGATTGTATTACCTTTTTTGTACGAAGAAACGAGTAGGTGGCATTGATTGGGATATTACTTTAAGGCTATGAATTTCGGTCCTGCGCGAGGAAAGACAAACTGATAGAGAATGCATATCATAAGTTCCAGATTGTATTTTCTGTTATTAATATAGTGAACAGGCATCTTAGATGAAGAATGATCTACTGTAGGCAAATAACCGTCCAGTATAACATAGAGTTGAAATAAGAAAATTAGCATTACCTTGTGACTTTCCTTCCTATTTCTCACATTGCCTTCGATACGTATATTCATATCTTTGTTTTATTTTAAAAATCAAAGCACATGCATAGTTTCATACATCTTGACTATATTTAGTTTTGCTGCCAAGAAGGCAGTGAAAAATAATATTGATAGTTATTATGGAGTTTATAACTTCGCAAGAACGCCTTCATCATGACCATTACATTGCAGGCTATAAACAAACGCCTGTACCGAATCTGGTAAATACAGATAGTCGGACCGGTCAGTAACATCAAGCCTTCTCTTCACCTCCACTACCCATCTCCCCAAGATTCTCACCTCCACCACAAAGAGTCATCCAAGGGCCTTAAGGCAAAGCCGGTCACACACGTGATACATCCTGTGTTCGGAATTCACACATACCATTTTGATAGACAATATTTGAAATATCACTGTAATACATTTTTCACATTTGATTCGATTCACTGGATCCCAGGAGCTTGAGCAAAATGATGACACCAAATGGTTACCGCAGCGGCAAAATAACTACACAGTTTGGTAAATGTATACCAAAGAGATGATGAGATTTGGACACAACTATAAAGATTTCAGCGGTGCTTTATAAAACAGGCTTGGAGATGTCAGTAATAATAATAATAATAATAATAATAATAATAATAATAATAATAATAATAATAATAAATTAATAATAATAGTAGGTCATTAATTGATATTTATTAATGTGTAAAAAAATCAATGACCTGTGGGTGATTGGGTTCGGTATAACTTATCTTGTATGACTGCAAACATGCATTATCTAGTTTTTGATTGATCTCATTTATCTGGTACTGGAAAATATTAAACATTTCCATAACTTTGATAAGAGAGTTTGAATTTGTTTAAAAAATTGTTCACAGTTAAACAATACAAATTAAGCTTGAACATTAAGGTTTCGGTGGCCTGTATTTCATCAACCAAAACTGTTTTAAAAGCAGGGACAAAATTGAAATTTGATGAAAGAAGAAGAAGAAGAAGAAGAAGAAGAAGAACCAGAAGAAGAACAAGAAGAAGAACAAGAAGAAGACGATGATGATGTCGATGATGATAATGATGTGACTTCGAACAAAACATGTTAAGATGCTGATAGAAGTATAGAATGTGATTCAAAATGTGACTAAGTATTAGACGATATTCTCGAGTGGAATACCTGCTATAGCGTAGGGTACGGAGACATAAGTGCGGTGATAGAGAAATTCGTTGTGCAAGATGTAACTATACCCTTTTGATTTGGGCTTTTCTTCTCTTCCTCTGCATTATGTCCTCCTCCCAACAAAAAAAAAGAAAAAGAAAGCAAACAACAAACAAACAAAACAAAACAAAACAAACAAACATAAACGGCCACTGTAAAAAATATGCATGCCGTATCTTAAACGGTTTCTTGACAGTTTGTCAGGTAAATGTCGACTTATTCTTGAAAAGTTTCTGCTGCTCAAATAAAGCTGCAATATTTTCATCTACTAGAAGAACAATACCTTGAAAATGAAAATGGAAATATTGCATTGTTTTATTTCCATTTTGGGTGGACTCCCATACTGAGTTAAAATGATTTTAGTTTGTCTGCAAAATAAAGCCCAAATATATAAAACTCAATACTTGCTTTTTTAAATGGATATCATCCATGGAGCAATGGTTACATATGTTAGATGCTGTTTTGTTTTATTTTGTTTTTGTTTTGGGGTGTTTTGGTGGGTGGATGGCGGGTGGGAGTGTTCTTCCTTTTGTTGCCATTGTTTATTGGATTTTTTATATTTTCACTGTGCTAATCTATTTTGATGACAAGTTGATCCTATATTTCATTGTTACTATTGAAGTTTAGACTTAGAACAGAAGCAAAGTTCATAGTATGCCATCTGACTTTCTAGGCTGATTTGATGTCTGAGCCTTGCTCCTCTCTCACATACGTTTTAGTATAGCGCTTTTAGGTGATCAATTGTTGTTTCTTTTCGCCATTTTATGTATATATATATATATATATATATATATATATATATATATATATATATATATATATTGAATTGGGTTCCATTTCTCTGTTGTTGCATGCTCTTGAATTTCGATTTGTTTTTCACGACGAAGTTCTAATTGGGGTGACATTTAATAAATATGTGATTTTGCAAAACAGCGCTCTGACTGAAGTGTCGTCTAATGATATAGACTGCAAACGTAATTGTTCAAACACAGGAACTCATGTGTCGAACCCAACACGTATTTTTACTTCTGTATATGCTTGATTTAGTAAGCATACACATCTGCAAAGAAAATTTTATTTTTTAAGCCCATTCCATTTATTTATATTTTCAAATATTTAAATCTTATAGAATGACAATAAATTCCTATTTGACAAAAATATCCACCAAGTAAATTTCCTTGGAAGAAACATACACTCAGAACTTCTAAAATGGGACTTTAAATATTCCAATGAATGTTTCTGTGAGATCCTACGGCTATATCTGAAACATTCATGATCCAACTCCGGAAATATAAATCCGTATCGGTTAAGTCCCATCAAATAAGAATACCCGAACCAACCGCACGTATTCTGTTAACTCTCTAGGAGTACCCAAAGGAAACACTTAACAAATTAAAAACTATACAATAAAATATTGCTTGCACACAGATGATGTTCCAATTCACTTCAAGCCTGTGTATCTGACAGATAAATCGATGTGTGCAGTAGGTGATTTTGAAGGGAAAAAATGTTAAAAGCTGATGTCGCAAACCTTTATAAAAATATATTTTTCAGCATTTCACTGTTTGAATAGGTATCAAATAACTAATTTATTTCCTTTCCATGCATAAAACTGTTAAACATCAATACGTAATTATGCATGCTCGTCATAAGCTTTACTCTTAATTCTATTATAAATTCTACAAGACTAATTAGGTTAATTATATTTTTTTTCTTCATTTTTCTTCATTTTAGATTATATTCAGTGCATTATCTTATAAGCCGAGATGCTCGAAGACAATCGTACTATCACAGACACTAAACCGGAGAAAAAACGTAGGCTAAGCAGTTGTATTTTTTTAGCATTGTTACATTTGAATTACATGGCGATACTTTTTAGTTGAAATCACCTTACCGGACAGGCTGCCTGCAAGGGCTGTCGATCCACACGAATGTCATGAGCCCGAATTCGTTTTTTTTCTGTCTAATCTAATGCTCTTTTCTATTTTTATGTATCGTTCTTCTTACCACATGAAAAACAAAAATCAGAAAACAATATTGATTTATTTTGAGACTAGGATAGATCAGTTAACTAGTGACTTGCTTAGTTATGGCAGTGATGGTTCTAAAAAGAGTCGTATTGTAATGTCCTTTGTCTGTGGCTCTGTCATTCTGTTCCTTAGTCATTCAGTCGGTCCATCTTTCTGTCCGTAACCGTTTCTCTACCAAAACCAAGGCTAGAAATGCACCATTCCAGGTAATAGCTTGCCCACGTGACCATCTGCGAGAGGGTCTTCACTTATGGTCGATGGTATTCCTAAGTGGTGGTCATTGTCGAATATAAATTTGCAAACGCAGAGACATTTCAATTTAATTTTATCAAACTTTCTGCATTCATTCTTAAGAGCATCACACTATATTTGATATTTGATGGAGTTTGAATTACGACCCTATGTCACGATTGGAAGGTAGATGTATTTACAAGGGATGGAGCAGAAATCATGTAATAAAAAGCCTGATTACTTGCCATTGTGAGCCAAAGAAATAGCGTTAGTGTTATTTCTGTGGTGACCATCTGCAAGAAGGATGGAGCGAGGTCATGGTTGGCTCTTGCGCCTTGAGCTTCTGGTAAGAGCTCAAATATCAACTGCACAAAATTGTAACTAAATCCAACGTTTTCAAATACCTTCTGGTCATACCTTATATATACAGCTAGAAGACACATCCTGGATCTCACGGATGTTATATTCTGTCCCCTGGATCAGCGTAGGTGAAGTTGGTGGTTTGTGTACTGGGGTAGGTTGCTGGTGGTTAGGAAATATGCAACAAAGGTTTAGAGATATACGATGGCGATCTACGGCAGTTTTTTAAAAAAACTTTTATCTGTCTTTTTGCAGTCACAAGAAATTTTCATAATTAATAATTATTTATTAATAATATTGTAAGTTGACAAGGATTTTCAACAACTGCTCAAGCAACCATCGCAACTGCAGCGTCAGGGAATGAGGGAGAAGGGGCTACATTCATATTAAACAACAGTTTTTAATGGGATTAGGCTCCAGATAGCAGGGTCCGGGGGTGGGGTGGGCGAAATTCCCATTAACCTACAGTTTGTATTGGGAGGAAGGTCCATAATAATATAGTGCAGAGATGGGAGACAGAATGTCATGCTACGCCACTGTTTTGGGGGCTATAACATATTGTACGTATTTTTATCTTCTGCTTGTTTACAGGAAATGATTAGTCTTTGTCTCCTTGTCTTCACTACACTGATTTGCAAATTATTGAGAATAATATCGATCAGAAAATAATGTATCCATTTTTATAATAACCTATATAGTTAAAGACACATCATGTGTGTGATAGGTTGATCCCTGGTGATACATCTACCTCCATGCACTATTGACGGAGAAAATGAAATATCTATACATATCTTTTCTTTCTTCAACAAAAACTATTTTGAGCTTGTTTAAATTATAGGTGTTATGGATGGTTTTAAAGCGATGTGGAAGGAAATAAATTTTCCATTCTTTTGAAAGTAGTTTCAAATATTGCAATTTATTCGTCCTTGAGTCGCGATTGCGAAATCGACTTCAGGCAGGGTGGGCACGACAGTGAAATTTGATAAGGAAGGAAATCAATTATTTATATCGTAAAAGTGAGACTTAATATAAAAATCGAAGATTAATTACCCAGCAATTACATGGTTATGCCACTTTCTATTAATAATATCAATAGGCTGTTTCCGTTAGTGATATAGCTATTCTGGTGCGTCATTTAAAATAGTTGCCTTCCTGGAACAATCGGTAGGACCAGATCTGTTTTTCAAGATAGTTAAAAACGAGCAAATAAAATACTTACATTTCATTCTTTTCCATCCTTAAAGTTTACGAACATAACCTCTCTGTCTGGAGGTTAATTCTAATTTGATCAGAGATGTTTATATAGTTGAATTGTATAGTTGTCTAGATTGTTTACGTTATATGTAAGAAACAAATCCATATTGATAGTGAAACCAGTCTATACAAAATTTATACATTCCAATAGTTCATAAATTCAAGCTAGTCTATGCCGTCATACATATGTATGTAGTCAAACCAGTCATTATATCTACAGTCAAACCAGTCTATACAGAATTTATACATTACAATAGTTCATAAATTTAAGCTAGTCTATGCGGTCATACATGTGTATGTAGTCAAACCAGTCATTATATCTACAGTCAAACTAGTCTATACAATCAACGACATCTACATAGTTAAACTAGTCTATACAATCAAAAAAGTCTACAAAGTCAAACAAGTCTACAAAGTCAAACAAGTCTACATAGTCAAACAAGTCTACAAAGTCAAATCAGTCTACTCAGTCAAACAAGTAGTCCATAGTCAAACTGTTGAAAACTAATACTATATATTCTTCTTCTTCTTCTTCTTCTTCTTCTTCTTCTTCTTCTTCTTCTTCTTCTTCTTCTTCTTCTTCTTCTTCTTCTTCTTCTTTCAACAAATTTCGAGATGAGGTCAATAAAACCTAATTGGATGATCAACCCTACAGAAACACTAAGGATGAAATAACTCAAATAACAATAAATTAAATGGTAATTCTAAAAGTAAAACTAAAGGGGAGAGAAAAACAATATTCAAAACACATAACTAAAACGGGGGCGGGGCGACGACACACCCACACATGAAAATCTTTTTACTTTTTGTTTCGAAATGGGGGAGGGGCATCTGTCTAGTGTCCCTCCCCCCTTCCAACATATATTTCTTAATAGTCAAACCAGCTTATACAATCTAAGTGGTCTATACATTTGAACAAGATTTTACAGTCAGACTAGACCGCCCCGCCCCCATTTTAATAATAATAATAATAATAATAATAATAATAATAATAATAATAATAATAATAATAATAATAATGAGGACTTTGTGTAGCGCCTAATCCTTAGAAGCTCTAAACGCTTTCTAACATCTATAATGATATGACTGCAAACAAACAAAAACAAAAAAATCAAACAAACAAACAAACAAAAAATAACAACATGAAATTGGAAAACATAAAAAATGCTGAAAATGCTTAAGGTAGGAAACATTATTAGGTCTTTAAGTTTGTTCTTGCAATCGAAAAGGTAAGTTTTAAGAACACTCTGGAAAGGAATTACGGTGTATTATTTTTGTTTCATTTCAAAGGGCAATTTATTCCACGTTGCTGGTTTCTGGTATGCATAAAAAACGTTGAATATTGAGTATACGATTATCAGAAAAGGAGCGTAAGTATCTTGCTGGTGTGTACACATGGGTGAGGCCGGATAGGTATGCTGGACTGAAGTCTGTCAGTGAAACGTAGCACAGAGAATAAATGTTGTGTTTGATTCTGGATCGAATAGAAAGCCAGTGTAGGATACAGAGTAGCGGGGATGTGTGCTCCGATCGTCGTACTCTAAAGATGATCCGAGCAATTGTGTTTTGAACTTTTTTCTGGAGTATATATTGAGACGAACCAGACAGAATTGAGTTACAATAGTCCAGTCTTGAAAATATTGTTTTGTTTTTGTTTGTTTTTAGGGTTTAACGCCATTTTTCAGCACACGATAGGCTATACATGGCGGCCAGTATTATTGGTGGGGGAAGAACCCAGGGAAACCCCCGTAAAGAACCACCGACCCACGAGAATGTATTGACAAGCTTTCTCACATAACTACATTAGCTGAATCTTAGACTCGAACACACGCAGATAGCGGTAAGACGGCAGTGATCCGTAACGGAAAGCGCTTTAGACCACTCGGCCACTCGGGACCCCGCTTGAAAGCAATAATGAACACACAAGTGTTTTAGTGGCATCAACTGAAAGTTATTTGCGAATGGAGCTGATGCGTCTCAGCTCAAGATATGCAGCCGAGCATATGTTCCTGATATGTTGGTGCAATGTGAGAGTACTGCCTAGAGTAACACCAATGTTTCGTAATGACGGTGTGAATTGAATGTTAGTGTTGCTGATATTTATTGTTTGAAGTAAAGGATGTGAATGAGAAAGTCCTTGTGTTGTGATCAGACTGGCCTTGGTTTTATCATCATTCATCTGCAGCTTGTTACATGTTATCTATGATTTCACATCCAAAATGCACCTCTCCACTCTTTGGATGGTAGCATCAACGTGATTTGGGTGGCTAGACTTGAATATTTGGGTGTCATCAGCGTACAATTGGTGAGACACTGGGTGATGATCTATGACACTTGAGAGCGGATGAGTGTATAGAATGAAGTGAGCAGGTCCAAGAACAGACCCCTGTGGAACACCACAGCATATATCAACTGGGCTGGACTGTAGTCCTTTTGCAGATACAATTTGGGTCCTGTTGACTAAGTAGGACTCGAACCACTGTAAGGCTGTATTCTGGATGCCAAATACATGCTGGAGACGTTGAAGTAATATATTATGGTATATAGTGTCAAATGCTGCAGATAAATCAAGGAGGGCGAGGACTGTAATCTTTCCGCTATCCAAAGCAGAGAAAATTTCATTAAATACTTTCAGAAGGGTAGTTTCTGTAATGTGGTAAGGGCGATATGCAGAATGTACATCGCTAAAATGACTGTTGGAATACAAATGAGATACAAGTTGGGTTAGAACAACTTTTTCTAAGATCTTTTTATATGAACGGAAGATTAGAAACTGGGCGGTAGTTCTTTAAATCGTTACAATCAAGCGTTGGTTTCTTCAGCAGAGGCTTTACAATGGCAGTTTTGAAAAATGACGGGAATTCTACGAATGAGAGAGAGAGATATTAAAAAAACACCAGTTAGTGAAGGCAATATTGGGTCTAAGCACTCAAGCAGCTTTGATGTTGGAATTGGATCAAGTTTACATGAGTTCGGTGAACTCTTCATCACGATTGTGCGTACAAGATCCATAGAGACAGGTTCCAATGCTCCTAAAGGTTGTCGCTCAAAATCTTTATCCTAACTGTAAGGTGACGACGAGTCAATTGAAATTGTGTTGTCAAGCGTATCTAATGGTTTGTTTTTGTCATGGAAGAAATTTTCAAATCGGTCCGGAAGGTCTGCTGGAGAGAAAGTAGTTGGAAGTGGTGTACATTTGTTCCTTGACGTTAGTGTGTTAGTTATCTCGACGAGCCCTTTTCAGCTGGAACTCTCCGTGATCTTAGCACTGTAATGGGATACTCTGGCTAAATGGACTATGTTTGTCATATTCTTCTCAGCGGCTTCATATATTTGTTTTTGAATAGTGAGTCTGGTGGAAAGCAAACGCCTCTCTGCTTTACGGCGGCCTCTTTTAGCAGTGTGAAGTATGTCCCTAACACTGCTATACCACGGAGAACACTTTTGAATTGATACTCTGCACTTGGTAGGTGGGACATGTTTTTCAAGCAATGAACGCAGGTAGTTATCGAGTTGTTCTGCTGTAGGAGGTAAGAAAAATGTTAGTGTTAACTTCAACATTCCTTGACCTAAGTCTGTAAAACATAATAACTGACCATTAAGTGTTTGTCCAATTTACCCTCAACCCCTAAAAATATTTTGGATGGATACATGATACAATGAAATACGGAAGTCAAGTGTTTTGGCTTAAGGAACTTTGATGAAGTGAATGTGTCGAACAGGTAATTATTTATACTGCAACATGCCAGACATGTCATTACTAAAATCACTTAAATTTCAGGGTTTTAATTTTTTTCTAAAAATAAGCCTGCCCTGGGCAAGATGTCTGGAAAGTTGAACTTGCCCTTGGGAAAATCGAGGTCTGCCTGATAAATCGTCCGGTGGAACATGGTTGCGAAATAGCTATATTTGTGTGTGCACGAGAGAGAGAGAGAGAGAGAGAGAGAGAGAGAGAGAGAGAGAGAGAGAGAGAGAGAGAGAGAGAGATCAAATATTCATGCAGATTTAATTTAATTGTGCATCATAGTCCGAACATTGACAATGATTACACTCTATCATGTTCTTCTGGTGTATGTTTTGTCCACTCACGTGTCTGCTTCCGCTTGCTTCTCTATGGAAAATGGATTTGCTATCCTGTGTTTGCTTTGAGCACTTTGTGGATATTGTCTACAGTGGCTGCAGAATATTAATCCATTTGCCGAGTCGTGTTCTAGCCATGGATACCCATTAATCCACGATGATTGAAATTTTCTTGCATGTTTAGTAGCATAATATGGCTTATTTTTCGGTAGATCGGGTTCATTAGAGCTAGAAACTTCGTTCAGTGTCCTTTTCTTGCCGAAAAAGGATAGCAGACTCATTACATTAACTACATCAAGAATAGTAAAAGCTAGACTTTTTGAAATGATTAATTTATACTCGCAACCGAAAGATTTGTGAACATTGATTTTTATCAATATACCTAATAATTATAATCTGTCACTTTGAAATCACCGACATGCATCAAAATATTTGACAAGCCTACTTTGAGATTGAGAACATTTATTTTTTTATCCATTTACTGATCGGTCTCCTGTTAATTATCACATACACAATATATCATAAACACCGCCTTTGGGTGTTACATTTTTGGTTCATCGATCATGATTTCAATTAAATTCTGGTGATTCATCGAAAGTGACGGGTACCTTTTCTTTCCAAACACGCCTGTCAGTTAAATCTTAAAATTTATACTATTAACAGTTAAAGCCTTACTCACCTGTAACGGCGACGTTCATCAAAACAACCTATATACTCGGTCATCTTACAATTTGCCCGAGGCTGGTTAAGGACCTGACCTTGGCTTACCCCGTATGCGTGCACATATTACGATTCAAATGTGACCAGTAAGTTAGAATATCAGTACTTTTTCTATATTTGTTTAATCGGCTTTAAGTTATTAACGTAACACTTACAAACCCAACTTATTTTGAGACTTACCCGTGGGCAAGTTATTTGTAATTTAAATTTACCCGAGCAGAATTTAAGCTTGTTCCAGGGAATCGGGCAATTTGATTTATAAATCACTGACTTAATACAGGCAACTTGTCAAAAAAGTGTCTACTTGATACAGATAACCTGTCAGACAAGTGACTACTTGATACAGGCAACCTGTCAAACAAGTGGCTATTAGATACAGACAACCTGTCAGACAAGTGGCTACTTGATACAGGCAACTTGTCAGACAAGTGACTACTTAATCCAGGCAGCCTGTCAGACAAGTGGCTATTAGATACAGGCAACCTGTCAGACAAGTGGCTCAGGCCCGCACCTAGGAAATTCTGGGCCCCAGGCAGCTGACAGAGTTCGGGCCCCTTTCGTGTTTCATATATGTGCGTATATGTGCCTATCTAGCTCGGGCCCCTGACAAGTTCCATAGTTGCCCCCCTCCCCAGGTGCGGGCCTGAGTGACTACTTAATCCAGGCAACCTGTCAGACAAGTGACTACTTAATTAAGGCAACTTGTGAGACAAAAGTGACTACTTGATAAAGGCAACTTGTCAGATAAGTGACTACTTGATACAGGCAGCTTGTCAGATAAGTGACTACATGATACAGGCAACCTGTCAGATAGACGAGTATTATGTAGATGCATCACTGATGCTTTTTAAGTATAACAGATAACGTATTTCACTTCGATGGTTCATAAATACAGATCAGATGGTAGAAATGGCAAGCCATAGCGGTTGAAGCCGAGGAAACAAAGAAAATACCACAAATTAAAGGGAGGGAACCACTACACGTGGTCTGGCCACGTCATTAGAGCCAACAGTATATTCACAACATGTCCAGGGTGGCAGTAGGAGAGGTAGAGAGGAAACAAAATGGACTGACAACAACACAGAATGAACCAGGACAAGTTTAGCGGAAGCAGTCATTTGGAACATGGTCGAGACAAGTGGAGGGAACTGGTCAGATGTTCAGCAGCACAGTCTACAGTGAATGTGTCAGATCAGTGAATGTGTCAGATCATTGAAGTCAGATCAGTGAATGTGTCAGATCAGTGAATGTGTCAGATCAGCGAATGTGTCAGATCAGTGAATGTGTCAGATCAGTGAATGTGTCAGATCAGTGAAGTCAGATCAGTGAATGTGTCAGATCAGCGAATGTGTCAGATCAGTGAATGTGTCAAATCAGTGAAGTCAGATCAGTGAATGTGTATAATCCCTGTTTTGTTTAGAAAATAAACACATTTCCTGATTCACTCAATCGCTGAAAAAGGCAGTGATTGTGCGCATTCCCTGAAAATCACGCCTGATTCCTGTACGGATTCTATGAAATTGTTATAGCTGCAAAATAAAAGACTCCACATGCAACTTATCACAGTTTATTGCTTCGAAATACAGAATTCCACATGGAAATTGAAGTGGTGTTGTAAATAAAGGGCAACACTGCTAGTACAATGTTACATTTAACCTATAAAGCGATTGTCATTACTCCATATGTATACTGATTTGAAAGAAACGCAGCGAGTTGTGACAGGGCTCTAATATGTGTTAGCAGACATCGGCCGAATTTACACCAATTTATAAACCGACAGGCAACAAAATAAAATTGCGTCTCTTAAGTCATATTAACTACAGCTTTCATCTTCATCACCTTGTTTAGATTGTATCGGCACCGCAGTTTTCAGTGCAACCTCCATGTCTGTAGAAACGTCACGTTCACCAACAGGCTAACGATAATCCCGTGGACAAAGGTGGGGGGAAATCAAAACGATATACGTATATAGTGTTTGCTAGATTTTTAAAAAGATCCATGGAGCAACTGATTCCCGTGTTGCCTGCTCTGCCACCTCTGTAGATGCCTAAGCTAACCGCCAAAGGCTTTTTTTTACAAACACGTCGAATTGGGTAGAATATTTACCTTTCAAAACGCGAGCAAGAACTACAATACGATATACATCGTTTCTGGCGCAGTCTAAAATGAAGACCATTATGTTCTTCAGATCTTCACATCTTGTGTCAACCAATGACCTTGTGACAGTTACGTTGTCTGCTGAATTACTAGCATCATTGTCCACGCTACTACGATTTACCATGCGTTCGATATCAAAAGCGCGCTTTCTTTGAGTTGAAATTGGCTCCGATTAGTGTTGAGGTCGGTGAATATTCCTGATGCATTAGCCATGGACGACTTAAAGTCTGTTATTGTAGTCCCAGCATTCGAGTAGACGGAATACAGTTTACGATTGTATCTAAGGCAGTTACATTAGGACTATGATTGCAGTCTCGACAGCTTCATCATTAGATAACATAGGCTGATTGAAGGCTGCAAATCAAATCATCTTGAAACACCATGTGTCCTAGACTTTCAGTTGAAACAGTGGTACATGCACGTCCGACACGAGGTTATTTGCCAAACATTGCTAAAAACTGTCATCGTTTGACAACAGGGAAAGCTTGTTTTCTTGCTGACTGTGCAAACAATAGTCTCACTGGTCAGTCGGTTGAGTTACTATTCACCAAGCCAAGTTATCAGCACACCAATCACTTAGGCGTCTCATCAATCCCACAATCTCAGGATGGCGAGCTTTTCTGTGCACATGAGCAAATCTAGACGCGGCAATTTTACTTCCATAATGATGGATGATGTTAGCTTTGAGCTATTGTTGCTATGTAGCATTTTCGGTGCCCAAAACAGCTACAGCAGCACTCTTCGAATGCCTGAGGCCGTATAGTACGGTACTTTGATGATCCTGGTAGACAGTGCTATGTTTATATCCATTAGACATGGAATACATGTATGTTTATATTGCCTATTCGGCATGGAATACATGTATGTTTATATTGCCTATTCGGCATGGAATACATGTATGTTTATATTACCCATTAGGCATGGAATACATGTATGTTTATATTGCCCATTAGACATGGAATACATGTCTGTTTATATTGCCCATTAGACATGAAATACATGTCTGTTTATATTACCCATTAGGCATAAAATGCATGTCTGTTTATATTGCCCATTAGGCATGAAATACGTCTGTTTGTATTACCCATGAGGCATGGAATACATGACTGTCTATATTAACCATAAGGCATGGAATACATGGCTGTTTATATTGCCCATTAGGCATGGAATACATGGCTGTTTATATTGCCCATTAGGCATGGAATATATGGCTGTTTATATTGACCATTAGGCATGAAATACATGTCTGTATATATTACCCATTAGGCATGGAATACATGTCTGTTTATATTGCCCATTAGGCATACATGTCTGTTTATATTATCCATTAGACATGAAATACATGTCCATCAAGGCACACCTCCACGTGCGCCATAATCAGAAGTCAGTATTGGTCAAACGATTACGCCCTTGACGCTACGGTTTATCTTCTTCAGACTTTCGATCTCTAAAAAAATCACTTGTAATGCTAGCGTACTTGACAGCCAGATTTTCGTTGTCTTATCTCTTATCGTGTCCAGTAACAAAGTATATCGTTTGATAATGGCAAATATTTCATCCAAGTGGGCAAAGCAAACAGGATCGTTCGAAGTGACGATATGTCTTCGGATCAGCTTTTCAACATCACCACACCGGAGAAGCACGTATCTAAAAGAAATAGTGCACCAAAGTTAAGAACGCTATATTTTACTATATCCACATATATAGTTTCGTCGGTGTCACGGTTATCAAGGCTACACATCGTATTCTAATTAAAGGATATAATACAAAATACCATGACACTATACATAGATCATAGGAATGAAGAACAAATCAAAAACTGTTGGAAAACAAACATATCAGGTTATCAGATAGAATGTGCTCCCAGAGCATCCTTCAGTTCATCGGTAAGATTTAAATAATCTTCTTTGTTCAGTAACACAGTATTTTTCAATCCATTACTACCTGCTGCCTACAATGAAGTTTTAGCTTACTTTCCACTGCTTCTATATCTGCATCCAAAAGACAAGATAGCCGATACTGCAGTAAAATGCACTGCTGTATATGTGCTCTTTCATAGTTGTGTGTCGCTCGAGTAAATCAGGACTGTGTACACATTACCTGCTATGGTCCATCTGGCCAATTTAATAATGCATTAAATTGGGGCATTTGTTTCAGGCCTAAGTTTACTAATCGTCCTTGCTGTAGTAATTTACACAAAACCCGAATTTCTTTAGACACAGTATACTGCGCCCTGTCAACTCGCTGAATTTATTTCAAGTCAGCTTAAATTTGGAATAATGACGATAGCATGCGAATTTTAATATTGCACATCTGATACAAGTGATTAAGATTTGCAGTTATTTTTTGGATTACTTTCAGGACTACTATTAAATAATGTAAGCAGTTAGGAAAAATATTTGAGTGTAAGTTTAAATTATTTATATATGAGAGTAAACTGACATTACATATTTTTGCGAGTCAATAGACATTTTTTTTATATTCGAGTAAATTGACTTTGTATATAAGAGTAAACTGACATTGTATAATAAAGCAAATTGACATTACTTGTCTGTGAGTGTAATTAATATTATTCGTATATGAGAGTAAATTGACAATTCTTGTCTGTGAAAGTAAATTGACACAATTTGTATTCAGGGTAAATTGACATTTTTTTAACCGAGTAAATTGACTTTGTTTGGATCTGTGCAGTTTGTTAGCAGTAATCAGTAGAACAAACAACATAGATCCTGATCTGTAGGCGCATTATGGAACTGTATAACACGACTTCTGTCGTTTGTTGTCTAACTCGACTTATAAGTGAGTATGTACGGTGATATAACGAATGTCGCTTATGTTTGGATGGATCAGATTCGTCTGAACAGACTGGATGCTTTACGGCTTTCTCTGATCTTTGGTCATTTGCCGTAGTGAAAATTTCAATAAGAAATTACTTTAAATAGTACGCTCTGTTTTGTGGCAGCATCCATATTTTTTTAAAAAGTCATGTCGTCTTGATGTCAAAGTACCATCTGTCAAAATGGATTTAATTCTGTTAAACGGACAGTGTAAGAAAGTGTTGCATTTTATTTTCTTGTTTAAATGTTTAATCTGATGGCTGAAAGGCAGAATTGAAAACAAAAACTGAAAAGCCTTTATTCTAAACGTCTTTGGTGAGCTTTTTCATAGCGCTTTTTAGAGAAATCCCGGTTAAATGGTTCAATTTATTTATTTTAATAGGCGGGCAATATTTGAAAGTACATCGATGTGCTCAGTACAAACGATGAATACCAATGAATGCATAATGGCTTCGTCGAATTTAGCTTTGTGTGGTTTTGAGAAATAGTTTAATGGGTAATCCAGTTTTAGTTACGGAGTCTAAATGTGATGAAATATTGTTGGGTACAATTTAAGAACGATTTAATGGCAGAATGCTCTCTGTCAAATTTAAATTTTTGGTCCTGCGATTAGTTGACTCATTTTCTTGTATGATTTCAATGTTTAAACAATGGTCATATGTGACAGCAAATCTTTCAACATTTCTATAAAAGAAAAAAAAGGAAAATCACTGGAACCTAGATGCTTACATTTAAATTTATTTAAAAACGGTCAAGCGGGATTTCTTTTGGCGAATGAGTAAAGAAGAGCGCGTACTGAATGACTAGCGAAGCATGGAACCATTAGAACATTTTCACTTGTCTGCACACACTTAAGGCCAACCAGTCTTTCATATGAAGAAGCGGTCTAAATAATGATCTCTTCTACTGGCATAGAGAAAAGGATTTAGTAGAAGTAGTCAGAAGAAATATCGTTTTACATTTCATCTGACAAATAAATTACACCTCATTGAAACTACTAGATTTCATGCTAGCTGCTATCAACGTCGTCAATCGGGTCGAACATTATTTTAGAATCTGATGAGATACAAATGTAGAACATCGTGTGTTTAATCCGAAATCTTCCTAATCACATACAGAAAAATGTGACGTTAAGGCATAATATTCTCACCGTATTCAAACACACAACAATATACATATACACTGTAGTCACTTTAACGAATAAGCATTTTCTCACTGATGATTTAATTGTTTATTATTTTAGCATTCTCTTGCTAAACAAATAAACAAATTGTGCAATTTATGCAGATAATTTCATTATTAAAAAAGCAATCTTGCCTTGTACAATATTTTGATAAATATATTCAAATTTAGTAATGGGATCTCTCAACGGTTAATATAACAATACAGTATTGACCTTGTCCTTATTTTAAGCGTTTCCAGTGAAGAGCGAACACATATAATACAAACAAATGAAACGGTCCATATTACGTATTATTAATATTTTTAAAAAGATCCATTCCCAACTTATAAGGATACTTTTGAGATACCAAAAGAACATGATACAACTTAACCGGTTTTAAAAGGTTGTTTTAGTACAGCTTGTGGTATGTGGAAGCTTCTCTGAATATGATTAGCCGATTTTAATTGCAGCCGCAAACTGATTCACTGTTTAATGCAAACAATATTTGTGGAATATGGTTAGAAAACTACAGTTGTCATCTATTCTAATTAACTGTTTCAATGTTTTTGTTCAGATAATATTAAATGGAACTGATTATCATCAGGAGGAATATATGTGTAATGTCATCCAATGGTGTTTATCAGACGATTCCATTATATTCTATCCAAAGCAATGGTGTTTATCAGACGATTCCATTATATTCTATCCAAAGCAATAGGTTCAGTATAGGTTGACTTTCCAAACTTTGCAAAATGGTCTTTTCGTGTTCGTGAATCTTAGAAGGTGAGTAAATCAATATCCATGGTCGATTTTAAATAGAACCATTCCTTAGATAAAATGATTTTTTTTTCTCTTTCTAAAGCGTAAATTATAATGATGTATACAGTGAATTAGTCGTACAGGTGTTCTATAAAATAGTTTTACAGGTGTACTATAAATTAATTTTACAGGTGTATTATGAAATATTTTAAAGGTGTACTATGAAATATTTTTTTTACAGGTGTGCTATGAAATATTTTTACAAGTGTATTATGAATTAGGTTTACAGGTTTACAATGAATTCGTTTTGCAGGTGTACTTTGAATGAGTTTTACAGGTGTACAATATTATAGTTTATTAGGTGAACTATGATTTAGTTATGCACTTGTACCATGGAATACTGGTATATGAGTACTACGAATTACTAGTAGTTGTATATGTGTACTATGAGTTAGTTGTTTATGTTTACTATCATTTGGTTGAACAATTATACTATGAATTGATTGTACATATGTATTATGAATTAGATGTATTTGTGTACTAAAAGTTACTTGTACAGATGTACACTTAATTGATTGTATAGGTGTAGATTTGATTAGTTGTAGAGGTACACCATGAATTACTTGTAGAGATGTACCATCAAGTAGTTATAGAGGTGTGTTATGAATTACTTATACATAGGTATAATTAATTATGCCAAAGGTTTACTATGAATTAGTCGTAAAATTGTACTGTACATTAGTTGTACATGTGTGCTATAAATTTGTTGTGTAGTATACAGTGAATTAGTTCTATAGGTGTAATAATAATTAGTTGTACAACCATACTACGAATTCCTAGTATAGGTGCACACCTTGAGTTAACTGTGCAGTGTACCATGAATTGGTTGTACAGGTGTACAAGGAATTAGTTTTACAGATGTAATATGAATTACTTGTATAGATATACTATGAGTTAGTTGTCTAGTGTACCATTTTATTATGAATTACGTGTACAGGTGTATTATGAATTACTTGTACAGGCGTTCTAGGAATTACTTCTACAGGTGTAATCTTAATTAGCTATACAGGTGTACCATCTTTGTTTAGAAATCAAAAATCCTTTTTAACAAATTGTATTGTTGGCACCGTTATATAATACTGAAGGGATATGTTAAAAAGCTTAATTCAGATACATTTATTGTTGTAGTGGGTGGGATATGGATACAAGCCTCATTCAAATCCATTCCCAGCTGCAGTGGGTAGTATATGGATACAAACTTCATTCCAATCCATTTCTTGTTGCATTGGATGGGATTTGGATACAAGCTTCATTACAATCCATTTATTGTTGCATTGGGTGGAATATGTATACAAGCTTCATTCCAATCCATTTCTTGTTGCATTGGGTGGAATATGGGTTCAAGCTTCATTCAAATCCATTTCTTGTTGCAGTGGGTGCTTTACATTAGTATATAAGGATAGCGGTGACAGGAAATAAAATTAACCATCACATGACCGATTTAGTAAATTACCAAGAAGACCTAACTGATTTGGATAGGTATCAAAGGCGAGAATGACAATAAACCAACACTTGCAAAAAAAGAAGAAAATGCCGCATCAGTAGATGCGTGTTCATTTCATTTCAATTTAATTATATTTCAAGAGTGTCAATGTACGCAGATTTTAAGTGGCAAATGTACAAAAGTGTCACCAGCAATATCGTTATTTTATATACCAATTAGTATCAAAAGTGTCACCAGCAATATCGTTATTTTATATACCAATTAGTATCAAAAGTGTCACCAGCAATATCGTTATTTTATATACCAATTAGTATCAAAAGTGTCACCAGCAATATCGTTATTTTATATACCAATTAGTATCAAAAGTGTCACCAGCAATATCGTTATTTTATATAACAATTAGTATCAAAAGTGTCACCAGCAATATCGTTATTTTATATACCAATTAGTATCAAAAGTGTCACCAGCAATATCGTTATTTTATATAACAATTAGTATCAAAAGTGTCACCAGCAATATCGTTATTTTATATACCAATTGGTATCAAAAGTGTCACCAGCAATATCGTTTTTCTATATACCAGTTAGTATCAAAAGTGTCACCAGCAATATCGTTATTTTATATACCAATTAGTATCAAAAGTGTCACCAGCAATATCGTTATTTTATATACCAATTAGTATCAAAAGTGTCACCAGCAATATCGTTATTTTATATACCAATTAGTATCAAAAGTGTCACCAGCAATATCGTTATTTTATATACCAATTAGTATCAAAAGTGTCACCAGCAATATCGTTATTTTATATACCAATTGGTATCAAAAGTGTCACCAGCAATATCGTTATTTTATATACCAATTAGTATCAAAAGTGTCACCAGCAATATCGTTATTTTATATACCAATTAGTATCAAAAGTGTCACCAGCAATATCGTTATTTTATATAACAATTAGTATCAAAAGTGTCACCAGCAATATCGTTATTTTATATACCAATTGGTATCAAAAGTGTCACCAGCAATATCGTTTTTCTATATACCAGTTAGTATCAAAAGTGTCACCAGCAATATCGTTATTTTATATACCAATTAGTATCAAAAGTGTCACCAGCAATATCGTTATTTTATATACCAATTAGTATCAAAAGTGTCACCAGCAATATCGTTATTTTATATACCAATTAGTATCAAAAGTGTCACCAGCAATATCGTTATTTTATATAACAATTAGTATCAAAAGTGTCACCAGCAATATCGTTTTTCTATATACCAGTTAGTATCAAAAGTGTCACCAGCAATATCGTTATTTTATATACCAATTAGTATCAAAAGTGTCACCAGAAATATCGTTATTTTATATACCAATTAGTATCAAAAGTGTCACCAGCAATATCGTTATTTTATATACCAATTGGTATCAAAAGTGTCACCAGCAATATCGTTATTTTATATACCAATTAGTATCAAAAGTGTCACCAGCAATATCGTTATTTTATATACCAATTAGTATCAAAAGTGTCACCAGCAATATCGTTAATTTATATACCAATTAGTATCAAAAGTGTCACCAGCAATATCGTTATTTTATATAACAATTAGTATCAAAAGTGTCACCAGCAATATCGTTTTTCTATATACCAGTTAGTATCAAAAGTGTCACCAGCAATATCGTTATTTTATATACCAATTAGTATCAAAAGTGTCACCAGCAATATCGTTATTTTATATAACAATTAGTGTCAAAAGTGTCACCAGCAATATCGTTTTTCTATATACCAGTTAGTATCAAAAGTGTCACCAGCAATATCGTTATTTTATATACCAATTAGTATCAAAAGTGTCACCAGCAATATCGTTATTTTATATACCAATTAGTATCATAAGAGCTAACTGTGAGGAAGGGGCATGAAGTTGTGATTCTGAGAAAATCGTAAATAGAAGAGAAGCGTATGGCATTTTAAGAGAGACTCCTCCAAAACATTTGAAAATTACTTTGTGACATCAAGAATAATAAATTGCTGTCATAAGGGTTAAAATGTTCATTGCATACGACTTACCAGGAATACACTGATATAACGGAATGGTCCTTCTTCAGTACTTCTACCTAACACAAACTGTTCAAACCTAAAGACGTACTGCAGTTTGACCCAGATACCATTCACCGTCACCAAAGTGCCAAAAATATATTTTTTGATTTCCTGCAAAAGCGGAGGCGTAAACAATTCCTCAAAGTTCAGCTTCGTCATCCACCAACGGAAGTCGTCATTACGACTCGGGCAAAATGAACAATAATACACTCGACAGGTTTGATGATCTCAGAATAGAAGAACTTTGAGATTTCAAACTGTAATTAGATTATCTTTAGAAACTGAGAAATAAATCATCGCTTTATATCATCCATTAAGAGTCTTCAGTTTACTGTTCACAAATTGATGATATTTTATTGGTTAGATGCAGCAAAAATGGAATAAGAACAGAAACTTAATTAACATGAAACGTCCATATCCGGGATTATGTAAACGTCAAACCATTGATTCCGAATCAGACTGTTACTATAAACTGCCACACTACAGACATAGTAGCGATATGACTGAATTATTTTTAAAGCTACGTAAAAAATCCTAATCACACACTAATCAGATAAACAATAGTATATACTCTTCAAAGTTACTTAGGTCGCACTTTTCCATTTTTCATTCTAGATGATTATATGGTCAGAATCAAGACTGCGTCTTATAATTCAAGTTTATGTAGACATATTTACCTTAATAATGATTTAAATATTTCATCCAGACGCAAAGAGACACTTCTAGATATGTATTCTGTTGCTTCCAAAATAAACGTCCCTTGTCAAGTACATCATGAACTTGATTTTGGGCATGGTCAGCCATATAATGTACATATCATACAATCATTAAGGAAAGCCAACTTACAATAAATTAAATGCACATAACAGCTCCTCTCACTTGCATCAACGCACACTGTAAATGAGTGCCTGAATATGAAGATGAAAGAACTGGTGCGCTCTTAAGCATGGCCTTTAACTTATCCAACGTCTGCTGACATTTTTCACACCAATTATGCACTAAACAAGCTATTATTTGAATATGAGCTTTTGTTTATTGATTTTCCAACAGGAACAAAAAATATATCATGACGAAATTGTTGATTGTTGTTGTTGTTGTTGTTGTAAGGTTTAACGCCATTTTCAGCACATGGCGGCCAGTATTATTAGTGGAGGAAGAACCCGGGAAAACCCACGGAAAGAACCAACGACAGACGAAAAACTACTGTTAAGCTTTCTCACATAACTACATTAGCCGAATCTCAGACTCGAACCCCCCGCAGAGTTGAGAAGGTAGTGGTCCATAGCGGAGAGCGCTTTAGACCACTCGGCCACTAGGGGCCCCCAAAATTGTTGGTTCCACAACTTTGAAACACCATCATTAAAGGATAAACTCTCTCAAACAGGAATTTTTAAAAAAAAGAAATTTAGGTTATGCTAAAAGATGGCTTGATAGAACCGAGTAAACGTGACTGGAGTTTACTATGTACACTTATATCGAAACCAGGAAATACCTTCCGCATGTGCATCGCCTATAGAAAGTGAATACTGCAACCTAAACAAATTCATTTCCATTCCCAAGAATCGATGACTGCATTAACAAAATTGGAAATGCAATATATCACCAATTTTGACCTTCTGAAAGAATTCTAGCAAATTGCTCAGACAGAAAGAGCAAAGCAAATGTATGCATTCGTAGGTCGAGATGGACATTATAAATATAGAGGGATGCCATTTGTAATAAAAGGTTCGCCTTGTACTTTTCAACGTTTACTGAATACGATTATATCAGTCTGAATAATTGTGGTGTTTATGTCGAAGAGATCATCATCTACAATGACACCTGGAAATAGCACATGGAGACGAGTCGGAAATTATTTGATAGACTCAGTTATGCAAATTTGACAATTTTAGTTTAGGTGCTTGCGTTACATTTTCCGGACATATACTGGGTTATGGACAAGGACACGTTAAAATTATAGATGATAAGTCCCATGCTATCTCTGAATTCCATATGCATATCAGTAAAATGCAGCTGATGTGAATTTGTGGTATTGTTGGAAATATTGCTCCAATTTTTCCATAAGTTCTGAACCCCTGACAAAATTTATTAAGCGAGAACAACACACGTCATTGGTCTACGAAAAATTCAGAAGGCTTTTTTGATAAGTTAAAGGCCATGCTTAAGAGTGCACTAGTTATTTCAGCTCCAAATTTCAGTCAATCATTTGAGATGTCTGTTGATTGAAGTGATGTTGGGGATGGTGGAATATTATGTCAAGAAGACAAAAGTGACGTAGCTCATTCAGCGTACTTTTTCCCCCAAAAGAAATTAAACAAGCACCAAAGAAATTGTTCCACATTCAAAAAGGACTGTTTGAAGTTGATTTTGGCTTTGCAACTCTTTGAAGTGTATATTCAGCTTCTTGTCGGATTATTATATTGAGTGGTAACAACCTTCTTACTTTCATCGGTAAGATTTAAAAAAAAACAACAATATTATTAAGGTAGAGTTCTGTGTTACAGAAATACAATATTTACATCACGTACACCAATGAATAGGACAATATAAAAGAATATGCACTTATTTATGTAACGATGTATGGTGTTGTTTCGTGTATACTTTGTGTCATTCAGACGATTTTATATTTTGTAAATTAGTATCACATGTATATTTGACTAATAAATAAAATATTATTTACAATATAAATCTTTCTTTTTTATTTATGATGGGAGATGTTACGTATATTTAAGTTGTATTGTTCGTCAAGTTTTATAATTTATCATATGCTGTGTGAAATTGTATCTTGTAGCTGACCTTGTCCAGAATCAAGTTCAATGTTTTCCTTACCAAATTCATTGTTTAAAAAGTACGAATGATCTCTCACAAAAGAAGACGCAGCTAAAAGAATATTCGAATGAAGGATATTACAATTACTTTTGATTAAGCGTAGATATCGCAATATGGAATGCAATGAAACTCGCTTGAACAATTATAAAACATGGCTTCTTCTGACTTGATTAAAACTGGGAGAAAACGCATCTGAAAAGTATTTTATCTTTGATTAAAGATAAACAATAAACATTTTTCCGATTGAGAAGTTACAAAAACAGAATGATGTAATTTGTATGTAGTACCGTGTCCCTCATTGACCTTTTGCGAAAAGCAATCTTATACATAGATTAGTGTTCTGTAAAACATATCGGGATGATATACGACTAGGAAAGATGATATACGACTGGGAAAGATGATATACGACTCGGAAAGATGTCATACGAATAGCATGGCTTAGACATATCAGGCGGTTCAAAATAAAATTCGGTAAATCTCTCAAAGTATACATCACTTAATTGCAAAGACAAGAATAATCTAACACATCTGAGTGTCTTCGTTTGTATATAGGAATCTAGTTATATAGAGAGATAAACGACTACAACGACAGATACAAGTACAACGTGTCCAAAATATTCGCAAAGTTTTTTGTGTAAGGAATGATTTTCCTATATCATGTTGGCAAGTACTTTTCTCAATTTTAATTCACTTTTCATGCAGGCTTTTATTTTGGGCGGATATTTGAAGAAATCTTACAGATTCATCTCCCATTGACTTTGATTTGGAAAGATATATCAGAATAAGGGGCTCACGTTTGCTTCATCAGAGCTAGATGCTTCAAGCTTGACACTAATTGGTATTGCTTGTGCTAATTATATCTCCCTGAATACACAACGAGTTTTATTTCTTTCCAATTATGCATTAATAGTCAGATAACCAAATATAATGACAGAAATGTGCAGAATTTGTTAATTTATATATAAACCCGTTGCATATCGATCGGGTACTTCAGTCGGTGTAGTAATGTGTCCTGTCACTTCAGTGTGTTAGAGCAAGTAGCAATGTGGGCTGTCAATCATTCTCGTTAATATAATGCTGATCGATAAAGCATTGCATGAAACGTTCTAAAAAGGGAACTTGTTTCATGATAATGTTAAGACGTCATGGGAGTAAGACGTAAACAAATACCAATCAAAATCTGCCTCTGTGTGTGTGTGTGTGTGTGTGTGTGTGTGTGTAGAGAGAGAGAGAGAGAGAGAGAGAGAGAGAGAGAGAGATTGTGGCAGATCCATCAGTGATCCTAAATGAAGCATACTATTTCAAACAACAACTAGGAAATACAAAACTGGTTAGCATAATTACTATACACGTAATAAATTGTCTAAACGTTTCTATAATTTATTGGAATGAAACAAGCAGATGCAAGTCTATTCAAATTGTTGTTCATTCACCACTGAAAATCGTTTTTGATGTTCAAACAATTTATTCGCTTTACTTATTATTCACAAATAGAATCAAACTTTTGTATCTATAATAACTTACTTGTATATGCATATACAAAATGTGTTTGTTTTTTGCTTATTATTTACAAATATAATCGATTTTTTTACATGTACAGAGTACCTTACCTATATAATCATATGCGGGATAACATAAAACTTGCTTTTCTCTGTAATACTCGCTGTACTGATCAAATCTTTATTTCTCAGTATAGACTCGTCACATTACATCCTTCTTCCGCGGCATATTCTTGAGCTGAATTTATTGCCTGTTCTGCACCTAAAGAATGAAGTGCTAATTTCAGTAGTAAGTGTTACAAAGTCGGATACCTAACAAACAAAAACTTATACTCCATCAATAAAACATTGTATCTATCATATCTAATCAGTTACAGATAGGATGTACGCACAAAATTTGCTTTACACTATCAGCCAATCAGTTCCAACCAATCCATCATATACATTAATTTGAAATTATCACAATTTTAGACTGGCTCCATTCCTTCAATATAATTAGTACCATAATTCATTGAGGAATATCCTGTGAGGACGTCGATGGTCGAATATCTTAAGAGGAATGGCGTTGATTACGATGGGGTCTAGAGCAGGTTCTCGACAAAGTAGACGAGAAAATTATATGGCTTACCGATGAAGTACGACGCAAATTTATCTCAAACTAGAAACGCTTTCGATTATATTTGAAATATGAACGATATCGGTACTCTTCACTGCACCGGATGTATCTTTATTTGGATGCCCGGAGCATCAATATATTTCTCAACTTCTGAGTTCATCATCAGCCTACGCAAGTCACCGCTGAGATTCAGCAAATAACAAAATTAATCCCACATTAATAGCCTTGCTTATCGACGAAAACCAACCAGTTTTATTCTATTGCGAGCTTCAACGCCAATAGGTCATTTTTTTAGTGGCCTATTGTTACGGAGAAATACGATTTCACGCCTTCCCTAATTAATTAATATAGACAGGGTATTTTCAATTGGCTAGGGATTGAGGTTATTAATTCAATACTATTTCGTAAAACTTTGAGAAGATAATTCCCAAATGCAAAATGTGTGTGTGTGTGTGTGTGTGTGTGTGTGTGTGTGTGTGTGTGTGTGTGTGTGATTTGAAATTTTAATGTAGCTGTAACATTTTTTCCGTCATATCGCTACCACGTATGCAGTTTGGTAGTTTATATTGATGTCCTGCACTGGGGCATCGTTTCGCAGACAATTGCATGATGTCGCACCCAGTCACTTTATTCAGACACCAGGCCGACAAGTCCTAGCACTGATCAAGCGACGCAGATGCAAGTACCATTATATACGTCTTTGTTATGACTCGGCCGAGGATCGAACTCGCATCCAAGGCGGACGCACTAACCACTAGAGCACCAGAGCGTAGTTAATACGACTATGTGACATTGAACTGAGTAACAAATGATGCGAATGCAATAAGATTTGTCATACCAGGCACATCGTTTAGTTATCCAAGTTATCGACAGAAACGTTTAGAGGATCGTACCACAATTGGAATTAACTAATCCTAAAATGTTATATATATTCCAAAAAGAACATCGTTCCAAATGAATTAGATATCTCGAATGTGCTCATTTCCCAATATCCTTGAATACAGTATCCTGAAGTGTCAGCTGTCTTGATGTATCACATAGAAATTATGCGAAAATCAATTGAAAGAATTTATATCATATAGCTTTACATATTCTGTTGTTGTCTGATAATCATGTTCTTCAAAGATAAAATCATACTTAATGTATATAGTCCTTTGCTCATAATCAATCTGTTGATATTTAGACGTGTTCTTGGAGAAAAGCATATTGTGATGTGTGTGTGATATGGATCTTAAAGATTTCAAAATGTTCAGTCATATCGCTATGATGTCTGCAGTGTTACATTTTATAGTGATGTCTAGCACTGGGGTATTATGCCGCATACATGTAGCATGAAGTTCCACCCAGTCACGTTATCCTAACACCATGCCTAACACTGACCTCTTAATGCTGAGCGCCAAGCGAGGCAGCTGTTAGTAGAAATGTTGTAAGTCTTTGGCATCACTCGGCCTGGGATTGAACCCACGAGCTCCTGCATCAGAGGCCGACGCTCTAACCACTAGGCCACCAAAGCGGTCGATATTGTGATATTTTTATAGTAAAAGCAGGCAATAAATGATAAACATTTCTGTAACAAATTGAGAGTAATGATATTTATATACGACATGCCATAAAATAATACCAATATAAGTGACACCAACTAAATAGCAAGTGTTTCAGACTCATGAATAGCAAGTGTTTTCAGACTCATGAATAGCAAGTGTTTTCAGACTCATGAATAGCAAGTGTTTCAGACTCATGAATAGCAAGTGTTTCAGACTCATGAATAGCATGTGTTTCAGACTCATGAATAGCAAGTGTTTCAGACTCATGAATAGCAAGTCTTTCAGACTCATGAATAGCAAGTGTTTCAGACTCATGAATAGCAAGTGTTTCAGACTCATGAATAGCAACTGTTTCAGACTCATGAATAGCAAGTGTTTCAGACTCATGAATGTGACAATACTGCCAACTATCAAATTTCTTGTTCGCAAAACTTGCTTCCAAATAATGAAGAATTTTAAAAGTTTTTGTTTTAAAAATAGTTCTCTACAAGTAAATGTATAATTGTGACATGGTTTTACAAGGAATATATTCATATTGGAGCACAAACAAATATAACAAAGAAATACAATTCTTTGCAAACAGGTTTATATAATATTTTTCAGTTATAACTTACATATATTCAGTCTAGTCCCCATGGTTGTATTATTTATCATTTATAAATATTAATTGTTCAATTGAAATTACACATCTTTCATTGGTAAATGTATCTTTTAATGCTGGTTTTCATAACCTTTGCAAGGGGAAGAACTCTGCAACCCCAAAACATAAACTTCACAAAATTTAATGCCATGTGTTAATTCCCTTGGTTTAATTGTGCGCGTGCGTGCGTGTGTGTGTGTGTGTGTGAGAGAGAGAGAGAGAGAGAGAGAGAGAGAGAGAGAGAGAGAGAGAGAGAGAGAATGAGAACAGGTATTTCTAAACCAAGAAAATGTTTAAATTTCATTTGTTTCAAGAACTATTTCTACTTGGATAACTTTTATTAAGATTCTAGATTTTCCTCTTAAATAAAACTCACAGCATCCTGATGATAAATGTTTGTTTTCCAAGATTACACAAAATGAATAAAATGCACTCTGGTAACAAAATAATCAGAGCCTGTATCACCCTCGTTACTATGTGTTACTCACTATCGAGATCAAGCAAGATATTAATCGAATAAGGCAATGTTCTTCTTTCGAATATAAAATATGATAATAAATATGGTGAGAGTGCTAGCAAGCTCAGCAAATTTGGTTAAGATCACCTAATTTATATGCGTATATATCACTCATTACCTGTTTGAGGTATTGATGATATAAGAGTGAACTATAAGTGTAATTAAAATTAGATGAAAAGCATGCCTCTAAAAAGGCAAGAAGCTCAGCCAATCAGATTTAAAATCACTCATTAATATATATATATATATATATATATATATATATATATATATATATATATATATATATATATATATATATATATATATATATATATATATATATAAGGATACGATTACATTTTTTACAATCTGTATGTTTTGTAAAGTGTCCATCCACATACTTAAACATTACCAGCATAACGAATGTCGTTTTGCACATGGATTGATATCAACATTTCTTGTCTTTGTCTTAAGTGTATACATGCATGTCCTAAGTATTCGGAATATCTCAGATGTCACAGCATGCATGTTTTGCAAATCTAAATTATAATTGAAATTATCTTCGCTAGTCAAGTGTCTTGGCTCTTGGAATATTTAGCAAGCAGAAACGGTATGCATGTATTTTGTATTTAGGTGCAGCTGAATGAAATTGATACAATCGGATCCCTTTTTAACATTTAAATTAGAAGACTGTTAAGAATAATCTTAACCGCCAAAGTACGCAACTGACACATTTTAAGCAACCTTTAATTCCGCGTCAAAATGCCTGCGGAAATCGCCTTATTGAATACCTGACAGGTCACGTAACGAGCACTTTCAGTGGTTAATTGATATCGCTTGCTACGGGCAGAAACTCTTTTATACACAAGAGGGTACATGTTCAAAACATGGTTTCGGCAGCCCAAACATGATTGATGAGAAATGAAGAGGATCGACATCCTTTAGTTGGCAAAGATGAATTACTCTACCCTACTCTAAGTTACGTTATTATATATTATCTTTTAAATCAAAAGAGAATAAACATGTCCCGTAAGATAAAATCAGAAAAAAGCAGAGCAAAATCCTAACTTTCAAAGGCTTGTTCTTTTTTTTTTATCAAATGCAGTTGACACATCAGAACATTCACATAGGTTAAAATCCGAGGGACTAGGACTCATTAGTTCGTACACCACTTCGCTTTTTATGGTGTACATATATCTCGAACTATATTTCATTAAATACATATTGCATACTACACATTCTGAAAGGTTTAAATTCCTTATGTGTGCAAATTCAAAAAACCGTCTTGATACGTTGACAAACGACAACGATAAAGGTGTATGGAAGGTGAAACAAGTTTCTACAGCATTGTTAGACAACGTGCATCAATGTGGCCGTATCCATATATCAAAATAAGACTATACGTAACATTGATGAACTGGAGTACGGTTATAATTACTTTTCCAGGCTGCATTCAAAACAAACAACTGAAGCCCCCGCATCATACATGTAATGGCTGAACAGGTACAGTCCTTATAGGTTCTCCAATTGCGCAGAAGAAAAATATTTCGGATTTTAAAATTAACCAAAATTATTTCTATCTTGCCCTAATACATGTTTATTTATTAGGCAAGAAAGAAATACATGTAACGTCTTCTCCATGTTAACAGGTATGTATTCTCATTTGCGTATAACTGAATCCAATTTAGTAACGTTCACGTAATTACCTGCCAAAGATTTGGTAGTTCCATTATGCCTTGGATATGACGATTAGTATCCTTAACGCTCTATTACCCGACTCTCGACCATTTAAGACCAGCCGAATGGAAGCACGCGAACCCCACCTATCTCCAAAAGCACTTAGTAAAGTCAGTGTAGAGGGTGTAGAAGTTGGGTGTCTTCGCTATGGAACCATACGTCTGCATCTGAGTGAGAATAGGAGTGAGATTAGCATTTTTAACGTAGCTTTAACAATGTTACAGTCATATTGCTACAATGTCTGCAGTGAGGCAGTTTATATTGATGTCTTGCACTGGGGCATCATGCTGCACAAATGTAGCATCATGTCCCACCCAGTCACATTATCCTGACACCAGGCCGATCATTCCCAACACTAACCTCTTCATGTTGAGTGCCAAGCAAGGTAGCTGTTAGTACCATTTTTGTAAGTCTTTGGTATGACTCGGCCGGGGATCGAACCCACGACCTCCCGCTTCCGTGGCGGACGCTCTAACCTCTAGGCCACCGGAGCGGTAATTCGTCTGCATCTGAAAGTTTAATCTTATTTTTCCGTAAGAATAGCGAACATATATGATTTGTTTGCTGTTAACTTTCTCCGAGACTCTGTGTCTTGATAAATTCGCTCTCATGCATTTCCTCAGGGACCCCCATGGTATTAGTCGAATGTTGATACAAGAAAATAATCGAATATTCTCCCAATATTGCATTACTATTTTAACCGTTTTTCTTTAATTGTCAATTAGTTTTCTACATTCTGCAAATCCATGATGAAGATTAGAAATTTCATGCTTAATGATTATCATAAAGGTCGCATATTAATGGCGCATGCGTGTTTTAACCTGTGTTTAGGTCATACGACTTTTTATTAATTCAAGTTCATGGAAAATATCCTACACAATTATGAAAGAACAAAAGTAGGTAGTACAAAGTCATAGTTACAGTTCAAGTCAACTGCCTGTATTCTTCTTGATATGCTGCTGCTCTCTGGCAAGTGACAAAGTTGCCGTAGTATGCCTAAATGTCAACGGTTATCTGTTTAATTTACATGAATAATGACATCGCCATTTTGCCTCGCGAGTAGATGTACACCTAATTACTTCTCTCTTGGCGTTTGTATTGATAGTAACCAGTCTAGGGTCGGGTCACAAATTACCCATATCTTCGCCTTTGCATTGATAGTAAGCAGTCTGAATTCAGGCCACAAGTTACCCTCTCGTCACGTTTGCATTGATAGTAACCAGTCTGGACTTAGGTCACAACTATTGTTTCCAAGGTCATTACGTTTATTGTTAGAACAGTTTTTCCTCTCTGATATTGGTGATGATGCAGGTGAGGAGTTAGATTAAGGAATATTGGTATTGACATCAATGAAACAGTTTCTGTTTAGAATATGAGCATGTTGGTGTCGGTGTCCATATGTAATTTATCACAGTGAGTAATGGGACATTATTGTCTTCTCCGAAAATGAAATATGTGACCCAATGCACGTTATTTTGTTAACAGTTCAATGTCTCATCAATGACAAATAACTTGTGACAAGAACTTCACCGATAGTTCATCTTTGAAGACTGATGACAAGAACTTCACCGTGGGTTCATCCATTAATATTGTTTAGATTAACCTGTGGTTTGTTAGGAGAATTAACAAATGTTGGGACTCTATAGGAAATGTGATGTGATCGGAGTCCTGTGAATGTCATGGCCGTACAAATTTCAATTGAAATCCAAAGTCTATTATTAGACGTCGACACATACAAATTTCTGGTTTTTGTACATCGAATTTAAAACTAGAACAGTCCAGTTACAAATAACAATTCTTAAAATTATGCAGATATGTTCATTTTTATTGGCCTCCGGAGTTGATACTCATTGGCATTATCATGCATTTATTGCGACAATGTATACAAGTTTGTACTCAGTATAATTATCCTGCATGCATTGCGAAACCGTATACAAGTTTATACTCATAGTTATTAATTATTAATTATGCATGCATTACGACACCGTATAAAAGTTGATAATCATTATTATTGTCATGCATGTATTGCGACATCGTATACAAGTTTATATTCATTATTATTATTATTGTTGTTGTTATTATTATTATTATTAGTATTAGTATTAGTATTATCATCATCATCATGATGCCCGTATTGCGATACTGTATAAAAGTTGACTCTCAACGATAGAAGAAACCAGATGTTAGCATAGGTATGTTAAGAACTGAGGCTATAATTTCTCGCCGGCAAAATATCTGAGGTGCCCCGCGAGTTCAAGGCGCGCGGTTTATTTTTGCCAAAGTCAGTTACGTAACCTTGTTCACAGGTAAGTGGCTATTTCTTGTTGGAATAAGGCATCGTCCAATTTGTATCGTAAACATCTTTGACAGACGGTTGGGAGGGGCGATATCTGATCATTAGGAATCAACCTCCAATCGCAACTGAGTTAGGCGTGAGAGGCATTAGAATCTTAAGTTTAAATATATTATCCTGAGAATCAAAACTTTAGTAGCTACAATTATTTTGCCAGACAGAATGCAAATAACTACTCCGCGACCATTCGTAATGGCGGATTTATTCAGGGAATAATTAGAAAGCTTCAAAACAGGTCAGTTATTATTTGCTCGATTGTTGTGAAAAATTACTACAAAGTAACTGTACGTAAATTATTGCAGTATATCTATATATTTGAGTATATATAAAATCACTATTGTAGTTTGATTCGTTCGTAGTGTTCGATATACATGTGTATTTTGAGATATGTAGAATTAATACTGTAATTCGTTATTGGGTTTATTCGTAGTAACCTCATGCATGTATTCATTTGACATTATAGATTTTCAAATGTTGAATTGAATTATAAACTTTGTATAATATTGCGGTGTGCAACATTAGTATAGGAATTCGCCTATTAGTGTACACTTGTAGGATTATCATGTGTATGGATATATCAGAGCATGAATATGCATATCTTTGTACACTTGTAGAAGTTCAATGTACAGAAATGCTTCTGATATATCATATTGTTTTGTATATAATAAGATTGAGAATTTATATATATATATATATATATATATATATATATATATATATATATATATATATATATATATATATATATATATATATATATATATATATATAAATGCGTCACCAAAAAGGGTAATGGCCTATCTGACGATACTAATCTTAGTGTGTGTTACGTAGCAAAAGGTATATGTTTTGCTAATGTTCGTGTATGTATTTTTCAGAAGTTTCTAGGCCCAGAAGGAAGTACCCAAATCAGAAATCCGAGTCTCTGGGAAAGGGAAGACTCAGTGCTTTGTGGTCCGAATCTCTGGGAGACAAAAGAGAAGCAGTTTGAGGGACCAAAGGCAATTGCGCAGCAGTTGGAATCACACCACAATTAATACTTCCAGTTCAGTACCCACGAATGTAGTTCCAGTCTATTTGTAGAACAGTTTTTCCTCTCTCAATTTGGTGGTGATAGAAGAGATATATTGATGCATATTTGGTAGGGATTTAAAGGTAATTGTTTATTCTTGAGAATATGAGCAGAGAGAGTGGTTGTCAGTGTGTAATTTGGCAACAGTGCACATGGAGTAATAAGGCCTTAGTGATGATCCGGAAGTGAAATCTGTGTTCTGTGTACATGCTGTTCTGTTTACAGTGCAGCAGCTCAAAAAAATGCCGATCAACCCTTGACAAGAATTTCACCGTAAAGTCATCTCTGGAGGTATTTTAGATTAACATATGACTTGTATTGATTGTCACACTGTAGAAAGGTCAGTACTGAGAAATATATGTAGAGAACATATAGTAAAATTAATTGTGGTCTATGTCCTGTACAGGCAGTATTGATGAAACTTTAATATGCTATAAAATTTTTATTATTAATGATAAACACATGAAATTTGAAGGTGTTATATATATTAACATTTAAAATAGAAAAAATGACATTAAAATTTAAAAATTAATTTTATTTTTTAAAATTTTAATAATTGTTTTTTTAAAAATTAAAAATTAAAATTTCCCCCTTAAAGTGCACATAGATAATATTTTTGGAAATTATATCAAATGATATCAGCATGGTTATACTCCTACACCATATACAAGCTACAATGATGGATATTTGTCAAATTTTGTGAGAGAAAATATCTTTGTAAGTCAAGATGAGACATACATTTAAAATGTATGAAAGACAGATTCTATTTTGTATTGATCATTCAAACTATATATTAGGGGTCCAATCAGTTAATTTATGTGTTTATGATGGGGTGACTTCCTGAGTAACACATATCTGCTTATATAGCCTTTAGTAATTGTTAACAAATATAGTTACAGGGTGTTTAGTGAGAGAACAGTGATGAAAACTTTATACTAGAACCTACTCAAGTTCTCTACCAAATCAGTTTAAACTTTCTGAGAATGAAATGCAGGTTGAAGGGATAAAATATACTTCCCACATGTATATTTACCCTTGGATGTAAGAAAACAGCTAAATGATGTAAGTTGAACACAAAATGCATTCAATTTTATTGTTCAATTTGGTTAAGATATTGATTAGTGAAGTGCGGCATTGTGGCCTGTATGATGTTATGTGAATTCTAATGATCCATCTTAATTTATGCATTGTTAATTACTAATAATAATTGTTAACTGACACTCTAAAGATTGCATAAGATATATTCAAACATATATTTTGAGTTTAACTGTGTATAACTGATCTTAGCATGGTTACATATCCCACATGAACAAATATTCACATATTTTAGAATGTTTGGGATCCAAAGTTCACATTCAGTATATCATATAGGCTGACATTGTACCTACAGTGAATCTGTAAGACACATTTCTGGCTGTGTGCACTAAATGTATCCCAAAATGTTATTTTCTTCATTAATATGCCCATGTATGGTAACATTTCAATTCAGTACTTGGATAGAGTGAGGTATTGTAATATCAGTTGATATTTGATTCTATTGAACCATTGAGGTTAATTATTGGTATCAAACACCCTTAAAAATACACTTTAAATGTTCAAACAGATAATTGGAATTATTTTTGCACATTTGATTATAACAATTACATTGTATATGTCCCACATATGCAAATTTCCATTCTTGTTTACAAGTTTTGGGGATCAGAATTTCACATTTAGTTTATGATATAGGATGTATTGGTACCTGTAAGTTGATATGTGTGGCCACATTTGGCTGTATTCTCTTGCAATATCCAGAATTATTATTTCCATCATGAATAAGATTGCTTATAGTAATATATTCTTTTTTACTACATTGTCGTTTGACTTTCCTGTATATTGGCATGTACTAATGTTTCCACCAATGATCAAACCTCACCGTCCCTGCATTTCCTTAAAGTTTGTGATGCATAGTCTACCTGATTAGTTATTTAACCTGTAAATGACCAGATATGCTTATAGAAACTTCATATACTTTTAGGATGAATTTATTACTTTAATACATGACTATTACTTCACATTTCTGAGTGTCACTCTGTCAAGTTTAATATTTATTTCCTATGCTTGCAGCCTGAATGTTATTTGTAAATCACTATATCTAACATATTTTAACTTCATTTGCATACATCTTACTGTTTTCTAGATATAAGTGAAACATTTTATATCTTTTCAGGTCTAGGCTGGTATTTGGAACAAAGTGTTAGCGGTGGATCAGCTTGGAAGCTCTCCAGTAGTCTGGTGGTGATAGCAAGGTTTCATAAGGACATATGCAGTGTACTGCCATAAGTGATCATGATATCACCACACTAATATAAAGCACCTCAAGGACATGGCTTAGATCTTCATGAGAGAGATTAGCACCATTGTTCAGTAAGGTAAAGCCTGCCTAAAAACTGTATTCTCCTATCTTATTGTCGCTTTTTGTAGTTATCGACACTGAAATGTAATGCAATTTTCCTATAAAACATGGAAGTGGTCCCATCAGATGTTTAAATCTGAGTGCACTATTAGTTATACAAATAACTGCCTTTATACCTGACACAATAAATATGGAACATAGCACCTATTGTTGCTTCTTTAGTGTGTACACCTATATACACCTTGACAGGCATATTGCTATTTGTTGCCAAATTCACTATGAGTCATGCTACTTCATTACCCCTGGGGAAAATGTTCTCAGTTACACAGACCCAAACAAACATTTATTTTAAAGACCATTGATTGATAAACGTTTCTGTCTAAACTTTGACAAAATCTGTTTTCAAACTTTTATGAAAATTTAATTTTTCAATAAAATTTAGTTTATAAATTTAAATGTTTATTTAAATTTCCATTAAAATTTTAATTGATCAAAATGTATAACTTTAAACATATTTTCAGACAGGCCTTATCTTGTAGTACAATTAGGTTTTTACAGCATTGAAAAAGTCCTATAATTAAGGAAGATATAGCAAATTTAGTTTTGGTTTCTCAAGAGCACATGGATCAGCACGTGCACCCTGTGGAACACCAGCACTACACACTTTCCAGCAGGTGTCACATGTCTTGTATGCAAGGAAATTCAAAAAGACTTCATGTATAAAGTTCAAATAGGTGTGGCATTCAAATATAAAAGTTTTACTAAAATTTGCCCCAAAAAGTTGGGCCTGTCAGAAATCACACCACGATTAATACTTCCAGTTCAGTACCCACGAATGTAGTTCCAGTCTATTTTTAGAACATTTTTTCCTCTCTCATTTTGGTGGTGATAGAAGAGATATATTGATGCATATTTGGTAGGGATTTAAAGGTAATTGTTTATTCTTGAGAATATGAGCAGAGAGAGTGGTTGTCAGTGTGTAATTTGGCAACAGTGCACATGGAGTAATAAGGCCTTGGTGATGACCCGGAAGTGAAATATGTGTTCTGTTTACATGCTGCTCTGTTTACAGTGCAGCAGCTCAAAAAATGCCGATCAACCCTTGACAAGAATTTCACCGTGAAGTCATCTTTGGATGTATTTTAGATTAGCATATGATTTGTATTAATTGTCACACTGTGGAAAGGTCAGTACTGAGAAATATATGTAGAGAACATATAGTAAATTTAATTGTGGTTTATGTCCAGTTGGTCTGGGAGACAGAAGAGAGAAGGAAGGACAGATGGAGAAGTATAAGGGATTACGGAGGTAGACAAAGGAAAAGAGAAGAAACATACAGATGAGTAGGACTAAGGACAGAAGGGAAAATTTCGCACACTAATTCAAAGGATGAACTAGGTTGCTACTTGGTGGAGTAATATGATATTAGTTTAATTGTATTTGAGAGATTACTGTTTTGAATTATATTACATTGTTGTTATTTAAAATTTCAATTTATATATTCATTAATTTAATTTTTAGTATTAATTATGGGCCCAAACATTTAATGTATGTGTCTATGATGAGGTAATTATACGAGTAACACATATCTGACTGAACGGTTTTCATCAGTGGTTTATAAACAAAGTTACATTGTACCTAATGATTGGATGTAGATGAAAACTCTGTAGCCGTTTTCGGTAACTTCATTATCTGCCCTTTGTTTCCGAACTCTTTAGTTTATGGAGGTTGCTTTAGAATCATTCCCGGTAGGTGGACATACATCACAATTAATTTTACTATATGTTCTCTACATATATTTCTCAGTACTAACCTTTCAACTGTGTGACGATCAATACAAATCATGTTAATCTAAAATACATCAAGTTGACTTCGCGGTGAAGTTCTTGTCAAGGGTTCACAGGGATTTTTTTTGTTTTGTTTTTTTTTAGTTGCTGCACTGTAAACAGAACAGCATATAAACAGAACACAGATTTCACTTCCGGATCATCACCAAGGCCTTATTACTCAATGTCCACTGTCGTCAAAATACACACTGACAACCACTCTCTGAGCTCATATTCTCAAGAATAAACAATTACCTTTAAATCTCAACCAAAAATGCATCAATATAACTCTTCTATCACCATCAAAATGAGAGAGGAAAATTTTTTCTAAAAATAGACTAGAACTACATTCTTGGGTACTGAACTGGAAATAATAATTGTGATGCAGTTCCAGGTATTGCCGCTGTTCTACATTCACTGATTGCAAACAGAACAAAGTAAATGAAATTATTTTTCTCTCCATGGGCAAACTTTCCAATTAGACACCTTAAATACACATGTATTTGCCCAGTCCTTTCCCACATAACCATTGCGAGGGGTAGAAATCACTCGTCACTGCGTCAAGATTAACATAACCAAATTTAAGACACTTAGCAAAAACGGACTCATAAGCGACGATGGCAGTTATTTTCTTGTCGAGCGGCTTAATTAACTACCGGATGTAGTAAATACCTAATACGGTACTGAGGATGTCAGCCAAGCCATTTTAACCTGTCAGAGGATGAAAAATGTAAAAATAAATATTGGTCAAAGGGATTGAATGTACTTTCCCTAATTTTATTTACGTTTGATGTAAGTTAACAACAAAATGAAGTCTATTATCCCGTTCTAGTGAATATTTGTTGACTGAGACACCAGAAATGTTCCAACAAATTATTTGAATGAACTTTGTTCAACTGATCTTAGGATGAGTACATGTCCCACATGAGCATTCATATATGAGAATATTTGGGATCAGAATTTCATATTCCGTACATCATAATGTACTAATAGATTCGAAAAAATCACTATACTTGACCATTGTTCGCTTAAACTCTTAAATTACATCGGAAGTGTCCACACGAATAAGTTAACGTATGTTTGTACAATTGGTCATAATAAGTATGTGGTACATTTTACAAATGTTCAAGTATTCGTCCTATTTTAACAAAGTTTTGAGGATCAGAATTTCAGCTTTATTTGATGAGACATGATCTATACAGATACTATGTGAAGAACATACTTGGTTGGATGTACATGAAATATACAAAAATGTAATTGACATCATGAATTGGCTTAAATAGGACAATATATGTTGGTTTTGTACATAGTCACTTAACTTCCACGTACACGGTACTTATTGTTGCGCCAATGATTAAACCTTAACATCCTCACATTGCCTCTAACTTTATGATAACTAGTATACCTTATTGGTTACGTAGCCTTTAAATGCACGAATATACTCTGATAAACATAATTTGAAAACCTTATATATTTTGCAATGAATAGTTATTTTAGTACACGTCAATAGCTTCTCATTTCTGAGTGTCATATTATTAAGTTGAATCGTTTTACTGTGCTTACACTCTTGATGTTATTTTGAAATCTTCATATCTGGCACATGTTCACTTTATATATCTTAGTAATCTATAAGATTAAATAGCACATGTTATTTCTTATCAGATCTAGCCGGGTAATAAGAAAAGGTGGAGGAGTTGAATTAACTTGGAAGCTCTCCAGCAGTAAGGGGCTAATAATAATAATAATAATAATAATAATAATAATAATAATAATAATAATAATAATAATAACATCAATAATGAAGACTTTGTATAGCGCCTAATATTTAGAAGCTCTAAGCGTTTACAACATATATAATGATATGACTACACTAGAGAAAAACAAAAAACAAAAACCATGAAATTGGAAAACATAAAAACATGCTGAAAATATGTATGATACAAAATATTATTAGGTCTCTAAGTTTGTTCCTGCAGTCGAACAAGGTGAGTTTTAAGAGTACTCATAAAAGGAACCACTGTGTCTTTGTGTCTAATTTCAATCGGCAATTCGCTCCACATCGCCCGGCCCTTGTGTGCAAAAGAACATTGTCCATATGACTTCGTTTTCATAGTGAGTACAATGAGTAGACGATTGTCAGAAGAGGATCGTAAGAATCTTGCTGGTGTATACACATGAAGGAGGCCGGATATGTATGTTGGACTGGAGTCTGTCAGTGAAACGTAACTCTTAAAGCTTGTCGCTGAAATTCTGTATCATAACTGTATGGTGACGAGGCAATTAAAATTGTGTTGTCAAGCGAATCTCTAATGATTTGTACTTTGTCACGGAAGAAATCTGCAAATAATGTCCGGAAGGAAGGTCTACTGGAGAGAAGGTAGCTGGAAGTGGTGTACATTTTTTCCTTGACATTAGTTTGTTAGTAATCTCGAAGAGCTCTTTGCAGCTAAAATTCTCTGTGATCTCAGTACTGTAATGGGATAATTTGGCTAAATGGACTATGTTTATGACGTTCTTCTTAGTGGCTTCATAGATTTTTATGAATAGTGAGCCTGGTGGAAAGCAAAAGCCTCTCCGCTTTTCGGCGATGTCTTTTAGCAGTGCGAAGCTGATACATAACACTGCTATATATATTGATACTCTGCATTTGGTGGCAGGGGCATGTTTTTCAAGCAATGAACGCAGGCAGTTATCGAGTTGTTCTGCTGTAGGATGTAAGTAAGTTGAAAGGTTTCCTTGGATGTCATGCATTAATTTGGTTCTATTTATCATACGGAGGTTTAATACCAAGGTCTCATTATGACACGTCCAATGTACTCACCATAAGTTACCATGATTGCTACTACATTAATATAATAGTATCTGAGAGACATGGTCATGTCATCATGAGAGAGATCAGCAGAGCCTCCCGCGTGCATATCGACATTACAACACAATGGTATAAAGCATTTTATGTGGGAAATCTGAATGCGCTATTTGTGATAATAACATCTGGGTGAGTACCTAACACAATAAATCTAGAACATAGCACTGTGCATTGCTTCTTTAGTATATGCACGTAAATATATAATTTGAACATGTATGTTGCAATTGTTACAAAAATCAGGCGAATTTTCTTGCTTCACTTCAACTGGACAAATATTATAAGTTGTACTGTCCCAAGCTACCACTATTTTAAAATACCACTAATTATTCTACTTCGCTGTATACAATTTGTCAGTTTGATTTCTTTTAAAGTCCTTGACAATTTAATTGCATGATGAAATTTAGTTTTATAAATTTCAATTTGTATTAAAAGTATATGTGACTTTAATTTATCAGTGTTTTTTAAATTTCAACCATATTTTCATATATCAGTTTTCTTGTATTTTAATTAGATCTTACTGCATTAAAGACTTCATATAATAACGGAATATATAGCGGATTTTGTTTTGGCGTCTATAAAAGCTCTTGGCCCAAAGATTGCACGCTGTGGAACATTTACAGTAAACGTTTCTGACAGTTATCACACACTTGGCTTACTATCAAAATGAACAAGACTTCTTGAACGTTTGACATATGTGTGGCATGCATATGTAAGAGTCTGATTAAAACTGGCCCTAAATGATTTGGCCTGATAGGACCCCGATCATATTTATTATGTGTGGGTCAGTACCAAGAATGTAGTTACAGTATAGTTCAGACTATTATTTCCTCTCATGTTAGTGATCATGCACGAGTTAGATTTAGGAATTCACGGTTTTGATTTAAAGGAAATTGTTTATTGTTTAAATTACGAGTACAGGGATTCGGTTGTCTGCGTGTGTTATGAACATAGAACATAGCGAGCAATGAGGCGCTGTTGCTTGATTGGAAGTGAAATATAATCCATGTACGATGTTTTGTTTACAGTCCAGCTTCTCAAAACACGGCGGATAACTTATGAAAAGAACTGAACCGTTAATTCATCTTTGAAGATATTTTAGAGTAGAATGTGATTTATCAGGATTCTGACTTGAGTGTTTAGTACTGACAAACAAATGTAGTGACTATACAAAAAAAGTAATAACAACCCAAGTCCGTCTGCAATGACGGTGTTACATAATAGACGCACTCCGCGGTTCTGACCATGGTAATACAATCGAGCATAAAAATAACTACAGCAATCAATCAATGGATTTTGTAGGTATAAATACTAAAACCCATTTTGCACTAATTAAATGAGCGCACATATTGTTCCAAGAACAAGATGATACGAAAGTGTATAAAATAATGAGACATTAAATCAAGGCAAACGCGTATAATACTGAAGTAAAACGATATTTGAAAGGGATGGATACAGATTATTGGTAATAAAATATACACGGATGTGAATATCTTTGAAGGATATTTTGAGCAATAATGCATTTTATTATATCTAAATTACAGTCTTAAATAAAGTAACAGAAAAGACCGAAAATCAACAAGTTTTGTAAGATGCAACAAATAGTTTATTTCCCTAGAATACAGAGTGAAAATTAAAGCAAAAACTTACAATATTGTAAACTAAGTCCTAAATAGTCATAAAACTTCTATAGCAAATCCAAATGTATGAAGTTCTAACTGAATTCCGTTGTGTTCCAAATAAATTCTGATATTGAATGTATCGGTGTGCCTATAGTCTCAACAGTATTGATGTTCCAAAAGCCAAGAATGTGGTGATGTGTTAACAGTCATTTGATATATCACAATAATATAATTCATAATGTCCTTGGTTAATTCTCTATAATTCCAAAATAATGTTCAATAATATTATTAAACACTTTGTAATTCCAGCGAATAATATAATTTGAATGAGTAAATGCATCCAAATTAAAACCTAAACACAGTAATAAGACCATTTCTGCTTCGGATGTTAAAGCAAACATTAATCATTTTGCAAGTGAATAACATTATAACAAATTAAGACGCAATGATGTAGCCTGGATTAGGGCCAGTTTCTTGTCTAAAACATTCCAGCTGTGAAAACCTAATATCATGCATTCAGGTACAAGCAAACTTGTTTACCTATATTGATAATGATCTGAATATCTAGTCGATACTTAAAGAGTATTAGCTATGTATCATGCTCATTACAAAATAAATGTCACTTGTCAGGTACACCGTAATTTGATTCTGGACAAAAGTAAAGTAATATATATATATATATATATATATATATATATATATATATATATATATATATATATATATATATATATATATATATATATACAAGTTTTCCGAAAACCTAAAATTAATTACGTTGTATCCAAGTTGACCTTTGTCCTCACCATAGTACTAGGCTTGATGTAAACATCCTTTTTAATTTCTTGTCTTCATTCTTAGTGCGGGATTTCATATAAAGTGAAATCTAGGCAGTAATAGAGTACGTGACTTTAGATGTAAATAGCTTCAACCTTGTTTTAAAACATGTAGCAATTATTTCGAAATTCTTCGTTGTTTTTTCTCAATTCTGGTAATACCAGAATTGTCTTACGCAGTAGCCACGTTTAATAGTGATGTTTAGAGACAAATCGCTCCGTTGGGCTACAAACATTCCAACGTCAAGTGTTTTCTTCTGTTGTGACAAGTTTTTTTAAGTTTTATTTTAATTATTCCTCATGTTATTTGAATTCTAACAGATTATTTTACCCTGGAAATACTGCAGCTCGGAATGAATTCTTGGACATTAATTAAATTTTATTCGGAATTAAAAAGCCGGATTATTTTATGTGGTTCAACACATAACTGTTGACATTTCAAACTATACGGGGTACATCATACGTCATTACCTTCCATTTTAGATTTTCGTCAGGGCTCGAATTCAAATGAATTAGAAACTTTTATTACTAAGACTTCTAATTTTTAATTTTGTGATTATTTTGGATTTGATGCTTAAAAAGGGCAAGTTCTATTTTTTTTACCTTGTTTTTCAAGGGAAATAAATTATTTGTTAAGTTTTACAAAGCTTGTTGTTTTCACTTTTTCATGGTTACAGTTTATGAGAGCCTAAACATGTAATAAAATATGTTGTCATTTTATTATCATATATTGTCATTTTATTATCATATATTGTCATTTTATCATCATAACGTGGTGGTTACGATGGGAGTGAAATTGTCCCTCTCATTGTCTTAGGTTTCATCTTCCTATTTTTACATTTCACCCTAAGATATTGGCAAACAATGGATGTTCACACCTGATTAAGAAATCGTTTGGGAAACTCGGTTTAATACGTCGTATAACACTTGATACATCCTCCTTAAATAAATATGCACAGTCTTCAAAACAAAACCTGAATAGTACTCGCTATGACCCAGTTTAAAGACACATCAAATGATAAGAAAAGCGCAGAAGAGTGTTGTAAGAAATGTTTCTTTATTGATTTTAATATCACGTTCAGAGAAAAGTGGGTTGAAAATGGGACCGCGTGGTTTATTCACCTAGTTACAAACAATAAGATAATAGCACTTAAAGATGCGTGTGAGCATTGTTTGCTTTTATGGTTCGATAACGTCAGACTTGCATAGGTTACAACATATATCTGTGTTGTGCTAATTTATTTGATAATATACTAATTATTATCTATCTATCTATCCATCCATCCATTCCAAATTTATTGGGCATGTAAAGTTTACATCGCCAATATTGGCGCAAAACGCATACCAAATTCGACCGATTCGCGAAACTAAAATACTGCAATGCTTACCAGTTGAAAAGCGGCAAATGTCAAACGCTAACAGAACATTTGGTTTAAGATAATACTAATTTTGGACACGGGATACTACCAATGTGTATTTATGACTCGCTAAATTTATGTCTATGCTGAGCATAGTTTTATAAAGATGTAACGTTAATGCATCGGGATATGGAAAGAAAATACATGGACTCCTTCTGTCAGCATTTCAGCTGAGGAACTAGGTCAGGTTTATAACTGGTTTTACAAAATTCAACGTAACAATGCCAATTCATGACAAGAGATATTAAGCGAACTAAATCGATCTTGTAAATTTCTTTAGTAAAAGTCAAACATTTTTTTAAAAGTAATCTATTAAGTTGAGGAGAAAAACCCCCAATAAATATGATGTAATGTGTTTCTCATTTATGGCAAAAATGTTCAAGAATTTAAAAACAAACAATAAACGCTTTAATTTTGTGAGATTGAGTTCAAGCGGGATGTTGACAAGTTGGATAGCAGACGATAAAGTTGGTGTGGGACAATTTCTTGCAAACTTAGAAACTTGGAGGAAGATTCATCATTATTTTAGGTGAACAGTTCTATCTTTTAAATAATGTAATTTTATGTATGATTCTAAAACGGAAATAATAAATGTATTTTTTCTGGGTTACAAGTTCAAGAAGGTTATGGAGTGGGTATATATGTTGAAATGTATTTGCATTTATAGTTGAATTTGGGAATACTTTTGTACACTTTATAAAAATCACTTTACTTAATTAAAGGACGGTCGTTCTTGATTAAAATTATCATTGCGGATGAGCTATACATGGCAGCCAGTATATTTACTCGAGGAAGGACGAGACAAGACTCCAGAAAGAACCTCTGACGGGAAGCTACGGGCAAACCTTGTTGCATATACACGTTCATCGTGTCGAGATTCGATCTCAAGCCGACAAAGATGTGTGAGCAAAAGGCGAGAGCCTTATACCACTCGGTCAGCTGAGACGTTTTCGTCGTTTCAGTTGAAAATAAAGTGTATTACCTCTGAGAAAAGAATATCGGAAGGAGGTGGGTGGGGGCATTAAAAATGATATATCGCAGAGAAGTTCAGACGTTCTTTCTGAATCCCTACTTCATTCCTTTTAATTTATGATACCACATTCCAAACAGACACTTCGATTTGGAATATCTTGTGTCAGCCAGGAATGAATTAATCAGACGAGAACACCTGTCAATATTAGTAGAAGTATTCACGATGTCATCATAAATATACTTATTCTTCTTTTTTGCCTCATCTCTTTCCTCTCTGGCTCCAGTTCATCCGTTGAAACGATGTAATACCATATGTAAAGACTACTATCCGATACAGAAACAAAGAACTAGTAACTACAATATTCGGTGTAAAATATAGCCCCTTTATATAAAACATATCTCCGTTTTATAAAATATAGCCCTGTTTTGTAAAAATATAGCACTGGTTTATCAAATATAAAACCGTTTTATAAAATTTAGCCCCATGATACATGTATGTATGTATGTATGTATGTATGTATGTATGTATGTATGTATGTATGTATGTATGTATGTATGTATGTATGTATGTATGTATGTATGTATGTATGTATGTATGTTTATATGTATATGTGTGTGTATGTATGTATGTATGTATGTATGTATGTATGTATGTATGTATGTATGTATGTATGTATGTATGTATGTATGTATGTATGTATGTATGTATGTATGTATGTATCTTGTCTATTAAAGTTAACTGAATTGTGAATTATGGTTATTATCATTATTATTATTATTAATAGTAGTAGTAGTAGTAGTAGTAGTAGTAGTAGTAGTAGTAGTAGTAGTAGTAGTAGTAGTAGTAGTAGTAGTAGTAGTAGTAGTAGTAGTAGTAGTAGTAGTAGTAGTAGTAGTAGTAGTAGTAGTAGTAGTAGTAGTAGTAGTAGTAGTAGTAGTAGTAGTAGTTAATGCACACTCTAAACATCAACGACGTGAATAAGCAATTATACAGTTTCCTTAAATCCATACATTACATTGTTATTTGAAAGGAACAACTGTGTTTGTACTTCGCATTGTTTTCTCCGACATTGGATTTCAGCTGTCTCTCTGCAGAATTCTCGTGATCTTAGATGTAATTATATCCATTGTGAATAAAACTCCGCAACAGAGAAGCACTGTTTAGTTTCAGTTCCAAGTGGACTTCTCCCTTCTGTATAAATTAGGTAATAAATCTTCGGATCGACATATCTTACCATTGTTTTTGAAAATATTAGTACGTCCTTATACGCTATCATCTAAGGTCATACGATTATATATATATATATATATATATATATATATATATATATATATATATATATATATATATATATATATATATTAGCTTCAGATTTGCAAAAACAATCGTATTTGGCACTATACATGGGCAACGAGCAATCAGAGTGAAGTCTCAGTCTGATATAATCAGTGTATTATATAAAAATGTACTAAAATTGTTCAAACCGGAAATAACGTCTCCTTATCTCAAGTCAAAATACATTTATCGAAAGTATAGAAACGTTGGTAAAACAAACACAGCATGTTCTTTCCAAATTCCAATGAAAATGCCATCGAACAGGAACACTTGTCAGACTAGGATAATGTAGAAAAAAGTACACTTTGAACGTGATGTAAACGAATAGGATATAGCTACCAGACTGTGAAAACGCTTTCAAAATGTACATTGAGTATGAGATAAGCGAATTGGAGATAGTTACCAGACTGGGAAAAGCATCAAAATACACCTTGATAGTGCTATAAGCCAACCAGAAACAAACGCCAGACATGGAAAATGCGTTAAAATACATCCTGAGAACTCATTTAACTTGCAACAGTATATAAAGTAAATAAGTGAGATTTGTTTAGTTTTCATGTAATATTTTTAATAAAAACTTTATAACAGTTACGTGAGGACCAAGTGAAATGATTCAATCGATGGCGGGTATTTTTGACTACTGAAGTAATCACAAAACATTTGAAGACATATGCGTCATTCAAATTAAAATTTATTAAATCGTTTAAGGTTTTGTCTACTACTCATGTTATTTGCTTGAAACTTTTGTGTTTATATACATATACAATAGTATGTTTTGTTATCGACATAGATAGGAGTTTGTGTTGTTATCTACATCTATGGGAGTATGTGTTGTTATCGCCATATACAAGAGTAGGTGTTGTTATCGACATATACAAGAGTATGTGTTGTTATCGACATAGATTGGAGTTTGTGTTGTTATCTACTTATATAGGAGTATGTGTTGTTATCGCCATATACAGGAGTATGTGTTGTTATTGCCATATACAGGAGTATGTGTTGTTATCGCCATATACAGGATTATGTTATCGACATAGATAGGACTTTGTGTCCAACATATGCGGGAATTTGTATAGTTATCGACATATAGAGAAAGTTGTGAGTTGTAAAGGAGTTGAAATTTTGTATACGCTATTTTTAAACATTTGATCTAACATACATGCTCAAATAGTCTTAATATGAATGCAAAATATAAAAAAAAAATTATATCAAATATTCCTGACAAGTTTTACTGGAATATGAGTCTTTCTATATTATGATACAAATTTGTTATGAATAAAAAAAGGAACCTTTCTTAGGTAATATAGTTTGGTTAATTTGTTTTAAAAAGAAAAAGATGAAAATTCTTGAAATATTTGACTTTGATTCTTCCACTTGTGTATATTACATATGCAAATTAACTTGTGTATATTACATATGCAAATTAACTTGTGTATATTACATATGCAAATTAGCATAATGGACCATTTCGTAGCAATGCTGAAATGACTTACAAAATCAAAATCAGATTAGCCACTGTTCGTCACTTTAGCAATCTGTGGAATGGTGGTGGCTTATCTCTCAACAACTTCCTCTGTGGTAATAAACTGTATAAACTTAAAAACTTATAAAGGTCTACATAAGCTTATTGTATGACACTGCGAATCATGATTGCGGTGTTTACTGTTTAACAGACTACAGTTTTGTGTACATATACTGTGGTGTCATGATAGGTCTCTTTCTCTTTATTTTTCCTTATAAAGATTTACTAGAAATTTCATTTTTTATAAGCACAGTTATGTAAGAGATTGGAAGTCAAACATTGCATTTTCTGAGTGATGTCATAATTTGGCAGATATGAAAGATTGGTTATGTCTGTAAATATTTCTTATTATTTGAAGAAAATGTGTTGAACTATACTCAGTTTTGCTCACGACACCGCAACGTTTCAGGAAATGTATACTGCTAAGTATTTTTCACATACTAGAGAAATGTCACCAAGCCTATTGCTTCAAGTCATATGATGAATATTTCTTTTGAATTATTACACTACGTCACATAGCCAACACATTCAATGAAAACGTTTCAAAACTAGAAAATATTGACCGTTCCTTTTTAAATGACGCCCCCATGAAGTTGGATTTTGATGGAATGAATGCTATTTGCAGTATTTCCTCTTAGAAATTAAAAAAATGTGTTGCATACGTGTAATGTAGCACACACATTTAACACCCATGTATCTCTCAAGTGTTAATACTAAAGTGTAATTGATTATAAACCTGACACAAGTCGAACTTCCTTCGGCTAAGCATACAATATTTAACCTGGAACCTTTTCCTGCAAATGTATCTCAATTAGGAACATTCATGCAAACAACATACTTCGCCGCTGCAATTAAACTAGTATTTAGCATGCAGTCTACACTATTGAACTGCATAAAACTTAAAATTATTCTTGTATCGGCAAAATCACATGGTTGTGTCGCTGAGTGTTTTGATGCTATATGGTATGATTAGATTAGCAAAGTAGTATCAAAGCTTGCGATAATCCGACTTAACATTTCACAAATATTAAAATCAGAAAGCATCATATTTTGCGGGTTCGCCATTTTTGAATTTCGCATGTAAACTGTATGACGCAGAAATCCTGTAGGATACAGTGTACATAATGTTGAGGAAAATAATAATAATAATAATAATAATAATAATAATAATAATAATAATAATAATAATAATAATAATAATAAATAATAATAATAATGATACGGATAATAATAATAATAATAATAATAATAATAATAATAATAATAATAAATCAGCTGTTGGAGGAACGTTGTTGATTACTGTTCGTAAAGCTGATATCATGACATGTCAAGGGAATAGAGATAAGAAATATCCGAAGTCGGGTTTAATATATATATATATATATATATATATATATATATATATATATATATATATATATATAGAGAGAGAGAGAGAGAGAGAGAGAGAGATATATATATATATATATATATATATATATATATATATAGAGAGATATATAGAGATATATATATATATATATATAGAGAGAGAGAGAGAGAGAGAGAGAGAGAGAGAGAGAGAGAGAGAGAGAAATGCCGAGCATTTTGCCAGTTTAGTTGCTGCAACATCAACCTCATACCAGTTAAGTTTATGTTTTTATTCAGTATCGTCAATGATAGTTCCTCCTTTACTCCAAACAAATTAGAAATGAATAAACTGATTACTATTCTTAATTATGGTACACATTATCTTTGTTCCCATGTAAGCTGTTATTTTTTTAAACAAATATACACACATGCAAAGACTATACGTCTTAATGCGTCTGCCCGTGTGTGTTTTGAAGAAGTAGCTGAAAATTCGAAATGGCCAAAGGAGCATTGGACTTAATTATTACAAGGTGTCTTATTGGTAAGGCTAGTGATATTTGCAATTCACTGTCAGTTCACCAAAGTGGTCACTATGGTGCTGTTAAGGAATGCATCTTAAGGGTTATGACTTTGTCTCTGAAGCTTATCGGCAAAAATTCCAAAACTGTATAAAACAAGTAGCTGGACAAACTTGTGTCGAATTTGCTATAGAAAGAGAGCCGTTATTTGATGGATGGTGCTTGGCCAAGTAAATTGAACGAACTTATGAAAATCTCAAACAACTTGTATTACTTGAAGAGTTTTAAAATTGTGTCCATACTGACATTAAGACTTATCAGGACGAACATAACATAACGTAAGATCGAAACCTTGGAAAATGCTGCTTTTACTGCTGATTAGTATTATTTAAGTCATAATGTTCCTTTTGTAAATAAGACTACTCAACAGTCTTCTGACAAAAATGTAGTTCAGCCTTACACAAGCCCTTCTAAAACTCAAACTGACACAATTTCTAAAATTATGCTTCCGATAATCTTGATTGTAGATCATATTCTCTTCCTACGTGTAATTATTGCAAGAAGAAAGGACACGTTATTTATGATGGCTACACATGGAAATATAGGCAACAGAATCAAGACAGACATATTTCAAATGCTCTTATTTAGCAGAGATCAAGGTCACAGCCATGTATTGAAAACAAAACATTTGTACGGTCTAATAAATCTCAGTAGTTTGATTTCCTTTTGGAGAATTATGAACCATTCATATAGAAGTTTTCTAAATCAATCCTGAGTGACTCGGCCAATCTCATTCCTATTAAAATTTTTAGGGACACAGGAGCTTCGCAGAGTCTTTTATTGTCAGGTGCTATGTACTTTTCCGAGAAGTCGTCTTCTAATGAAAGTTGTCTTGTTCAGGGATTAGAGTGCGGTTTTGTTGATGTTCATCTCCATTATGCAAATTTGTCATCAGACTTAGTCTCAGGGCCAGTGACAGTCGGAACGGTGTTTGCTTTAGCCGTTGAGGGCATTCATTTATTAATTTACAACGACCTAGCTGGAGACAAGATTATGTTTAATCCACTTGTAACTGAAAAACCTTGTTTGGATCAGCAATTTGAAAATGAATTCCCTGATTTATTCCCAATATGTGTCAACTCATACCAGAGCTATGACAAAGTAAGCTCTTGAGAATGATCTTGAAAAGGGAAGTACTTCGTTAGCTGACACATGGCCTGACCGGGCTTTTGATGAGGTCACTTTCACTCCTTGTTTTGAACAATCAGAGGGTATGGATCACAGTGTTCCTCTTTTAACTAGTCGTTCTCTTTATTCTAATCAGGGTAATACACGACAATCACTTGTCGTCGAACATGACAAAGATCATGATAGCTCCTGTTTGCTTCAAATGGCCATTACTGAAACTGAAGCAAGTGAAGCACCTGTTATTGCATTAAATATGTAGTTCTTATGAGAAAATGGAGACCGTCTGAAGTGCCTGCTGGTGATGAGTGGTCAGTGAACTATCAAATTGTAGTTCCAAAACATTACAGACAGGACATACTTTTTCTGGCTCATGAAATTCGTTTGGCTGGTCATTTAAGGATTAATAAGTCTTATCACAAGAGCTTGACTCACTTGTATTGGCCAAACAGTAAAAGACATTTTGCCAAAAATATAGATCTTTTCATACTTGTCAAATGGTAGAAAACCCCAATCAGAATATATCTATGGCTCATCTGCAACCTATTCCTGCATTTGACGAACAATTTAGTATACTTATGGTATATTGTGTTGGTTTCTTACTTAGACCAAGTCTGGTAATCAATACATGTTGACCATTATATGTGCGTCAACAAGTCTACAGAGGCAATATTAAATCTAAAACATTAGTGAAAGCTTTGATAAAGTTGTTTACTCAGTTTATCCTTCCCAAATCTGTCCTATCATTAAGGATCAAACGTCATGTCTGGAAGTTTCCAGCAAGCTATGTAAGAATCAGGCATCCAAGAATTGAAATCTTTTGCCTGTCACCTGTGAGCCAATGGGCATTATACAAAATTAATCGGACTTTGAAAAACATGATTCGATCATATTGTTTTGATACATTGGTAAAGATTGGGATGAAGACATTAAGTTTTACTATTCTTTGATGTTATGCAAAAAGTTCAGGAACATATGGCTTCAGTCTCTTTGAACTGGTTTTTAAACACAGTACCTGGACCATTGAAGTTTTTGAAAGAGAAACTTCTGTCTAATGAAGATACTGAAATTAATCTTCTTGATTATGTTTAAAATTTTAACTACAAGTTGTCAATGGCTTGTGAGTTTGAAAGAACATATCTTCACTGTACCCAATCAAAAATGTAGTCAAGATATGATAAAAGTTTGAAAGAAAGGAGTTTTCAGCATGGTGATGGAGTCTTGGCTCTCTTGTCCGTACCACAAAATCCTATTCAGGCCATATAATATGGTTTCTATACAGCTTACAGGAAAATAAATGATTTAAATTACATCATGATTACTCCTGGGAGGCGAAAACAAAAAACCTCTTTGCCACATAAACATACTAAAGGCGTATATTGAAAGAGATAGCCAGGTTAAACATGTAATTAATTTAGATGTACCTCTTTCACTCATTGAAGATTTAAGTGAAGTAATATCATCGGATTTTACTGATATTGGAGTGACAAATCTTCGGAATTCAGAAATTAGGAAAGATCTGGACCAGAAACGTTAACATTTTCAACAGCAAGAAAGAAATGAACTAAAACAGTTATTGTTCACATTTGCACTTATTTCCAGGTGTGCCTACAAAGACAAACATTTTCCATGACGTTGAAATTGTAGATTCCAAACCTGTGAAACAACACCCTTACAAGATAAACCCTCTCAAACAGTATTTGCTGGATAACGATTTTATAGAGCAAGTAAAAGTGACTGGAGTTCACAATGCATACTTTTTCATGGCATTGAAATTGCAAATTTCAATCCTATGCAACAGCACCCGTACATGATGAAACATCTCAAACAGGGATACTGGAGAAAATAAATTCAGTATTTGCTGGAGACTGATTTTATAGAATCCAGTACAAGTGACTGGAATTCACCATTAATACGTGTTCCAGAACCAGATAACACTTTCCGTATGTGCACTGGTTATAGGAAGGTGCTTAGTGTGACAAAAACAGATTTCGTTTACATTACCAAGAATCGATGACTGTATTGATAAGATCGGACATGCTAAGTATGCAACCAAATTTAATCTTCTGAAGTTATTGTTGTAAATTCCAATAAAGGAAAGAGAAAAGGAAGTTTCGACATTCGTGACTGCAGATGGACATTTCCAATATAAAGTGACGCCGTTTAGGATTAAAGGGTCACAAGTATTTTTCAACGTCCAATGAATATAATCACCTCTGGTCTAGACAATTGTGATGCCTACATCAATGATAATATCATCTACAATGACACCCATAAAAATACATTTAGCAACACTTTGGAAATTCTTTGACTGAGTAACATATACAAATTTTACAATTAATTAATCTAAAATTGAGTTATACAGTGCTAGTGTAAGTTTTCTATTGTGGGGAATGGACATGCTAAACCTATAGATGCAAAGGTCAAGGCTATCTCTGTATTCCTTGTTCCTATTAATAAAAAGCAGCTGATGCGAGTTTTAAGTATGGTTGGATACTATCGGAACTTTAGGTTCAATTATTCTATAAATACTGAACTCCTGACAAATGTATTGAGCAAGAAAACAAGTTCCTTTGGAGTGAAAAATGGCAGGATGCTTTCGATACGTTAAAAGCCATACTTAAAAGCGGGCCAGTTCTTACAGCTCCAAATTTCAGTCAATCATTTAAACTATATGTTGATGCGTGTGATGTTGGGGTTAGAGACGAAAATGGTATTGATCATCCAATGTATTAATTAATTTTCGAAAATATTAAAAAAGCATCAAAGAAATTAGTCAACAATCACGAAGGAATATTTGGCTATGATATAGGCCTTACAAATATTTTGAACTTTATATTAGTTCAGCTCCTTCGTCAATTATTGTATTTAGTGACAACAACCCCCTTACTTTCATCGCAAGATGTAAAATAATCAAAGACTACAACGGTAGAATTGGTTATTACAGAATTATATTCTAGACATCTGACACATCAAAGGGAAAGATAATTTAATACCATTTGCACTTCTCGGTGTTTTGAACGATATTATTTGATGTACACTGTTTCTAGTTCATAAGAGTACTTCTTACGATTTTATTAAACCTCATATATAAATAATCTATGCTAATCTCTTTTTCTCTATGGGGAAAGTGTTACGTATATCGGATTTAATATTTTTTTTTAATTTAAATGTTTGTTGGTTAGTTTTTTTAAAATTTATTATATTACATGGTATTATAAAATAATCTGTTTTACGCAAACACCTAAGGCTGACCTAGTTCCTGACCTAATTCAAAACTAGTAACAGCCATGTAAACAATTTTTATATTAATTTTAATTGTTGGAATAATAAGATTATGATCGATGCTGTATTGGAAAACGTGACCCTAGACTTGTTATTGTTGCTGTAGTAGGGTTTAACGCCATTTTCAGCACACGATACGCTATACATGGCGGCCAGTATTATTATTGTTGGAGGAAGAACCCGAGAAAACCCCCGGAAAGAACCACCGACCCACGAGAAGCTATTCACAAACTTTCTCACATAGCTACATTAGCCGAATCTTAGACTCGAACCCACACAGACAGAGATGAGATGACAGTGATCCGTAACGGAGAGCGCTTTAGACGACTCGGCCACTCGTGGCCCCTCCCGATGACTTGTAAATGGCTTTTAATTTTACGAAGAAGAAGAAGAAGAAGAAGAAGAAGAAGAAGAAGAAGAACTACAACAACAACAACAACACTACTAATACTACTACTATTACTACTACTACTACTACTACTACTACTACTACTACTACTACTACTACTAATAATAATAATAATAATAATAATAATAATAATAATAATAATGAGGACTTTGCATAGTGCCTAATCTTTAGAAGCTCCAAGCGCTTCACAAGATCTATGATGATATGACTACAAAAACAAAAATCAAAAACAAACACTATGAAATTGGAAAACATAAAAAATTCTGAAAATATTTAAGGTAGAAAACATTAATAGGTCTTTAAGTTTGTTCTTGTAGTCTTTGTGTCTACTTTCAATGGGCAATTCATTCTACGTTGCTGGCCCTGGTTTGCAAAACACGTTGTCCAAATGACTTTTCATAGTAGTAATAATGAGCATACGATTGTCAGAAGAGGGCGCGTAAGCATCTTGCTGGTGTATACACATGGGGGAGGTTGGATAGGTATGCTGGACTTGAGTCTGTCAGTGAAACGTAGCACAGAGAACAAATTGTGTGTTTGATTCTGTATCGAATAGATTGCCAGTATAGGATACAGAGCAGTGGGGAGGTGTGCTCTGATCATGGTACTCAAAGGATGATCCGACCAGCTGTGTTTTGAACGTTTTGAAGTTTCTGGAGTAGATATTGAGGATAACCAGACAGAATTGAGTTACAATAATCCAGTCTTGAAAGTACCAATGAACACACAGGTGTTTTAGCGGCATCAACTGAAAGATATTTGCGAATGGAACTGACGTGTCTCAGCTCGAGATATGCAGTCTTGCATATGTTAATGACATGTCGGTGCAGTGTGAGAGTACTGTCTAGAGTAACGCCTAGGTTTCGTACTGACTGTTTGAATTTAATGTTGGTGTTGCTGATATTTATTGTTTGAGGTAAATGATGTGAATGAGAAAGTCTTTGTGTTGTGATCAGAATGGGCTCAGTTTTATCATCATTCATATGCAGCTTGTTACACTTCAGTTGGGTGGCTAGATTTGTATATTTGAGTGTCATCAGCGTGCAATTGGTGAGACACTGGGTGATGATCTATGAGCATCTGAGTGTATAGAATGAAGATACCCGGTCAAACAACAGATGCGTGTGGAACAACACAACATAGATCAACTGGGCTGGAATGTAGTCCCTTTGCAGATTCAATTTGTGTACTGTTGACTAAGTAGGACTTGAACCAGAGTAAGGCTGTATTGTGAATGCCAGATACATGCTGAAGACAGTGAAGTAATATATCATGATCTAAAATGCTGCAACAAATCAAGGAGGATGAGCACTGCAATCTTTACACTATTAAAAGCAGAGAGAATGTCATTAACTACTTTCAGAAGAGTAGTTTCAGATCTGTAGCAAGGGCGATGTGCCGACTGTACATTGCTAAAATGACTGTTCGAATTCCAGTGAGATACAAGTTATGTTGGAACAACTTTTTCTGAGATTTTTTATTTGAACGGGAGAAACTTGCCGGTAGTTCTTTAAATCGTTATGGTCAAGTGCTTTAACCGTGATTCTTTAAGTTGGTCTTGTTTAGATTGTTTACATTTATTCCTGTGTAATAAATTATTCGTTACAATTTACAAAGCTGGCTTTCACTCTTTCTGTGTTACTGTCGAATAAAGTCGTAAAAATGGAATTTCAGAAAGAAATATCAAAATCTTCTTTGGAAATGTATTTTAAATTCATTCAGGTATTCACCTTCTTTTGAAAAAGTGAAATAATACAGCGAATGTCAGACCACATAAATGTAAAATGTACTGTTATTTAGAACAGTTTGAATAAGCTGACGGCAATGGGATAAAATATGTAAGATATTTGAAACTGTAATCAAAAGCATTGGGAATTGTTTGATCTAACATTTATTTACATTCATTAACATCTTTGTTATGAAGGGCCATCGCTTTCATCTACACCTCGTTATTTACATTGGGGTGATAAAGTTGAATAAATCAATATTCAAATTCGTTTAATGAGATTTTAATCCAAAAACGTTAAACGGCAATGACACATCACACTAATTGAAATAAGTTACAGTGACATCATGATGTGAAGAGGGCTTTTCACAGTTGCTGAGTCATGTCGAAATCGCCAAATTTGCAAACAGCAAAGGATAGTTCTTGTTAATTTTGTACCAAAAGAGTGATGTGCGATTATTAGCGCATGTACTAATATTATCTAGAGTACGTTACCTATGTTGTGATAAGAAATATAAACTTGAGGTACACATTCTAATATTGTTTCAACTAATTTACTTAAAGAGAAGATCATTTTTCACAAAAAATTTATTTTTGCTTATACTCTACTAAAAGAATTTTCTTTCCCATATGACATGAAGTAATGCAGATTATTTCGATACTGGTATTGAACGCAATTAATGGTATATACAATATGGCTTTCAAAGCAATACCCTTCACACGGTTCTTGAGCAAAACGGTGTAAATTTGATCTGGGACACTATTTTTATTCTTTTAATATACCAGATATTAATGTAATGCAATATGAGTGTGAACTAAATATTACATCAAACACCATAAAGATCTAAGGCTGCATGTAATGGCGGTGGTTAAATATAACACAGTCTTACACCTGGAAAAACGTTGGCACAACAACTCATCGAAACGAAGAGTCCATATGCCCAAAGCATTACTGGTAGTAGTTTTGAATCTGCGTTAAGTACATTATCATTCTTAGATCAATCACCACGAATACATCAAACCACCTGCTTGTCGATCAGGTTGCTTGCTCGTTTATTTGGAATCTTAAATTATTTTACAAAGCCATAACCAGATATTGATGCAATTCATTACACAAAGCGGAATTAGAATTAATGCGATGTAAACGGACCCTTCCTTAAGCAGAGCGAAATTTCCAGAATAGATTGCAAATTCTTAACTGATTTACTAAGATGTAAGTTTTATTTTCTCTCGACAAAATGGCGATTTTTTTTACGCTTAAAATATAACCATTAACCACATAGAAGAGCAATTAGATCGACCCTGAACATAGCGCGTCTAATCAAATGTACAAAAATGACTAGATCAGTATTATTAATCATTATAACGGTTGTGACCAAAATAAACATTTCGTTGACCGGAACATATTAATAATGATAAATTCTGTGCGTACATATAGCATGTGTAAGCGCATTATATATTGCAGCCAATGTATGATTGAGTCTGATTTCGGTATGATGAAAGACAGCTGTTATTACTATCATTAAGGTTTTATATTTTGGGGAGAAGGAAAAAAACAAACTCATAACTGGCTTACAACTACGAGTCGCCAGCCAAGATATAATCAAATACAAAGTACTTTACCAGTGTTAATTAGATCCTATATATCATGAAAAATGACAATAATTGTCAGCAGCTGGTACTGGTCGTCAACATCTTGTGTCTGGAACAAACATATAAAAATTGTTTTAAAATCCCATTACCCATTGATCACTGCCCTCGGTCAGAGCCAGACTGAGTTATATTGTGTCTTGTGGCACATTCTCCATAAGAATAATGGTGCTAATTGAAAACATATCTACTGCCGCAAATCTGTTCGTGATGACATCAATCAATTACGCAGACAAGACGTGTACACGTCAATGGAATGTTTAGATATCCATGTAACGCTTCTTATAGATTCAGTTTTTTAAACCCTAAATATTGTTTAGATCATTAACAATAAATGAAAGGACAAGGTGAAATAAAGTAATATGGCTTCTTAAGGTGACCACAACGCAATCGTATGATATTGGAAAAGACCAAACGTATACCATTTATGTGTACAAAAAGATTATATGTCTGTCTCACGGAAATAACCTGTTATAAATGTTTATAAAATAAAATTGAGCCAATATGTTTATTCATAAAAATAGAAGCATAAATGCTTAAAGGGAAGGAAAGTACAAGTAAATTGAGAATCTTTAGTATCATATCCCTGTTTTATTTGATCAGCCCACAATAGTTCATATATACGTTTATTTGTTTCAAATGTTACGCAAATTAGTTTCAAAGAATTGTATCTTTCAAGCCTATCTGGATATGCAGATTGAAACATCATTAGCTGCTGCGTTGAATGCGTATTTTGCAAAACATTATTTTTCTCTGCGATATTTTTTATTATCACGTTGTAAGATAGGCAGTGGAAATTACTGATCTGGCCAGGATTTAAGGAATCCATGAGAATTTATTTCCAGTAAGCAATATTTTATTACTAATTGTGTAGTTCGCTATGTCTTGTCAAAGTTTGCATTAAGAAGTAGACTAAATGAGATATATGTCATACAGGAGAATGGCTGAACATGTCTCTCATGTTACCATGCCAATAGTGAAGATGTATATGGCCAAACTTGATAACCGTCTGATTTGTCACTAATGTGAACGTTAAGTGGTCTTTAAGTGAAATAAGTCTAATGCCAAACGTTAAGTTCAACCGCAATTTTGTGTGTGTATACATACATACATACATATATATATATATATATATATATATATATATATATATATATATATATATATATATATATATATATATATATATATATATATATATATATAGAATATATGTATAGTATGTACGCTGTATCAATGATATACCACGAGATGTATAAATTTTTCATTAAAAGGAAACGAGGCTTGCCCGAGTTTCCTTTTAATGAAAAATTTATACAACGAGTGGTATATCAATGATACAGCGTACATACTATACATATATTTTATTTATATCACATACAAATACAAATATTTGCAAGTTGGAGTTACGATGTGCTCCTGATATATTGCCCGAGTAAATGACCTCCTCACAACCAAGTGGCTGTCTGCTACAAAATCTAGTTCTACGATTTTTCTTGTTATTCACAATCACATATTCAAATTGATAAGTTGATTGTTTTCTTTTTCATTTTCTTTTTTTATTCACATTTATTAAATCAATATAAGACACACGCATTATTTAAACATAAAATATGTTGTTGTGTTGGGTTTTTTTTAATGAAGAAAGTAGTGCACTGCAAACACGGTGATCTTATTATAGACTATGCATGTACTGTCATTGACCTACTGTCGTATGGAAATTCGCGTGGAATATAAACGAATTGGAATCACGAACCAACAAGAGGTAATTAAATTTTAATATATTGACAGTTCAACTAAGTCATCATTTTGATTTAATTAGAGATTATACAGACTAAACATCTCTCTCTCTCTCTCTCTCTCTCTCTCTCTCTCTCTCTCTCTCTCTCTCTCTCTCTCTCTCTCTCTCTCTCTCTCTGTACGTCTTGACTAACATTGCCATCATTCATAGGTCCAGAGACATCGTCGTATGACACAAGCAAAAATCCACAACGCTTGTATTTTCGTGTATTTTTGCTCCAGAGAGGGGGGGGGGGGCTGGCGACCATTTGGACAGTTTTATATTTATTTATTAATACTCGATTTAAACGGGTTTCAGAAACAACAACAAAGGCTTAAAACACAATACAGTATGTGCGCATCGTAACCGACAAATTTAACATGTAGGCCTTGTGTGTCGTCTGGCGATTGCAACTATGTATCATTGATATTATGAATACTATAGATAAATCCCAAGGAAAGCGTAAGCATAGGTTTACGAGGAAACAGAGTACTGTGGGTTACTTGGTACAAGTTAAGCTTTAATGTTTTCGTCCAGCGCAATATATTTCTCTCTCACTCCAGATTTGTGCTTATTTTGCATGAGAGGGGGAGAGGAAAAAGACAGGATTCCGATGAAATTGTGTACCATTTTAATATTTAGAAAACAGGGACTATTAATATTTGTGTCGTTAATTTCATGTCATTTATGATTAATGAATGAGTAGAAATTCTTCATAGAGCTATAGGCCTACGGTAGAAAGAATGTTTATATATTCGTATTATTGCGCTATGGGCGGATCACTATTTGATATACCAATAGTATTGGTATATAGATTTGCTTTATACCAACACTTTAAATGCCATGTTATTTTTAATGTATGTGGTATAAATATATATATATATATATATATATATATATATATATATATATATATATACAGAAATCGAAATATATTTTTATTTATTCTTGTTTTCATGTATATAATCATTTCTAGCTGACAAACCTCGAGATGAATTTGACAAAGAAGATCCAGAAATTGTTTTATTCAAATCATAAGACCGTATCTTATGATACACGAATGCACATTACCTCAGTTACTGAATAATTAAAGTGTTTAAAAATGCCTTTTATAAATGTAAACAATGTACATTTTGAAGCTGCCGTGCTGCGATCTAGCGACTCACACAAATCACTTTATGATGACGATGTGTTACCTGTTGATAGATAATTTAGTCTTCTAAATTTAGCTTCAAATAATTCACTGTTTGCTTAATGGTTCATAACAGCAATGTGTCTTCCGATACGAGTACTCTTTTCACATCGTTAAACTGGACCGAAAGTTGTTATCGGAACTTCTAACATGGGAACTATTTCAAAACATGCATCTATGCAATTGTGATGATATCGCTTGTCTTGACACCGATAGTTCGTAGCATAAGCTGTATAAATGTTTTTAAAAAAGTTGTAAGACACTTATGTCAAAGTCGATACTTTCTTAAAATCTAACTGCTACAAGATTACGTTTGTGCACTTAATTTATAATATTAATAACAAAAACTAAAATAACTAATAGCAATTATTTAAATTGATAATAACAAGTTGAATAATTACACGAGAAATATTTGTAAGAAAGAAAATGAGATTAACAAAAACAATTTTAAATATGTTCTGACTGGAGATGTGGGGATTGAAAAATTACTCTTGTATTCCTACAGTTTCAGATATGGCTCAGATTAAAAAAAGGACCTTCCTCGCCGCAGAAAGAATTATCTAATGGAGTTATGACTTATTGTCTAATCACATGCACGATTACAATCTAAAATCTCAGACTAGAAAATGTTTCTAACAAGATTCATACAAGTATAGAAACAAGTAAGGAAAACTTGAACATGTATTCCAGACTTTGTCACAAATGGAAAATAATCAGTCACGGAATGTGATCGTTCATAACTGCTTTACAGTAAGAGGAAAACAGAAGTAAATATTAGTGGTGATTAACAGATATATGCCACAATTACTGAATTTTAATATATGCAGTCAAGAATGCGTGTTGAAGCAAACTCTAAAGCCAATGAAGGGTTGTTTCCACGCAGATTAAATCTCTATATCCAGAATTTGACAAGAATAGCAATTTAATTGTCTACCGGAATTTGTTACATAACACAAACTTAATATTGCTGAAAAACACATGTTTCATTACTGCACTTATCTTTATATTTCTTCCGTTGACGCATAGAGTCGATTCATATACCTATATCTATCAGCATTATTTCGATGATTCTATTCTTGGAAAGTACTGTTGAAAATAGAATTTACGCTAAAATATCTTGGTCACGAGGTTGGAATGAATGTTAGCCCAAATTTTAAAAAATATGTACAAGCAGTCGAGGAAATTAATTGATAGTTGATTTAAAGGCTTATGGAAATTTGCTTTACAGTCTAAAATTGTACAACGCTCAACATTAGGTAACACAACAAGAGCAGCAAACATTAATCGGTGTAGATATTCAAAGTCATGAGGAAATGAAGCTTTGTTGTAACATATAGCAAAGGTCGAACATTGAATGAGACTATACCAACCTCGTCATCAAAGTAAAGACAAATTTTAAACATAATTCCCTTAATTGTTTAAAGTGTTTTTATTGTTATCTGAAATTCAATACTTATACTATCTCAACTGAATGATGAATTCATCACGAAAGTTAAGGATTAAACATTTTTGTCTACAAACGTTTAATTAATGTTTTGGATTTATAATCATTATTTAGAATATAATTCTCTTTCCAAATCTTAAGACAGAGACGAAACAGAGGGACCGATCAAGATAAGAGTGAAGGAAATCAATGTCCAAAAAAGATATTGACAAGCAGACGTAGTAAAAGCTACATAAAATGAACCAATTTGTTGCTAAGTGAGGACCAAAGTTGACATTTCCTGCATACGTCGTAATCATCTCCATAACGTTAATGAATTTTCATTTTGTTCACTGGATGCAAGCGCAATCGCTCATTTGTAATTTGTCTACATCTGAGGTATGCAAAAGGATTACCTAAATAAAGATGATTCGAAATATCAAGGACAACGAACAGTATCGGAGTGATCTCCCCTGAACATGGTTTCATAGAAGATAAAAATATCATTATGCCTATTTCCGTTTGGAACAGCAACGGACGCAACAACAATAATAACAAAGCGCTCCCACTGACGGAAGTGCATCAAACGGATCATAAGATCTGAATGAAGTGACCCAAACGTGGCATAAGAGCTGAAGGAAGTGCATCAGACGCGGCAGAAAAGGAGATGATAAAGACTAAATTGGTAGCGATTAACAGATAATAGAACGGAATACTGAGAAGCAGATGAAAAGAACAAGTATTGAAAAAGTTGCAAAAAGGGAGATGCGAACTGGTAAGTCTGCAAGAAAGAGGAAGACGCACAGATGGAACAATACAATTATATTCTCCAAAGTGAGCCGGTTGAATGACAGATTCGTGTAAAAGCAGACGATGTGCCTAACAGCAAAGACCATGTCATTGTGAAACAATTAAGATAAATTAAAAGATTGAGATGGGAGGCAGATATGCAATTTGTTAATGTCAGAACTTATGTAGGATAATAGGTAACAAAGTTATTTAAACAAATAAAAAATTAATATATTATGCCAAATCAAGGATCCTATATTTATATTTTATTTCATATAGCTTGTTCTTTGGTGGCTAAGTGGAAGGAGATTTGTAAGTATATGGCGGACTTCGTCCTAATCAGGAGAGAACATGACATTTGCAAGAGTGTTTCATGTCTTGAATATTATTGTGTACAAGAGCCAAACTTATGTCAATAGGACCATACCAAACACAGTTCTGATTACTTGTATTTTCCGCTAGGCATGGATTTTCTACTTTTTTATTGCTTTTTAACACGAATAATTTCTTCACAAATATGACTTTGAACATTTCTTTTATTACATCCATGCACATTCCTTTTGATAATGGATAAAATGCAGTATTGAAACAAATCAGTAAATATAATATTTGTGGCTTGCAGGATGTTATACCGTCTTTCTTGAAACAAAATAACAACTATGAAATAGTTTTATCTGTATGAGTCTTGAATACCAGTTATATTATTTTAAATAACAAGTTTTTTTTTTTAATTGTCGCTCTGGCCAAAATAGTTTTATAATAGTCCAATAATTGACCAATGATATTAAAATTGTCACTTACCTTCCAATTGTCCTTTTCCAACTAGCTATCTGCAGAGATCGCCAAAGGCCGTTTGATAGTAAAACCAACATAATTCATTCCGCCAAAAATGTCCAAATTTTGTCGCTTTTAAAATTGATTAAACCAATTTGTCAGAAACAATATTTCCGTGTTGGGTACAGTATCATCTCCCACATGTATTGGCTATTGAAGCAGCCGTTATAGAAAATCAGTTCAGTTCCGCGCAAGCTATTATGGGAAGAAATATAGATCGTTTTCAGAATTCCTTGGGATAACTACCTCTTCAACAGGCAGGTGGTAAGGTTAATTCTATTGGTCTATGCAGAATATTCGCCAACGCAAACTTTAGAACCCTCTGGTCGTTGGTAATAATTATTGCTAGAGACAGTATTTGACAGATAATCCTTCAAGTAGATTTTAAAAAAACAAGCATGATCACTGTTTGTCGGGATTTGTATCGATTTTCATTTAGAAGATACCACAGAAGTTGAGAAATAGTAATGTAATGCACGGTGATTCCCTCTCGCGAGCTTGTTAGCAAGTTTCCAAAAAAGATGTTTTTTATGTTGTCTTAATACCTTAATTAAGTCCTATATATTGGATTTTGTAGATAACCATTTATTATCATTTCTTCATTTGAATTAAGACAAGCTGGGAATGATATATAAAACCTTTCGAATGTATCATTGACAAGCATATATATTTCGTAGCTTCGACCGATTAAACTAATTTTCTTATTATTTCTTCAATATATTTAGCTTATCAGTTGCTAAAAGAATTGTTGTTGGTGTCTACCTTTAATTGAAATTTAGAAACATATTGTAAATGAATGCGCGTGGATTTTTTTCTATCTTGATCCAACTCAACTCTGCTTTTGAGATTTTGAAGAACTGGACTATTGGTCAATTTAGTGCAGTAAGGAGAGTGAATTTCATCTGGAAATGTAGGATACTCGAAATTCCAGTACAGCTTCTGTGTGTAGCAGATTTTGCAGGAAATTCAAGATGCCAACTGTCACAGAATTAGGTGAAAATTGAATTTATTTCTTCTTGAATTACAAACTAATCTCACCATTTTTTTGTTTGTTTCGTCGTACATGCGTTACCTGGGGTGAATAAGTGTTTTTCAAGGTAAGCGACGTGTAACGATTTGCATCTGCCTGACTACGAATCACTTGAAGTCAGGAAGATTATAATCACGGGGTGCATTTTGCCGTGAATTCTGCTCACCTATTTGAGGGTATATAAGGCAGAATATTTCTGATAAGATTACGAGTCCAAAAGTATCTTATCAAAGGAGACATAGCTCGTCATTCTGTCTCCAGCCAAAGGGGTGAGTGTTAAATTTATATTTCGTTTTATTGTGAATTCTATTCAGTTTATCATTTCATGTAATGATGCCTTTAATACAATGCAGATTTAAAACGTTGAATATTTGGAATTACTAGTCACTATTAGACTTTAAATGCAATAGCGTAATCTAAGTTTTAGATTGTTTTAGAAACAACTATTATTAGTTTGGTTTCTTTATTGTAGCTGATTTGTAGCGGAACGTCTTTGAAACTGTAGCTGAACGTCTCTGAATGTCTCTGAATTGTAGCTGAATGTGATTGATTGTGCCGTGATTATGCTGTTTAATTGTGCAATCAAATTGAGGTATCTGACTGTCTGTCTGTCGGATTGTCTGTCCGTCTACATCTGTCGTGATGTGTAAATATCCGGAAATCTAGAAGTCTAAATATCCGAGTGTCGGAGCTGTCTAGAGGTGTAAACGTCCGGGGTAGCATCTAAGTATTTTGGGACCGATGGTTCTAGTAGATGCTGTATGGTGTCTTTACGTATAACTGTGGTGGATCCGTGAAGGGCAAGTGACCGATAAAAGTATTGAGTCAACCCTAGGTATTCGGAGAAGCTGGGCGGCGATTCAACAGTTGGTGAATCGTACGGTTGTACAGGGTCGAGACGCATAAGTGTTTCAATTGTAGTTACAATTGAATACATTGTTATATTTACATAGTTACTTTGAATTACAGTAGTATTTCAAGGGATTACATGAATCTCAATAACAGTTAGCAGCTTGATTAAATACATGTAGATGTCTGTGCTAGTTGTCGCAATCCATACGTGCGATAGTATAGTTTGATGTTTGCATTTGTTATCGCAATTTATACTTGCGTTAATACAACTTTTGTAAAGGTTCCAGTTTATGTGAAACATTTGTGTAGTCCAGGAAATTCCTTGGATCTGTGTTTAGTCCAGGAGATTCATTGGATCTGTGTTTATTGTGTATTAATATTTAATTTATTCATGTATTGTGAATGGTTGCGGAGTGTAATCGTGGGGTGAACGCATGAGTTATTGTGTTGATACATCATTATTTTTCATTAATAATTTATTTCATAAATTTACATTATCTTTCACATATTGTGTTTGTGTTCATTTAATCCACCATCCACTCGGTAACAATTCTGTTACACCAACATGTAAGTATATTTATTGCCTTTTTTATTACAAGCTAAAGAAAACGCTCATTCCGGTCACTTGAATTTCGATGTTTAACGGACCCTGGCTATGACCTGTACCATCATGCAATGTGTCTTCTGTCGCTAGCCTAAAATTGTATCAAAATAGTTTGAAGGAGAAATTTGTAAAGCATATATTGTGTGACACTCCATTTACCCAGCAGAAATAATATTTTTTCGTCTTCTTGGATTATTGTCTCTGAAAGTCTTTGTTTCTTACCGAAACCTTCAATCGCAATTTTTCTCGAATCTAGTATTTTGATAGACTTGTAAAGTTGAATGTGTCTGATAGACATTTGATAGTCCTTGGCTTAAATATGCTTTTCTATGATATAATGGTATAGACACTAGAGAGCAGTCGTCATAGTCTTATCCATTCTATTTGCGAAAAGATATAAATATTCTCAAACAAAATCGTTTTAATTACTGCGTCTCTCATTTTGACATTTCAGATATCACGTTCATTCGTTTGCTTGTTTGAAAGTTTCGTTTCTGACTCAGTGAACTCGTCCACATCGTTAACTTTATTATCTATACTTTTAAATGGATGTAACAGCTTCTTTAGTTCATTCACAAATTCTAATCAACCAAAACCCAAAGCGTCTACAACACAAGTGTACATGTTTTGTTTTCAAAGTAGTTCCTATTACACGCGTTTCGTCATATGCGTGCAATATTAAGGTGTTCAGTATCGTAAAATACTGCACGATTCTGACTATGTTAAACTAATGGAGACACATTAGCATATAGTAATTACAAATATATGCAAAGTGTGTATAGATAAATAGTTACAAACATAAACAGTGTGCGTAGATAAACAGTTGCAAACATACATACAGCGTGCATAAATATATAGTTAAATATGCCCAAACAGTGTCCATAGGTAAATAACAACATATAGACACACACACACAAGGTCCGTAGATAAATATACTAACTATTACGTCTCTTTAGTCATGAACTACGTAACAGAAAACAGCAGAAACCAAACACAGATATAAAAATTCAACAAATAATGTATTTATCTAATTTAAAAAGAACTTAGTGTTGCGAGTTAAATCCCATGCATTCCAATAATTTGTAAAACCAGACCTAATGAATAATATTTTAATTAAATGCCAGTGATGCTCGAAATAAGATCCATCGCGGAAGGTGTTGCTATGCATGTAGTTTTGAATGTAATAAGGTACAAGTAGCCTGAAGTGTGATGATGTGCTAACAATATTCCAAATAATTACAATAATATAATCAAAAATGTCTTTGATTGAATTTATTATAATTTCAATATAATGTTTATATCCCAGAATATTAGGCAGCACTTTGTAGATAAAACGGATAATAATTTGAATAAATAATTCTACTCAATTAAAAAACTGAACATAAAAATGCAAATGATTCTGCTTCCGATGTTATCACCAGAACGATTAATGTTTGAAGTAAACAAGATAAGATTTTTTTAAAAACATAGATACAAACATAGAGGCAGGATGTAAGTCAAAGGTTTATTTCTAGAAAATCCTAGGGTGAAATAGATAAAGTCTATGTTATAAAATTATAATAAATAAAACAAGGGAAACATCAGTTTCAAAAGATCCTAGAGCCGTCCGGGGAACGGACAAAAGCCAACTAGGACCAAAGCTCCATGACAGAGGTAGGACAAACGCCCCCAAGGACAAAAACCACTCAGGAAGAGGACAAAAGCCCCTCCATCCCAGTTTACGTTTCTTTAAATTAAAAACTGTATTATGGTTTTCATTGTTTTAATTATTTGCTATGAATCATGGCAATTTTAACACGTAATCACTGATATTGTTTCATTAAAATACGAAACTAGTTATAGTTTCTAAGTAATATACTTTTTAAAATAATCTTTTATTACATGCTTGATAGTTTAACACCAAAGCTTGTTTAAACAGTTAACTGTTTACAATTGCAGTTATCCAAGTTGAAGTGGGCAATTGTCAGAAAAGATGCAGTGAATCAGAACTGCACACTAAACTGCAATTTAATATAACAATACCATCTGTTCCCTACATTTGTTGAAACCAGCTATATTGATATTTAAAAATGCAACAATCGCAACTATGTGAAGTGATTGAAAGATAACATTACACAGAACCTGAGTATGATTGATTTCATGCCTAGTGGAAGATACACATTTGCGCTATTAAATTTTATGGGAGGAGGGGGGATTATTCAAATATGCTCTATTGTATGGAACAATATATAAATTAATGTTATATTAATTGTTTTGTAATTATGACACAAGATAAACATTACACACAATACAAATCTAATAAAGGGTTCAATGGACAACAATGTTTAACATAGTAAGTATAATTACAATAAATAAATAAAACTTCAATCAAGTATATAAACAGTTCTATAAAAATGAATATATTGTAATATCAAGAGGTTTTTGTCCTACCCCAAGATGGATTTTGCCTAAGGTTGTTTTTATCCTCTCCCTGTCAGTTGACTTCTTTCCTATGGGACTTTTGTCCTATGCCTGTCATGTGGCTTCTCTCCTATGGAGGCTTTTGTCCTACCCCTGTCACGTGGCTTCTCTTTGTGTGGGATTTTGTCATAGAATCTCGACCCAGGCCCACGTCTAGCTCCGCAAGCAGCGCATATTCATCTTCATTAATTACTAACCAAGAAATTGCTGGAGCTAGGCAGAATGAGAATGATTTGCTTTACTTTCCAAATCTGATTGACAGGTTATTAAATGATTATGTGGCAGCAGTAGCAGTCGATGCAGCGAATCGGTTTAGGGGATAGGGACCTCCTCCGCTCCACGTTCATTTCTATATCCCTGTCCTGCGTTTCGTCAACACAGGTTTGAGTTTGGTTGGCCAAACGTCTCCCACTTTCATGCTCTGTCATTGTCTTATTTGCCTTTCTGTCAGTTCAACGGTGCAACATGAATGCGTCTGGGGTACTGTAACATAGCAATGGTTGGTGGTAAACACTGCTGTGACTTTGGTTTCACTGACGATAACCACTCTTATCTTCCTGAAACGTCTAGTACTTCGTCACTAATTAGTCTTCCAACATTGAGGAAACAAGCTACTTGACCAGTGTAAAGTGGTTATTTACCTCTATGAATACTCAGGGAGCTAAACATGCTCCGGGTATATTACAGTTTGGCCTAACATTCCGTTTCTCTCGCTGTTCTTTTTCTTCTTTGATCTTGCCTGGGCGACGATGGTTGGTCAAACCATCTGTCTGTCTTATTGTTGATACTTTTTAGCCCCATTCCATCATATATAGTTTGTTAGGGCATAAAGGTGACACCCTGTTTATATCTAAATGTGTATGGTGTAGGTGTTTCTTGTCCACCCAATAAGGTCTGTAGGTGTTTGTGTTTGTAAAACAACAATGCAGAAACAAATTTGACATGGCTGATTTTGTTTTATCTATTAAATCTCATGTAGTTATATTATCCCATGTAAAGCATAGCTTTGTATACTCTTTCCTTTGTCAATGCTGACAATGGGCCTAATTTCTATCAGAGTCTTGAATTTACGTTGCCTGCTGCCATTCGGCCATGCCCGATTTGTTGAAATGTTCGCACGCATACTACTTACTTTGTGGTGGAAGTGTAACTTTTCTCATATTCGCTAAACAAGGTTCCAATGTGATAACCCTATTTTCACCTTGTCATATCGAGCAGATATGTATGTGATTCGGGTCTGTGAATTTCATTGGATATGGCGGCAAGCCAAAGCATCCAATCAAAATTAAGTTGTTCAAATTTGAACATTGTTCCAACATAATCGAGACAAAGGGAGCATACAATTTGAATCGATTGATAAATAAGCAATTTTCTAAAGCCAGTCAGTGTTTGCATATATACCCTTCACTCAAATGCACCTCTAATGGATTCCTTCTGATAAATAGTAATACTGTAGTGAAATACTCCTTGGGCTACACTGCCCTGAGTATCGATATCTAGGGCTCTTTAGGATAAGTCTGGTATTAGGATTGTTATCCCGCCAAATCTGTCTGGCGGTATGACGTCTTATTCCTAGCTTCTTGTCGCCAACTTGGTCGCAGTTGCCGACTGGGTCGCAGTCGCAGACTATATCGCAGGTCACCGACTGGTCGCAGGGTCGCCGACTAATCAGTCTTGGTCACAGACATGGTCTCAGTCACCGACATTGTCGCAGGGTCGTCAACTAATCTTCCTCTGGTCACCGAGTCACCTACAGGTCTTCCTCTCGTCGCAGAGTTGCGACATAATGACGAAAGAAGAGTTATGAGTTATCCTCAGTCAAAATGTGTATTACTACAAGAACTCTGCGTTTCTTGGATAAGCCTGTTTGCACCTGTCTTTTGGTTGAAGAAACACATTGTCACTACTCTCTTCCGATTTCCTGGCTTGGTCCTCTCCTGTCCAACGAAATACGATTAAATGTGCTTGCTCTGGCGGGGTGGTTATTCTACTACATTGCAAAGGACGTCTTTACGCTATACCGCTTCCTAAACACACCTCCACAGCAGCTACAGTTGGTCTATATTTATACCCAGGCGGAATCACAATGTCCGTCAATCATTTGAAATCAGAACATACGCATTATTGAAACGAAATACTAAATAGCGATACGAAAATTTAAGTCAATAGGGTTTCCTCGTTACGATACTTTGGATGTAATCTTATATAGTTTCCTTTTTAGGCAAATTACCTTAATCATTTCTTGCCGATGTAAAATGCACCACACCATTTGTTGGTTGGCATTACATATTAAGGGAAAAGACTAATGAAATCCGATAGATATCGCTAGGACATACCACCAAGATATATGTTCAATCCGTCAACGTGTATTTACGGTTTCTCATCTCAGAACCTTGTCTAATGAAGATTAACTTTTCTGTTCCCATCGACTCTTTAATATATGCACCTCATACTTTTGAATTTGTATATTCGAAAGAATGCAGAGATGGTTAGGGTCGGAAAGGGTCGCGCCCTTACGCCAAGAATGATTTCTGTTATTCGAGGTTTAAACTTTTCCAAATAGTGGTGGGATATTGCACCTAAAATTTAAAAAAGTAATGTCTCTGATTTTAGTGTTAATTAAGTCAAATGCAGTGTACGTCATTGTTTTGGGGTTATCCTATGATTGTCAGTGAGCGGGTGCAGGGGTCATTCCTCACTGAGATCTGAGATTGGACCGCCCTTGCAGCGACCAGTTCTCTTTGTGGGCAGTCTTCCCACGTAGTCGAGCTCTCCCGTTCTAGAAATGAGGAATCTCCCGTTTTATATTGCACGTAGATGTGGGCGGTTTGTGTTTTTATTTAAGAGAGTTGTTTCTTTGGTGTGGGTGGTTTGTTGTTTCTTGGCTTGTTATTCTATTTTTCCTCTTTTATCTATCGCCGAATGGTATCCCAGGATATTACTATATTTCTGCTGATTTAGGGAATTATTGATATATTCTCTGAGCTATTTATCAGTGTATTCTGCGATTGTTTACTCTTTTAATTGTATTTGGGACGTTCATGGATGACAAGGTGTAGTGTTTCAACGGTGGAACAATGTGGGCAATTAATGCCCGATGAGTTGATACACGGTATGACCCTACCAAAGCGGCCGGTTAAAATGTTTTCCGGTTTTTAGCCTTGTTATGACTTTGGTTAACCAGTATTGGGACGCCGATTTTGTTGTTTTGTTTTGCATGTGATACAGAAGGGCGTCTTTTGGGGTTGTTGCCATATTTTTTCCGCCATTTGTCATCTATTTTGCTGCCAAATTATAGTGTAAATTTCGTGGACGCTGCATGACAATGGTTTGACACAGGGTTAGTTGAGTTGATAATTTTGCTTCTTTTTCGGTCGTTTCATTTTTAGGTATGCCATAGTCGGATGGCACCGACATGAATTCAACAGTATACCTATGAGTTTTTTTTTATAAACGGGATCTTGGCACGCTGTGAGAATCAATAATTATAATGCCTTAGATGAGTGGGTATTTTGTATCCAATCAACGGGATCTTGGCACGCTGTGAGAATCAATAATTATAATGCCTTAGATGAGTGGGTATTTTGTATCCAATCAACGGGATCTTGGCACGCTGTGAGAATCAATAATTATAATGCCTTAGATGAGTGGGTATTTTGTATCCAATCAACGGGATCTTGGCACGCTGTGAGAATCAATAATTATAATGCCTTAGATGAGTGGGTATTTTGTATCCAATCAACGGGATCTTGGCACGCTGTGAGAATCAATAATTATAATGCCTTACATGAGTGGGTATTTTGTATCCAATCAACTGCTTTATTATAGCTCAGAATTTGACCCTTTCAACTGAGTTAGCGGAGAGTCTCGTCCCACCGTCAAGTCCTCAGCTGAGATCAGCAAGGCAGCAGCAATGCATCCTCGGTTTGGTGATTTAGAATCATCATTAAATAGTTCTGTATATCCCTTGTATCTACCATCTATTGGCCAGAATGACTGAATGATTTTATTCTATTGACGTGTGAGGCTATCCGACTGGTACGTCAACGTGTCGAGTGGGAACTAGCCAGCACTCAAAAATATTTTCCCCTAATGTGAGTGCAAGCAATCATTTCGGGGAATTAAATGGTGTGCGCACAGCACACTAAAAAAAATTTTTTCGAGTATGAATGGAGCTACCACCCGGGGAACTACCCTACTAGACTCGCAAAGCAAGGCCACTCGGGGATTTACAATTGTTACATGTATTGCATGTTTCTTATTCAGCGTTCAAGTGTGAGATATGCTCATCAGTTTTACGTTTTTAATATTATATATGAGTCACATCTAGTGAGAATGTATGCGTATGCATGCACCACAAGCTATTTAATTAAATTGTGTGCGCCTGCGCTCTAATTTCAGGATTAAAAATTAATTAAAATGTATCGTCTCGTGTGATGAATTGCAAGCAAATGCCAACCACCTGAAGAAACCCAGTCCAGCGAGTCTCCAAACGTCAACTGGTACTTTCTGAAACACCAGTAAACGAACTCATGTATCAACTTCTGATCAGTTTTACCTAAACTAGACGATCCATAATAACCAATAACTTTTAATCACATGTTTAATAAAAGCCAATCCAAAATGTTACAAATTCCCTATGCTATTCAGATTCAAAATTGAATTTTGTGTAAATAGTGTACGTCAAGTTTCCAAAATATCTATTTCACTCATTTTAAAATAGCATCACGCATTATTAAGGTACAGGCATGGGGGTACCCTACATGATATTGGTTTTGGAGAGAATTGTACAGCCAGGGTTGATCAGAGCTAGTCGAAAGCCCATCGACCAATCCAATTAAGTTCTTGATGCAATTCGCCTACCTCAGCTTTGCTGGAATGGTTTTATGCTTTCCAGATATTGTATTGGTTGGCGAACTGTGACATGTCTATCTGAGATTGATCTAACAACTGTTCTAGATAATTTATCAGTTTGGAACAAGATGGGGATAAGCACTTTCTTGTGGTGCCCCATTTTCTAATTCATGGGTATCTGAGAGTCGGTGTTCCATTTCGGTTCTCATTATTAGGCTTGTTAGGAAATCCTTGTCCAGTTGTAAATGCGGCATATATTAAACCCTACGCAATTGAGCCCCTAGTACATAACATATCACAGCATTTTTCTAGCCCAAAGAAAACAGCGGTTAGATTACGGTGAAATTTCCTCTTTCCTTAAATGCCAAATTTATGCTTGATTCCAAATATATTAATTTATCTAGGGTGGAACGTTATTGTGGAACCCGCTTTGGTGTTTGGATAATGATTTGTTATTTTCTAGATCATGGTGTTTTATTCTATTATCTATTATTGTCTCTGAATGTTGCATTTATTGTTGGTGAGTGGTTTATACGAATTTACATTTTTGCGGGCTAATTTCAAGATTTCGTGGAAAATTATTGCTGGTTTCCAATTTAATGGAATTTGTCTTTTTACGGTTAAGTGCCATTACACCATTTGTCAATATTGCAGTTCGTATTTAGGGGGCTTAATTGTGTACCCCATCAACGAACAGTCGAGGGAAATTGTTTTATCTGTCTCCTTCCGGTGATTTTGGAATTCGGTAATATGGTTCGATTGGTTACTTATTCCTACAAATTGCGAGGCTAATTTATTAATTTTGTCTTTATTTCATATTGTTCCGGAGAGTTCGGGAAAGTGGAAAATACTTGTTTGGAATTGGTTTGTTTTTAAAATTTAACGATGAGCAGTATTCATGCCATGTATCTTGTTTTGCGGTTAAAATGACATATTTGGCAATTGTTTTCTTTTTCTTTATAATTGAGGAAATACTGTGACTCTTGAGAGTGTTTAAACTTATTAGAGCTTAGTTGTTTTCTTCTTGATTACCTGCTTGCATTGTATGTGTAATTCTGCCATGGCAGAGACTGTTTTGTACCACACCCTCTTGCATTTTGTATGTTTTGGTCAGCCACCGAAGACAATGCTATTTACCAGTTTAGCAATTTCTGATATTTTGGGAGTGCACATATGTCAATTGCTGATATTAAGCTGTTTTCTGGGCTTAGTTTAGTACTGACGCTGCTGTTTAGCACTTCTAGGTTGGCCTGTCCCAGCTAACAATTCCACGTTGCTACAACGTTGCAGCAACGTTGTGGTAAGGTTGTGGAAACATTGCCAAATAATGTTGTGGCAATGTGATTTGGTAAACAAGTGGGAACGTTGCTACAAAGTTGTTGTCTAACGTTATTAAAAAAACCTTCCTACAACATTCTTACAACATTCAAATCCTATATTGAAATCTGATGAAACCGGCTTATGTTTCTGAAATATTCCGCACCTTTGGCAAGAATGTCCAATAATCTACTCCAATGGGGATAATTATATTTTTTTAGGAAGCAAGGTGTAAAATAAAAGTAGATGGGTAAACCACACTGCCTTTGACTGATAAGGAATCCCACGAATTTGCAGACTGAAGGTTCAAAACATTTGTATTTAAAAGACAAAAAGGAAAAAGGACACAATACATCATATATTTTAATATAACTTTTTGTTTATTTTCTAGATTTAATTAAGATTATGACTCAGAATTAGTCTCCTCCTCCAATCTAAATATTATCTCTGTCTTCTTCTGCTCAGGCACCTAGCTGCAAATAAAAAAAATAATTTTAAAGTCATATATCATCTCAACACTGCTTACATATGCAGACATCACATTAACTAGCATTATTAAACTTTATGAAACTTTCTTCACTACACTTGTCTTTATAACTCACAAAAAGATCATGTACATAAGTTATCACTGAAAACATGCCTGTAATATAGATTATTTACAACCATGTATGTAATTCTAAAAAATTAATCTTTAATATGCATTTTCTTTTTCACATCTGTGTAAATCAGCATATGAATACATGTCTAAGCATACAATAGAACGATAAATCTTACGCTTCTGAGCTATGAGCGCGTAATTCGAAATGCTAGCCTAACAGAAGGCAAATTTATTATGGTAACCTATCCTATCCTCGATATTTTTCGTTCCAAAAATGTACCAGTGTAACAATATAATTTACTTAATACGAGTCGGATAATAGTCACAGAAATATGCCAAGCAGTTAGGTCATTTTAACATGTTGGCCGATATATCGCATTTTCTTTGTTTCTTTGCTCGTAGCAGTTTACAAGTGCTTGATTGCATCAACATACATCAACCAATAAAGCAACCTTATTTTCTGCAACTAAATATGCGAATATACGTTAACTATTTAACTATTTAATGTTCATACCTTGGTGGTTCAAAATAGCTGGAAACAGGATATACGTCTCTACCTCAATTTCGATTCGGTCGGTACAGGATGATCTAGCCTTTGGTTCGTAGATACGTAAAATATTGTTAAGGCAATGGCAGTGCCTCATGTTTGTAATGCAAAAGCTGACGAGTAAAATGTTTTCCTAAAAAAAAATTGCTACCTCCTTTTAGTTGTTGGTTTTGAAACTAAAAATGGATGAACTACGAAACTATGTGTGTTCTCCTTGATAATGTAAAGTTAACCAGAACACAGGTACAACGTTGTAAAAACGTGATATAATTTATTTGGAATAATTATATTAATTCTTGTCCATAGTATTGGATCAATGCATATATATACCATTTGTAATTTACTATATCTTTTAGATCAGAGGACTATCTAATTTCATTTTCATGTGTAACGTTTTAGCCACGTTGCCAAAACGTTATTTTCCCACGTAACCAAAACACAACCATATAGCAACGTTGTGAAAACGTTGTATGTTAGCTGGTGTTTTACCCACTGTTCGATGTTTTGTTATCCATGTGGTTCCCTCCCCATTGTTTGCCGTTGGCCTTAAAATATCAGCAAAAAATTGCATATTCACTAAATGTGCCAACAATATTTTGTTAGGTCTCTGGGTTTTTTTAAAATAAAATTTATTAATTTGTACAGTTTTATTGAACTTTTGTATAAATTTGTATATCTGGCCATTTTTCCAATTCTAGAATTTTTGCTCATGATATTGTTAAATATTGAGATGTTATTAGCATTTCCAGATGAATGAATTCTGGGTAGGTAAGCGGTTGTTTTAATTTCTTCCGGATAGCGCGGAGTTTTTCTCTTGTAACTTGTACTGTGTGCATTTATTAAAATTATGTTGATAGAGCAATGTGGGTGGTTACTGCCCCAATGTATATTGTATGGTTCTAACAACCACCCCCACCCCCAAAGCTACTGGCTAATTCCAATTTTTAGTTTATTGGTCACTTTAATTTCCTGGAGGTATACTAGAATAGGTACCTTTATGTTTTTGCTAATTTGTTTGTATATGGAACACAGCATACATTGTTGACTGCTTTCCCGTTCCTTTTGCCATTTTTCTGTGATTGTTTTGTTCTTGTATATTTCCTGGATGCTGTGATGCAGTTAGACTAAGTGGGCTCCTCAAGTCTTTGTTAGGCTTCATTGTCCGCTCTTTCGTTTCCAGGAATATCATATATGAAGGAACCTATGTGAAATTCATTTTACAATTATCGGATTACGCGTTTTTGTTGTAGGAGTTTACCTATTTTAAGAGGTTTCCTCTACTAGTGGAGTTACCAGATTCCTGCGATCGCAATGCACTGAGAGAATGGTTAATAATGAAAGCTTTTGTGTTTTGAATCCATTATAGGGCTTCGTTTATTACCCAGAAGTCCACAATATATATGGAGCAAGCACCATTTTCTGAATCACCACTGCTGCTGCAGTCCTATTTTGGTCAGGTGACTTAAGAGCCATCTGTATATATTTTGGTAAATCCTTTGTATATACTGTCAATCTCTAAAAAAAACTTTTTTCCTGATTTCAAATGGTTGTTCCTGCTTGGTCCCATACTTAAGAGCGTTTAGATTTTTTTATGTATCTTCCTATGTCCACGAGGCAGCGTTCGGGGATTCAATCTGTTCTGCAAGGATACTTATGATCCAAAGGTTTCATGGATATTTTGCCCGTGGATTGTTCGGGATCAATTTGCAACTAAGGAGTGTATTGCATCTCTCAATTACAGACCTATAATGGTGCGACATATCATGAATTGATAGCCTGGTCGTATACCTGAGGAGAAGTTCCTCTCTTCCTTGTTTTAATGGTGATTCTTGTACTATAACCGATAGCTCTTCATCTGATGTTCTTTTGAGTGCATCAATACATATAGATAAAGCTCTATGATGAATATTTTCCAGGCTTTAAGCAGCAGTGGTTACGTCGAGATATATGCCTGGCATGCGTAGTCTATTTTCGATCTAATTATAGTTTGACATAGAGTAAGAAGCATGTCGTGGTTCGATGCATTATCAGTACCTTCAAGGTTCTGTAAGAGATTTATAAACTGGCTAAATCTTTTGATCAGCTCGATATTTCCATGTTAGGTGCTCATCAGAAAACAGTTCGAGGAATTTGGCTACTTCGTCAATTTTTTTATATTTGTATTGTTTAAATAAAGTGTAGTTGTTCCCTGCATTTTTTCTTTCTGTACCGTTTTTTTTTTCAGGGGAAAACATACATTCCCACTTATCGGCCCATCGACCACATCTATCCAACCCCAATTGGAGCATACCCATCCCGGTTTTTCTGAAAGGGTTGCCCTCTTTCTAGATTCCGCTATCATTGATGAACTGCGAGAGTTTTTTTTTCGAGAGTTGTCTACCGATTATTCGAGATCGTTAATCATATGCTGAACAAGGTGGGACGAGAGTACCAATCCATTTTTTTTTCCAATTAAAAATAGGAAATTACCATATTTTCAAAATAAACGTTTAAGAAGAAAAGAAGGTCTCTTAAAGCAAATGAATAATACGACCACACAATACGAATCAAGAAAGTATTTATAAAGTTGACATCATTGTGAAGTCACACTTAATTTCCAGTGATCTAAGGCATTGTCATTTCTCGATCAATGCTTAATTCGTTTCTGAGCATCAGAACAAAGATTCCAGAAACGATAAAATTCTCAAAAACCGTTTGATATTTAGTAAACATTTGTAGAGTTCTCAGAGCCAAAAGAAGACACCAAAGTTTCTAAGGAAAACCAAAAATTTCGTTGATGAAAAAGAACCAGTATAGTTCACACACAATGGAACCTTATCTTTATAACCTCACATTAGTTAATCGAATCATCCATTTGATACAGCATTGCTTGTCAAAGTCAAGGATGTCGTCTTTCAGAGGATGCAAGTCATAAGAATTAAAACATTTTATATCGTGATCATTGGGAAAGTAGACGGCTACCTAGTGATTTCCTGGTCGATGACGGTCGTTCCTGTTGATGACAAACTTGACTATATTCAGTTATTCGATAGGGAAGTTCCTCTTTTGTACACATATTATTTAAAGAAGATCAGTACAAAATGTGAGGACCGCTCCGGTGGCCTAGTGGTTAGAGCGTCCGCCGCGAAAGTGGGAGGTCTTGGGTTCGATCCTCGACTGAGTCATACCAAAGACTTACAAACATGGTACTAACAGCTGCCTCGCTTAGCGCTCAGTATTAGGATGTTAATGTTAGGACTGGTCGGCCTAGCGTCAGGATATTCTGATTGGATGGGACATCATGATACTTGTCTGCGGCGTGATGCCCTAGTGCTAGACATCACTATACACTGCCTCACTGCAGACACCGTAGCGATATGACTGCAAAATTGTTAAAGCTACGTAAAAATCTTAATCACACACAAACAGCAAGTCAGAAAGTAATACAGCTTCAATGTATTCAATTATTGTCTTTGTTTTCTTCACAAGTAATGCTAAGCATGAAGTGACACCCGACTGTTTCCTTTAAAATATTTAAGAAAGTCTACGGGAAACGGACAGTCTCTGATGCAAGAAAGCTTCATTCATTTCGGTCTTAAGAGATACCAATGGGTGTAAAGCACAGTGCAGTCACGCAAGTCTTTGCAAACATTTCTAAGAATCTCCTTTTCTGAGAAATGGCCCATGCCTCTTTCACATTATCTGTTATTCTTGACTCATCATCATAATATGTATCGTCATGTGTCTGACTAGAATAATCTGTTTGATATCCATAATTATTTCTCCTGGTCAAATCTTTGATTCTTTCATAGAAGTTCTGAGCAAAACAGAAGACTAAAAGTTGTTTTTGTTCTGGCCATCTTGACATTACGACTTATCTTTTATCATCACATGTCTCCATAGATTCTTGGTGTTCCATGGTTTCTTACTGTCTACCTCCACTTCTCTAAACAAATGTATTTCCAGTGTATTCATTTTCTTAATCGGCCCTCGTTTATGGTGGGAAAAATGTCCTTCATTGAAACTTTAGTCTGGAGTGAAATTCAAGCACCGCTAAGCAGAATCTCTTGTATATTCGTCGTACTGAAAGCAGTAGCTGCTGTTCTTACTTAACTGTACTGTGGCTTCACCCATGGGTCATGTACGATCTCGAGTAATATATCTGAGCAAAATTAGGGTCAAAGTGTTTGGTACAGGCAAAGAATTGACAAGCTGAAAATAATTTCCAAGGATTAAAGATACCATTTTTTTCTATTAACTGCGGAGTGTTTAAACTATTTTTGATATTCTTGTGATAACAAGAATTTTTTCAAATTAGTTGTTGTGTTGGACATACTTTTGCCACCATTTTCATTTCGATCCATCATCATAAGACGTCTTTTGGTAGAAACTCCAAGATATGATTTTCCGTTTTAGAGGAGCAATGATAAAAAAAGAAAATCATGAAGCTGACCTAGTGGCCATACATGGATTTGAAATCAGATTTGCACCTTCTTAACCAGTACCAAAAAGTTATGACAAGTCTTTTGGTGAAATCAGTACCGATATGACTAATGATTTAGAAGAAATACTGATACAAAGATTGTCAAGATGGTCATTGTGTCATTCATATTAGAACTTAAGCACTATTTGCATTTACAATTAACTAGATATCCAAAGATGTCTTTCATTAAAACCCATATGCTGATATGCACATTCATTCAGACGAAATAGTGATAGAAGATTTCAAGATGACCACTGTGGCAGGCATAATTAATGTCTGAATGGCACTATTAGAACGATCTAGATGTCGTAATAAAATATTTAGGAAAACCTCATATTGATACAATCATTAATTCAGAGGAATGAGTGATAACAAATATTTTAAACATAACCATTGTTGTGGCTATACTGGACATCGATCGACACCACACCATTTGCATAGTGAACAGGCTTGAACATGGGGGATTGCGTGTGCGTAAAGTTCGATTACAATCCTCAAAGTAGTTGACGTTGAGCAGAGATAACAAACTTGATGTAATGGACTGAAGGACCATAGATGGCAGACCATGTCATTAACTCTTCTGGTCTAAGACCAGCTGAGATAAACGAAACAGTATTGTTCCCGTTGCTCTCATGACTATCTTGCAAAATGTTGTTTTAAAAAAAAATATTTGCTCGTAAATGGAATATCCAAAGAGAATCGCACGGATGTAACTAAATTTCAAGAACAGCACTTTAAGGAGGTCAATGCCTGATGGAGGTTCGACCAGAGACAGAGTTGACCGTCTGTATTTAATAATGACTGCGAGCATTGGTTATGCTACCTATTTACCCTGTGATTGATAGCATGATTTGGTTAGTTGTTATTACGGTTTTAAAAAGTCAATATTTTATGGTTATGCTACCTAGTTAACCTGGATTGATTACATTTGGTTAGTTATTATTAAGGCTTTAAAACGTCAATATTTTATTGGCTATGCTACCTTTTACCCTGTGATTGATTGCATTGATTTGGTTAGTTATTACGATTTTAAAAAAGTCAATATTTTGTGGTTATGCTACCTAGTTACCCTGGATTGATTGCATTTATTTGGTTAGTTATTATTATGGCTTTAAAACGTCAATATTTTATTGGCTATGCTACCTTTTACCCTGTGATTGATTGCATTGATTTGTTAGTTATTACGGTTTTAAAACGTCAATATTGTATTGGTTATGCTATCTAGTTACTCTGGATTGATTGCATTTATTTGGTTAGTTATTACGGTTTTAAAAAAGTAAATATTTTATGGTTATGCTATCTAGTTACTCTGGATTGATTGCATTTATTTGGTTAGTTATTATTAAGGCTTTAAAACGTCAATATTGTATTGGTTATGCTACCTATTTACCCTGTGATTGATTGCATTGATTTGGTTAGTTATTACGGTTTTAAAAAGTAAATATTTTATGGTTATGCTATCTAGTTACTCTGGATTGATTGCATTTATTTGGTTAGTTATTATTAAGGCTTTAAAAAGTCAATATTTTATTGGCTATGCTACCTATTTACCCTGTGATTGATTGCATTGATTTGGTTGGTTATTATTACGGTTTTAAAAAGTATATATTTTATTGGATATGCTACCTATATACCCTGTGATTGATTGCATTGATTTGGTTGGTTATTATTACGGTTTTAAAAAGTATATATTTTATTGGATATGCTACCTATATACCCTGTGATTGATTGCATTGATTTGGTTGGTTATTATTACGGTTTTAAAAAGTCTATATTGTATAGGTTATGTTACCTAGTTACCTTGGATTGCCTTTAGGGCACAATGCATGCAAACATTTTACATTCTAACTGAGAAAATGAACAATGTTAATACTATATATCCTGACGCAAAAGCCGTCCAATTGTAAACAACGCAGACCCTGATCTGGCGTCTCACACTACGCCGACAGTTCAGGGTCTATGCTGTTTAAACTAATGATTACTCTAACTGCTTAGGCAGATCTGCCGATGTTTTTATTCGACGGCAGATCTGCGTCTTCGCAGTTTGTAGATGGGATGGATTTATAATGGAATATATACGGATATTTATTTAACACGTTTAAATTCATTGCATCCAGTTAAAATGTTGCGCGACTAGGCGATATGTGTGAACAAAATATCAGGAAAATAAATTCGAAAATTGCGGGGATTTTGATTGTATAAAAGTAGAAATAAGAGCTACTGCGACAATATAGCCAAACGCATATGGATGAAATAAAAACAAAAACGTACAAAGATATAGAGCGACTTTAATGACTACTGGTGAAAAGCGTCTGAATGTACATTAACAGCCCGATATTTATAAACTGAGAATTAATCAAATGCTACTGTTAATATTGTTCGTTAGCCTGAAAACTAGCCGTACGAATTTATCATTTTCTTTCCTCTAGACTTTTACTTTATATCTCATGAGATTCCATAATTAATTAACTTTTAATCACTGAAAAAAGTGGAGATATAGAAAACTCCGTCGACTCAAAATACCCTTCTTGAAATTCTGAGAAATTACTGACATAATAATCGTCATCGAATTCCCAACCCTTTCTGGCCTCATTAAATGTATTCTGTGCAAAAGATTAAAACTTTATGGGCTTTTGAAATTGATGCTCATTATGTGTAAGCAAGTTTGAATGCAGGATCGCATTTATCACTTTATTCTTGTCGCCCCTATTAAACCATGTAGAAATTTTATGTAAAAGAAAGATCTGATAAATTAACCGACATGTTTATGAAGTCTAAATAGACAGGGTTACTAATAAACCTAGTCTCAAAACGAATCCGTTCTCTAGTTCTTCATTAAGATGTACATTGCCAAAATTAACTACTGTGCTAGGTGTTGGAGAAATTCCAATCATAATGCAAAGGTCTGACTATTTGTAATTATATCTTATGAATTTCTGAGTAAATATTATTGATATTGTCGTCTTCAACATCATAAAATAATTTGTTACGACCATTCAAATATGAAGGAATTCACACGTCACAAACTGATACTTTCCAAACATTACTATTGCACTTATATGTCGGCATAAATAATATTGTTGGCAAATATATTTACAACTCGGATTATGAAACAAAACGGAAAAGAAAATAGTATTACTTCTTGCTAATATAAAAAATAGCTGTCCGATAGCTTGACATTTGTTACAGTTATTACACACTCTAGGCTTCTTTAATGTCCTAAACTCGTACACAAAACAATTATTACATACTCTAGGCAATTTCAATGTCCGAAACTCGTACACAAAACAATTACAAAATAAAAGTAGTAAGTAAGGTACGTATACAACTTCTTGCTGCATCAAATACATAAAAGGAGACGCAAGCGTGCAGACGACTTTTAACTAAAGTCAACACTACGTTTTCAGCATGTATTAGACCAGGTAAACACAAGTCAACAACACAAAACGTAGGTGATGAGAACTTACCAATTTCATGAAGACTAGATGACATGTCATCAATCCAAACAAAAATTAACTGCAACCTTAATAATTGACTCGTATCATCACATTTATTTGAAAGCTGCCTAAATAACACAAACGAATGATTAGTCTTGTGTTGGCTGCAATAACTTCAGACTAGTTACTTTTTCAAATATTTGTTTCGTTACGAGACTTGTTTCTGGCATCGTACCGTGTATATTCCCGCTACCGAACTCTCTCCGAACGACAATTATCAAAACATTACCACTTAACCTTCTCTAGGAGAAACTTAACATATCGGACTTTCTGTATTAAAGAAAGAAGACATTTCGTGTTCCATCCATACCACCTTCGATGACTTTGAACCAGATGATGTGACGAGTAAATGGGTGCTGAAACGTTCAACGAGTTTTGGAAACAACGTTTATAAATGCTCTATACTTGTTCTCTTCTTGCCCGTGCGAAAAAGGTTTCAAAATATCCACACCGAGGTTGAAGAACTAACTACAACAGGAATATCAAGTAACAAGATCTTACACTTTGACCTTACAATAAATGAATACAAACCATACAAAGAATACCTTGCACTTTAAATATACTTCCTTCCTTAAGGCACTTCGACATATAAGAAACATAATTCGCTAATAAAAGGTGTATATCGATCAAAAGTGGATAAGCCTGTTTATGTTAAATGTCTATTGTTTTCATTCCACTATGTATGCGATAGCTTTATACCTATGTATGCCGCTATCCAAACGTCTTCAAAAATAAATATACAGTACAATCATAATCATTCAATCCATGTCTACATTCATGAGTTTACAGCCGTTCGATTAGGACTTTTGTTGATTGCTTGTTATGGATTTAACGCCATTTTTCCAGTATATGAATGACTTATAGGACTTGTACATGGCGGTCAGTATATCTGATGGAGGACGAACCCGGGGAAGAGCCACCAGCCTATGGGAAGCTACTGGCAAGCTTTCTCACATATCCATTTTGGCTGAACCGAGATTCAAACCAACGGAGACAGAGTTGAAATGTAAAGGCAAGCGCCTTAAATGACTATTCCAGCCGGGGTCTCTCTTTCGCAAAGTAAAACCAATACAACTAAAAAAACATTTCGCGCGAACCAGTCATGTTGAAAACGCAATGATATATACATTTAAAGATCAGCGTTTTATATATATTTATTACAAGTGCATGATTATTCGTATTAACGTTTTGTTAACGGAGCACAAACTCCGATAAATAGAACATTCTTACATAAAAGATAAGCCATTCGTGAAGAGAAACAGAAAGTAAAAGTGTTTACGACATTCGAGTTCAAAATATTGCATACCTCTTAGGACAAGTACCAGACGCACATACATACTAAACCGATTAAACTTGAGAAGCCGTATTCATGTTAAAGCTTCTTAACAGGTATAAATTTACAATAAATATTCGCAAATTCTCACCCAAAAAATACTCAAGTATTCATGGCAAGATCGGCCATTAAAAGAAACATGGAAATTTATTTTACGGGCCTCTATATAAATAATCATTTTCCTTGCAACATCATAATCCAGTCTTTCAGTATTGCTAAAATTACTTGTGAAACATCTTGGAAACATCCTGCATCAAAAATAAAAATGGAATTGAACGGAGTAAGGCAATAAATGGAAATGTATTAACATGATCAAGCTCAAATTTGATGTGCCGTATGTACTTGCCGACCAATCAAATCCTACTGAAACCAATGTAGACTATGATATACCATCGCATAATACGCCGGTGTGCAGTTTGTTAGGAGGAATCAGTAGAATAAACAACACAGACACTTATCTGCCGGCATATAGGACAGTACATCAGGGTCTGTGTTGATTGCAATTTGATTCTATTTGTAAGCAAATACATATCGTACTCTCCTTAGTATCTCTCGTATGAAATGTTTCCGTGAAGAATATGGTTTTATAAGACTACATCAAACTGTCCGTAAAATAATTCATATGGTATGTATAGAGATCATGCAACTTGATTAACAGAGTCCATCGTGACTGTACTGAAAAGATAAGTGATTAAAAAATGAATATATTTGAACCAATGATTCTCCCTGTTTTGACATGCAGATAATCAAATTGTATGTGCGAGTGTTTTGTGTATCAGAATGTACATGTTACAAGGAGAACTTGCGACGGAACAGGCCCAAGACGTTCCGATTGCTAAACTTGCTAATATTTTTGGTAATGTGTGGAGCAAAACAGTAATACATTAATATCGAGTACCGGTTCCAACGTAAAACAATGCAATGATATTTATACAAATTTAACAGTTCTGTGAGCATTCATTCGATAACATTCAAATGTATTCAATCGAACTCAAGTCAAATAAGAAAACAGCAAGCACTACCATTAGGAAATACTAGTATATACTGTAAGACGGCATGTGCATGATTTAATATCTAATACTGGGTACACTACCCCAAAATTACCTACCATAAATTTCATAATCTTTAAGCAAAGTATAATTAAAAGTCTGTGCTGGGATTCTCGTCCACCCTTACAGGTCGTGTTACTTGCTTTTTGGGTGATTTCTGGGCTGGTTCCTTAGGAATAACTTTTGGTGACTGTGGTTTTCCTCTTTTGATTACATTCAACTTGGGTCCGGCGAATCCCGCAGAGGCGGGTTCTGAAACACAGTGTCCATATCAAGTACACACTATAATGAATGTGTTTTCTTTGTAAATCAATAGTGTTCACAGTGATCTAAATCGGCAGCTAAAACTTAGTTCAAATTGGTTTTAATTGTACAATCTAGCTTTATTAAATCTCAAAGAAATAGGCTATCGAAGATCGAGAATCTTTTCTACGAGAATAAAATGTCAGTTTTCATTTTTTATAAAGGTTTGTAGTTTATATAATGAACAATAAAGGGTAAAATAGAATGCAAACAAATTGAAGTTTGAGAATAAACCACAAATTATTTATATTTTATGAAGATTTGTAATTCGGGTATTCTAGAATTTTAATAGAGCATTGTATTTTTAACACAGATATTTTCTGAAATAGCTAATTGATCTGTATCTAACAATATTTGTATTAAACATATCTAATTTTGAAAATTACACGTATAAAATCAAAATATCGCACCCTCTAATGAATACCTACAAGGTTAATGTCCAATGAAGAAAATATATAGATGATTGAACTTTTCCTAATTTAATCGACCTTTACCTATGTTTTAAGAGAAAACAAACGTCGCCTAATTCTTTTCAGCAATCAGTTGATAATTTGCATAAACGTGTGCATGCTAGGAAAGAAAGCCACAACAATCAGAATTGCTCATTCAAATCGAATACCATTTGGTTTTGTTGCCTCTGCATTCTCGTCTCCGACGGAGATCTGAAGTGCCCGGAAGGCTTTGGAAGGGATACTTCCGCCCTTGTACCGCTTGTCTGCAAGGTCCTCTGGACTTAGAGTGTCTGGCAGGTCGTCATCTTCTGTGTCTTCAGACGTCTTGACCAGATGTTCCTCGGCAGTGGCTGAAGTAGAAATGAAGTATTTTGGCGATCAACAGACAGCGCACGAAAGAAAAGTAGCATCTTAATTTAGCTCCTATTTGAGATGTTCCAAAAATATTGTATCTAACTTTTGATTGTGACTCGGTATGCTAATATGTAAAGTTTCACGAACTTATAATAATGATTTGTTAGTTTGGAATCATTGGTAAACATTTTAACAGATGCAATTTGTACAATTCGCGGATCAAATCGTTAGCGGCAGATCCTCGAGATGCACCACATTGTAGATCCCAGTAAGGAACATTGACATGTACTCTATAACAGATTTTGGAATACATTACAATCACGTGATATACATACCACTAATGGGAACACAGAATAAGACTTCTATCAACAATTACGTATAACTGATCTAAAAGGTGAAAACTGCAATTTTGAGATTTAATAGACGTAGTGGAGGTTGTAAAAAAGGTAATAAAGATATGTTTTGTTGCGTTTTTCATAGGATGCGTATACATAAAAACTTTTAACGATGGTGCATTATATAAGGTCATACATCTTTAAATGTGTTTTAGTATTTTGTTTTTTTGGGGAGGGGGAGCTTAACTAAAATTAATTATTTAATACTAAACCAAGTTCATCACTTCCGGAATGTAAAATAACCTCACCCGTGCCTGAAGTACTATCCTCCATTCTAGAACATGCAAATCGACTTAGTCCAAGTCACTTCATATATCATTCGCAATAGTGACATCACTGTTTTCTTTGATATTCACTAAAGTGTAACATCCGAGAGGGATCGAAAGAGAACCTCTGGCAATAGCGATATGTACGTATCACATAATTAGGATTATCCCCTTCCCAAAAAAATAATTTTATTATCAGTAATACGTTTATGAATGCCAATATTTTCCAGCTGAATTTGTCCATAAAAAGAATTGTTGCTCCTATTTTGGGTTTAAGGCTATTTTACAGCACAAGATATGGTATATGTGGCGGCCAGAAGAACCACCAATCCGCGGAAAGTTACTGGCAGCTCTCTCACATGCCCACTCTGACCTACAACTATAAAAAAAAACATTTCAAGCGCACGATTTTCAAATAAAGCCCTACTCAAAAGATTCTAAAGGGGTTTTAATCAAGGCCCACAAAACACGTAATAGGTTCCAGCTTTGCACCAATGAGCGAGACACTCGTTTCTGTAGTTCGATGTACCTAACAAGATCCACCATATGAAGATCTGAACCAATAAACAGACTTTTAGAAAATTTACAATTGTGTGAAAAGGCAGCCCTATAACATTTATTGCAGAGATCGAACAGAAAACATGCTCATAAAGGAAGAGTAGAAAATTTATTACTGCAGCAAGAGAGAAGCAGCTAAGATAAACTAATTTCATAACGCAAGCGTCACCACAGATTATCCGTTCAGCGTTGTAGATGTTAGATTTAGAACGTCTCAGGTCGTTGGCGATGCGGTCGTTACTAAATATCGACTGACAGACAGATTAACTGAGATGAACTAAGTGTGAAGGTAGAGAATATGAGGACTGGTGTGAAGAAGAGTTATTTGTACTGCGAAAGCAGATTCTTCTACAGAGGTCACACACTGGGTTGGTTGAGGAGGTCGCTGAATCCATACGCTTTGTACTATCAGGATAACCTGAGATGTGCATGTTCTGTCCTTGTGAAGAGCCTTATGATGAACCCGAATGTGTGAACGAACAGTCGATTCCACTTCAGAGGCGTCCGGATTCTTCTCAGGGAATGTAGACATAGAAAATGGAAGCTTCTTGTTGAATTTCGTTGCAGACAGTTGCAATAGAGGCTTAAAGCTACCTCAGTTGCTGAAGATAAGCAGCAACCGATGTGGTGCCTAAAACCATGAAATATTCACCCTTGACATGATCTATCTACCCAGCTGTGGTGTTTTAATCTATGTAAATGTTTTACGATATCCTAGAGCGCGGGATGGTACATCTAGCACAGATGAAGGTCTATTTCATAGCTGATAGGATAAGCTACACAACTGTGATAGGTACAAGTATTTGATACTAATATTGCATTTCGTTGGAGAACAACTAATACACCCATGATGATTAGTGGTAACTGTACTATCATAGACACCGCCACCCTTAAAATCCATTATATTCAATATCTGCGAATGGAAGGACACGTGTGTGTGTTTTTGTGTCTGTGTGATTTGGATTTTTAACATAGCTTTAACAATATTGCAGTCATTTCGCTACGCTGTCAGCAGTGTGACCGTTTATAGAGCTGGGGCATCGTGTCAGACATGTAGCATGGTTTACCACCTAGTATCCCTATAACATCGACCAGTCCTAACACTAACATGTTTCTGTTGTGAGCCTAGCAAGGCAGCGGTTGCTACCTTTTTTTATAAATCTCTGTCATGACTCAGATGGGTTAAGAACCCGCGACCTACCGCATCCGAGGCGGAAGATCTAATCAGTAAGCCACCAGAGCTGTACGAATGGACACTCGATGAATAGGGTTCTATTGGGAACATTCAGATATTGATAGTCTTTTAAGTATCTGAATCAGGGCTTGGCTGTTGTGTGAACTGGCTAGGTTGATGTGTGGATTGTCTATTTTGATGTGTGGATTGGCTAGCTTAATATGTCGATTGGCTAGGATGATGTGTGGATTGGCTAGGGTGATGAGTGAACAAGAAGAATCGTACGTCTCTGAAGACGTAAAATATCCCTGAGAAAGGTAGATACAGTGGATTAAAAACAGGAGACAGACCTTTTAAAGAATCTTCTTAAAAAGTGTTGTCATGTCCATCAATCCCATGTATTATGTGTGCACACCAAATGATCTACTGTCAGTCCATTTACAGAAATGTAGCTAATTACGAAGCAAAAAGGTCCAGGCCGACCATTCACATTTTTTCGCGAGACAAGTCTATCCAAAGACCATTTTGAGAAGTTTCACACAAATTTTCAGAAGACAGTCGAATAAAGATATTGCATGCGGTTTTACAAACCCTGCAATGCATGGGCGATCCTACAATTTTACTTTGTTAACGCCAACATACAGCAAGTAAAACTAGACAATTCATAGAAAAATAGGCATTTCTACATATTTTTCTTTTTCATTTTATAAATCTCTGTGCTGCATCGTATACCTTTTTGAACAGTTTCCATCCTTTTAAGGCCTATAAACAACTGCAGTGTAATATTTGATGTGGACAGAATTGTGTTGAATGCGTGCGACTTTAATTGAAGAGAAAATAGAAGAAATGGTTTCTGTGATGATTAACAGGAAAATCCAGTTAGGATCATTAATTTTCATATCGATGAGTCCAGATAAAATTATGTCTGTTTCATTTTTGGATAAAACATTATTTTTTATATTTGTCACAACTTTTGACATATGTTGGTAATTTAGTCTTCCTAAATGTCAGGAACATATTTTTGGGGCCGATTTGTGAAACTGTACAGTGGATTAAAAACAAAACATGGACATTGTCGTCCTATAATCAAAGAATAACCAAAAGTTATATTCTTGGAATAGTGAGTGTATAGAGAATGACAAAATACTATAAACGTTTCAGTACTTAATCTAAACGAACATTGGTATGCGACATACTTTATGAAGCTAAAGATTTGTCAACTTTAGAGAGCAGCATTCCGTCTAAACTATAGTCATATTATTGGCCTGAATGCAGGCTTACAAAATACTTTATTCTTGCAAGAACATCTCTCGAATCTCATGTCTACTCCTGTTTTATCCCAAAAGAACAGTTTTATTCAAAACCACTTACCCCGCTTGTAATACGAGAACGAAGGCTACCATATACACTTGCTTAAAAAAGTTCAACTGCAAAGAACATTTACCCTGATGTGCCGTACAGTAACAAGCCGGCAGGTCAGGGCCTATGGTATGTTCTACTGATTAATTGGGTCCCCTAGGTGGCCGGGAGATCTAAGGTGCTCGCCTTTATAGATCACAACTCATCTCTTACAAGCAGGGTATGTCAGAAAGCTTTGCCAGTAGCTTGTCGTGAGCATGTGGTTCTTCCCAGGAAATTGCCGGGTTCTTCATCCACGAAATATACTGGCTGCTATGCATAGCCTCTCATTTGCTGAACAATGGATTTAAACGCCACAAAACCAAATAAATCTACTGGTTCCTTTTCAAGAAACAGCATAGAACCGGGACATTATGCGATTGCAGAACTGGGTCTGTATAATTTGCATTTAGACAAGACTTGTATGCGAGTATGCACTGAACAGCAATCATATAGCACGTTAACTAATTAAATTGCAATGTTGAATCAGTACAAAGAAACGATGCCAAATTTACCAGTAGGGAAAGTTTGGTAAAGTGAATATCTTGCTACAATTCCTACTCCAAAGAGAGTGATGATGGAACAACATTAAAATGTTGATCAACACAACAAAACAACTTGGAGGTCATTCATGCAAAGTTTCCCTAACTGGCATTCCATTAAAACCAGATAATTCAAATTTTAAAAAAAAAAACTTATTTGGCGTTTAAATACATCGATGTATTCTTACGTGCATTTTGCTGTTCACTTTCTGTCCAATTCTTCAAAACTTTGAAGGATGGGGATGGGAAATGTGCTCCGCGGTATCTTATCGATGCTTCATTGTAGTTTCCAACACTTTCTGGTTGGTCCTCTGAAGAATAAAAGAATTTCAATTGAAATTGTCACTTTATTTACCAGATATTCTTGACCCCATTTGAAATTTGCTTGTAAGATGTATTGATACTTCCTTTATTTTGCTAAGGAAAGCATTGGATCCTTTTGTTTTTACAGACATGTGCTAACAATTGTGTAGGCATTTTCTTAGCAATCTCAAAAGTCACAAATGTTGACTTAAAACACATTTTCAATTAAATTTTATATTAACATATTTTTTAACATAAAGACAACATTGGTACGACGAAGTGAAATGCGTACTTTTCCATATATATATATATATATATATATATATATATATATATATATATATATATATATATATATATATATATATATATATATATATATATATATAAGAAATTCACATATGCTTCGGAAAATGTATACTCGTTTCGTTTTGCAGAAGACGTTTTAAGAAGATTTAAGGAACATGGTGTAATAAAAGCTAGAGTCACAGCAAGCGATCAAATCAAGCATGATGATCTGTAAAAGAAAACATGCACATAAAGGCGGCCTAACAATACAAACTATCCTGAAGCTTACAAATCCAAGTTCACAGAACGGAACTAAATTTTTTCACAACATGATTTATCTGTACCATCTTCCATAATAAATGGTTTGCTTTAAATCTGTTATACTATTACGGACCTGGAAATTATATCGATAGTATTTCTCATCCTTTAGTTAGAGGTAACTAGCCATGTCAGCATTTACCTTTTAAGTCTCTATATTTGACAATCCATTTAGTGTGCATGCCTTTCACTTATTAAAATTATATTCAAATGTAAATGCTTTCGAATATTGTTCCCTTTAATTTCTTTTATATAAAACATAACTGAACCATATTCAATAATATAGTATTAATCCATGTCGGATTGAAAACAGTAATGTCAGACAATTATATAAAAGACGTACATATTTCTTGCGAATTTTAATCTAAATCACCCCGCCAAAGGCGTTCAATGGTTCTCTTACTTGTAATTATAATCGAAAGGTAATAAAATATACTCTTAAAAAACTTAACAAATACGGGTCTAAATCTTGAAATTTATCACAAAAAGGGGGTTCTACTGGGTTCAGTCTATTCAAAAAATATATATAATTACCTGCGTTAAGACTTTTATCATTATGATCGGTGTTATTTTAGATTTATTGTGCAAATGTTTTGACTAATATTATCTTCTTTTTGTTAAAATCCAGTATTGCATTTGCCAAACATTTCAAACACTTCCCAAGCAAACTACGACTTTAGAGGTCATGTTTAGTAAGCAATCATTTTTGTAATATCTTACCATTGTCTTCTTGTTGGTTAGATTTGTCAGCTGAGGACTCGTTACCAACCTCTGGCGCCCCTGTGATTTTGTTCAGCACCTGGAAAGCACGTGAAGGAATGTCCGACTTCTTGTGCAAACCAGTGAAGCGCATTTCGTCATCGATTGAATTGTGACGCAACAGTGGGTCACGTTGTTGACGTGGCTTACGGCCTAGGTTAAGAGCAAGCAAAATACAGATGAGGACACCATGCAAATACAATTCTACAGAACAGGACAAGGAAACTGTAAATTCAACATTTATTAAATACATGCATTTCATTTAAATATATTAATATTTTTTCACATTTTCGAAGTGCCAGTGGATTTATGTCTCCATAACTCGTATTTTCTTTTCGCATTCTTCAAGGAACTATTACAATTCGATGGTCTTAAAGTAATAGAAAAGAGCAAGAACTAACAAATTTGTAAAATCCAACAAATAATTTGTTTTGCAAATAACAAAGTGAAAATTTAAAAAGAACATATTGCATTGCAAATTATATCCAAATAGTCAAGAAAGTTCTATCACCAGCCCTAACGAATAAGTTCTAATTAAATTCCATTGCTGAAGGCGTCAATGTGTCAGTACTCTTCAATATACTAATGTTCCAGTATCCTGAAGTGTGAACATGTAGTATTCTTTTAATTAATCACAGTAATATCTGTCCAAATGTCTTTGTCAGAGTTCACTATAATTCCAAATTAATGTCGGTAATTTTCCAAGGGTTGCATTTTCGAGGGTCGTATTTGGCCGTTCGTGTACAGGGATCGCATCGTCCAGATGTGGTCTACTGAGAGACGTTTCACTATCCACGGTATATATTTTCTTGCAACACAATCGTCTTGTATTTAGATCAAACATTTTCGAACCATAAAAGTAATACTAAGGTGTCTTTAATTTTCTGCATTATGTACATCTAATGTTGGTCATTTTTAAGCTTTGTCCGTTTCGTATAAAATGCGCAGACGATAATAGCTCCCTGGTCATAATCAGGTTTGAAATTATAAATCAATGAATGAACTGACTAAGATCTGTGCTTCTCTTACCTGATTTGAACTTTTCGTTTTTAAATCAGTACTGAAACTAAGATAGGCATGGGTGTTTCTTACCCCATGGTCCGTGTTCGCTCTATACGGCCCTGATCCAGACTACGATTCAACATTTGAGAGAGAATGTGTAGGTCTACTGTAGGTAGCCATCTACATAGCTCAGTGGACATTCTTGTTTACAACTTAGCGCTTAATTTGTTCATTATACTTATTTTCAACGTTTATTCTTCGACTGAAGCTTTAATGCACAAGAATAACGTTTATTTCTGATCTTATAGCTTGACTACAATATAACGTATTTAGCAATATGGAGATTGCACTTACAGTAATCAGAACTACACTGCGCAATTTAAAACTTTACAAATAAGAACACTGTATTTATGTGATCAGAGCTAAACAGTGCAATTTAAAACTACAAATATGAGTACCGTATGTGTGCTCAGAACTAAACAGTGCAGAGTAAAACTTTACAAATTTGAGCACTATATTTATGTGATCAGAACTAAACAGTGCAAAATAAATTTTTACAAATATGAGCACTGTATTTATGTGATCAGAAATAAACAGTGCAAAATAAATCTTTACAAATATGAGCACTGTATTTATGTGATCAGAAATAAACAGTACAGAATAAATCTTTACAAATATGAGCACTGTATTTATGTGATCAGAACTAAACAGTGAAGTGCACAAATACTCTATTTCATTTAGAACGATCGGAAGTGAACAGTGCACAACAAAGTTGTATTAATATGGACATATTTTTAATATGGACAATGTCCTTTCGTAGTTATTCGTAGTGAACAGTGCAGTGAAAGGTTTATTAATATGGACATATTTTTAATATGGACAATGTCCTTTCGTAGTTATTCGTAGTGAACAGTGCAGTACAAGGTTTATAAATATGGGCAATGATGTACTTGAGGTGATTGGAAGTGAACAGTTCTTCACAAAGGTGTATTAATGAGAATGTACTAAATGTTATTCGAAATGAACAATGCTTCACAAAGGTGTATTAATATGGGTAATATACTTAAAGTTATTTTAAATTAACAGTGCGATACAAATGTGTATTGTATTAATATGGGCAATGTACTCAACGTGATTCGAAGTGAACAGAGCTGTACAAAGGTTTTTACATACTGACATTTCATTAGTAATGGAAGTAAACAGTGCAATACAAAGGATTTAAAAAAAAAACAGTATTGTGCCATTCATTAAATGACTTTTCAGATGAGGTTCAGCAGAGGGAAAGACAAGATGCAGGTCAGACTTCAATCCAACAAAGGATAGTTGTAGTGAATTCACTAGGATAAAGTGACTATTTATAGCCATAAAGGTCTACACCTACATTCTGATTCCAAATCCTCCTCTGCAACCACGTCATCTGTGTCAGTCAACCACTGCAAAACTCTGAACGACAAACCCTGTTTTCTAGCGCCGGTGCTGAGCTTAGAAGGCGATGATGAAGCATGCGCGCCTTGAACTCTGTCTTCCATTTCTTGCACTACAATACTCTTACCTTGAGAATCGTTCTCCAGCACCATGCGGTACACCTCGGAGTTTTTCAGATCCGGCGTCTTTTCTGGTGTGCTGTCAAGATGAGAATATTGGTGAAATCTCGTATTCTAATCTTTTCCTGTAAACTATCGGGTCACTAATAAATTTAAAAATATATTGGTAATAATGAATTGATTGTTTCTGGGAAGTTTTAAATAAATGATTACGGACTTCAATTCCTTGGATGCTAATTTTAAAAAAAAAACAAAGAATACAACCGTTGTTATATATTCGCTGCCTCGACATATTTTGTTTATGAGTCTCGCCACTAATAGAAACGTTTACAAACTAGGCCACCAATATCGTTTTGGAGTTTTCTTAGAGAGACCATATTTATTGGACACAAAGAAATACAACGTCTAATCGAGAGGTAAAATAAACCGAAATATACTTTTTAGGGGGAGTAAAGCTTATTTTCATTATGTAATACTTATTTGTCATTATTATGAAACTTTACCTTTCCTGCATTGAAATTTTTCGCTAAAGCGTGTAAAGATTCATGTTCATGACTTTTGGCGAATGAAGGACATCAGAGCGGGGGTGGGAGCAGGGCATATAACAGTGTCAGACAAGTATTATATAATTAAACCAGAGATTTCTCTAGGTTTGGAATCAGTACTAGCCGAGTCGCAACGGACAAACAGCAAGTCGTGTGAAGTAATAGTTATATTTATTGTTTCTATGTAGTAGTGGCCAGTCGTCGATATACTGGATCCATGGAGTCCCAAAGTACTTCAAAGCAAGTGTTTAGGGCACCGGCCCAACAGGGCACAGGAAGAAAAAAAAATAATTGTTGATTATAAAAGTGAAGGAATTAGATATGAGCATTTGGTTCTGCATGTACGAGTCCTTTAATCTGGAATGATGGCAACACTGGCATTTCCTACCTTTTTGCCTTGTTTCCCATTTTGTAGGATGAGGGGGCACCATAATATTGTCAGTGCTTACGGCCCTAGAACGCCTTAATCCGGCACGGATTCCGTGATTTTAGAGAACAGCTGGGGCCATGTGACTAGACCGATAGCATGGTTCTGAATTGAAATACTTCCTGACCGATAAAGAACCGGCAATTCTTTTGTGAGGAGAAAAAAGCGGGATGTGATTGTATGCACCAGGAGATATATGTTAAATGTCTCGTCGAACGGTTTGATAGCTTTCCGAATAAAACCTGCAGCTTCAATATTGTTCTGAATATCTACTGCTGCCTTCTTAAAAAAAAGGTGTGCACCGCATTATTTAACTTCCATACGCTTGATTGATTGATGAAGGTGGGTTATATTTGGAAATGATGGAGTCATAACCCTTTCTTCACTATAGAAATAATCACGATTTTCGGTGATGTTCGAACAGGCTTCTAATAAGAGGGTCAGTGAGGCATTTGCCTGTATTAAACGAAAAGGATATATTTTTCAGCACATAATAGGCTATACATGGAAGAAATGGATCCAGGAAAATCCCTTTGCGGGGAAGGCCAGTAAGTAAAGATATGAATATTATATTACTCGCCACGAGGAGCGACGAAACAATCCTTTATGGATGTCATGTCGAAAGAGCGAGACCCATACTTATCATGAATGGGGACTAATAATCTTCCTTGATGAGCTCCAGAAAATATTCAGTATAAAACATTTTTTCTGCGCAATCGGAACCTCCTCAGTCATTTCTAGTGCATGGTAGAAAAAAGCTCGAGTCTTATTTTAAGATCGAAGATATTCGACCAGCATCTGAAAAGGACTGAGATGTTCCGATTACCTTCCTGTGTAAACTACAATCATACATGATCCGGCCTTGCTGACCAGAATCAGAAAACACAAATCGGAAATACTTCAGTAGCCGCCATTGCATTTATGTATACCATATTTGCCAAAATACGTAATGTGCAATTCACACGACACACCATCACGGGTACATGACTGAGAAGATTTGTTCTCTTGCCGAACATTCCGCCAACGTTTTTTTTTTTTTTTTTTTTTTTTTTTTGCAGGTTTCAAGCATCAACCCACTAGGTTAACTTTCTTGTATCGAAATTTAGTAAAATAGTCCATAACGTATAGTAAAGCTTTTGATAAAATTTCATATTTCTTAGTGTAAATTAGCAAATGTCCAATTTCTCTGCCATTTTCTGCAACCATTGCTTAAGTATTTCCGAGGTGTAGTTTGGTAGAAAACACCACCACATGTTCCGACTGAGGTTTGATCCCTTGTCTATTTAGTCGGGACACTCAAATGCTTCAAATGCTGACGGGGCATGATGAAACAAGAATTTCACCTTCTGTTCAGACTATCCGAAGAAAAAAGCAACATTTCCATGACGCAAACAACTTCTGTACTCGTAATTTTGATGACCTATGTTAATATTGGAAGGAAATACCAATGCAGACATTATAATACTATTTCTTGAATAAATGACCCGATATTTTACAAGGCTGTATATAAGTTTAGTGTTAAGGAAATTTATAAAAACAAACAACTGTCACAAACAATGCAACAAAGCGTTAAGTTTGCGAAGAAAAGGATAGAAAAATTAACTGCAAAAAGAATAAATTAATTAAAGATCATTTTAATTAAACATGTAGAAGCTTTCTATGACTTTTTCAAAATACATGCAGAAACGATATATATATATATCGTTTATATATATAAATTTTGAATTATTTATTCAAAAATCGCATATGAACAAATGAAACTTTCAACGTCAATAAACATTAGTAAACTTATCATAACATTGAAAATAAATGAAATAAAAGATGTTTGCAATAATGAATCGCCGTAGTGTCAGTTACAATAACTGCAAAATAATTTACAGAATTGCTCTACCCGTGCATACTGTCTAACTGAACACCATCATACTATAAAATCTAAACTACTGTATAGTGCAACTATAAAATCATGATCAAGACCTTAACCCAACAGACGAAACACGGAGCTGACCAAGATGTGCTGGACTCCAATTTTATGTTTCACAGAAATATTTGGGTCTAATGGCAGGTAAAAATTCTTGTGCGTCAAAAGTGAATCATAAGACACTTTGGTGAACGTAGTCATACAAACACTGAATTTAAAATCAAAGAAAACAAAAGAGGGAAGAGGGTAGGGTATATGTACAATTAGTTACTTCTCCATTATGTAGCGCAATTAGTCACTTGCGTATTTTATTTTACAATTAGTCACGTTTTATTTAGCACAATTAGTCACTTTTGTATTTTGTTTACAATTAGTCACTTTTGCAAATTGTTTTACAATTAGTCACTTTTTCATTAGTTAGTCACAGTTTTATATTTAGGAAAAGGGGATTTTAGGTTATATATATATATATATATATATATATATATATATATATATATATATATATATATAAGCAGTAAAATTTAGATGCATGCACGAACGGTGGCTATGTAAGGTTCATTAAACAACGCGTAGCCCTGCATAAATCTTGCTATTCACAGCTTGTCCTGTATGCATTTATGACATTGTTTTGTTGTCCTTAGAAACTTGTGAACTTCACTAAGTCGAAAAAAGTATGGAACACTAACTCACCGTAACATAAACTTTAAGAGCATTAATGTCCTCAGATATGCCGAAGTTTAGATTTCTTAAACTTCATAATGGGTTCTGTGTACATGAATGTATGATGTTAAGTATTTCATTTTATAACTTCAACAACCTTAACTGCTGTCTAACTGCATTGTTTTTCATTAGTGTCTAACCCTTATCTAATATTGATTCATTAGTCTTTCACCCATATCTACTATTGATTTCTTAGTGCTAAACCATTATCTACTACTGAATCATTAGTATTTAATCATCATCTACTATTTATTCATTAGTGTTTAATCATCATCTACTATTGATTCATTAATGTTTAACCCTTATCTACTATTTATTCATTAGTGTTTAACCATTATCTACTATTGAATCATTAGTATTTAATCATCATCTACTATTGATTCATTAGTGTTTAACCCTTATCTACTATTTATTCATTAGTGTTTAACCATTATCTACTATTGAATCATTAGTATTTAATCATCATCTACTATTTATTCATTAGTGTTTAACCCTTATCTACTATTTATTCATTAATGTTTAACCCTTATCTACTATTGATTCATTAATGTTTAACCCTTATTTACTATTTATTCATTAGTGCTTAACCATTATCTACTATTGAATCATTGGTTGTTTTTGTAGGGTTTAACGCCATTTCTAAGTATTTAACTCTTATCTACTACTGAGTCTTTATTATTTAGCCCTTATTTAATATTGATTCATTAGTATTTAACCCTAATCTACTATTGATTCACTAGTGTTTAACCCTTATCTACTATTCATTCATTAGTATTTAACCCTTATCTACTATTCATTCATTAGTATTTAACCCTTATCTACTATTCATTCATTAGTATTTAACCCTAATATACTATTCATTAATTAGTATTTAACCCTTGTCTACTACTGATTTCTTAGTGTTTAACCCTCATCTAATATTGATCCATTAGCGTTGAACCCTTATCTACTACTGATTTCTTAGTGTACAACTCTTATCTACTACTGATTTCTTAGCGTTTAACTCTAATCCACTACTGATCCATTAGCGTTGAACCCTGATCTACTACTGATTCATTAGTATTTAACCCTTATCTACAACTGATTTCTTGAGGCCCAGAGTGGCCGAGTGGTCTAAAGCGCTTTCCGTTACGGATCACTGCCATCTCAACTCTGCATGGGTTCGAGTCTAAGATTCGGCCAATGTAATTATGTGAGAAAGCTTGCCAGTAGCTTCTCGTGAGTAGGTGGTTCTTTCCGGGGGTGGGGAGGTGTCCCGGGTTCTACCTCCACCACTAATACTGGCCGCCATGTAGCGTGTGCTGAAATATGGCGTTAAGCCATACAACATACTGGTTTCTTGGTGCTTAACCCTTATCTAATATTCATTCATTAGTATTTAACCCTTATCTACTATTGATTCATTAGTGTTTAACCCTTATCTAATATTCATTCATTAGTATTTAACCTTCATCTACTACTGATGCATTAATGTTTAACCTTTATCAACTATTCATTCATTAGTATTTAACCCTTATCTATTATTGATTCATTAGTGTTTAACCCTTATTTACTATTGATTCATTATTATTTAACACTTATCTAATATTGTTTAACCTTTATCTAATATTGATTCATTAGTGTTTAACCCTTATCTAATAGTGTTAAACCCTGATGAAATATTGATTCAATAGTGTTTAACCCTTATCTACTATTGATTCTTTAGTGTTTAACCCTTATCTAATATTGTTAAACCCTTATCCACTATTGATTCATTAGTGTTTAACCCTAATCTACTATTGATTCATTAGTGTTTAACCCTTATCTGCTATTGATTCATTAGTGTTTAACCCTTATCTACTATCGATTCATTAGTGTTTAACCCTTATCTACTATTGATTCATTAGTGTTTAACCCTTTTCTATTATTGATTCATTAGTGTTTAACCCTTATCTACTATTGATTCATTAGTGTTTGACCCTTATCAAATATTGTTAATCCCTTATCAAATATTGATTCATTAGTGTTTAACCCTTATCTGCTATTGATTCATTAGTGTTTGACCCTTATCTGCTATTGATTCATTAGTGTTTGACCCTTATCTGCTATTGATTCATTAGTGTTTGACCCTTATCTACTATTGATTCATTAGTGTTTAACCCTTATCTACTATTGATTCATTAGTGTTTAACCCTTATCTACTATTGATTCATTAGTGTTTAACCCTTATCTACTATTGATTCATTAGTGTTTAACCCTTATCTACTATTGATTCATTAGTGTTTAACCCTTATCTACTATTGATTCATTAGTGTTTAACCCTTATCTACTATTGATTCATTAGTGTTTGACCCTTATCAAATATTGTTAATCCCTTATCAAATATTGATTCATTAGTGTTTAACCCTTATCTGCTATTGATTCATTAGTGTTTGACCCTTATCTGCTATTGATTCATTAGTGTTTGACCCTTATCTGCTATTGATTCATTGGTGTTTGACCCTTATCTACTATTGATTCATTAGTGTTTAACCCTTATCTACTATTGATTCATTAGTGTTTAACCCTTATCTACTATTGATTCATTAGTGTTTAACCCTTATCTACTATTGATTCATTAGTGTTTAACCCTTATCTACTATTGATTCATTAGTGTCTCATATAGTTTCTTCATCTTGTCGGCTTAAATCTTACCTAACAATGATTCATTGGTGTTTTCTCTCGAATACTTTGGTCTCCTTTTTGTTTAACCCTGACCTCATGATTCGTTAATGTTTTGTCTGGTACATATTGGTCTCGGTGTTTCCTCATATATTTTGGCCTTTTATATGTATCTAGTTATGATTCATCAGATTTCTCGTTGTTGTTTTGGTTTTTTCTTTATCTTTGTGTTTTTTTTCTTCTTTAACCCATATCTGAGAAAGATTCATTGGTGTTTTCTCATATATTGGTCTTTTTTGGTTCAACTATCATCTAAAAATTAATTCATTAAGGTTTTCTCTCATATACATTGGCCTTTATATTTGTTTCACCCTCATGAACAATAGTTTATAATTTACATTAATCTACCAACGATTGATTAACGTTTTCTCTCATATACTTTGGTCCTTTCATTCGTTTAACCTTTACCTAACAATGATTTCTTAGTGTTTTCTCATCTGTTTTTGGTAATCTTATTCGTTCGACACTTATCAATGATTGATTGGTGATTTGTCTGGTATTCTATGGTCTTTTATTTGTTGAACTCTCATTAACAATAGTTCATTAGTGTTTTCTCTCAAATATATTAGATTTTTTTGTTAACCCTTATCTAACAATAACTTGTGAATTCTGGTATTTCTGTTTGCTTATCCATCATCTAACAATGACTCGTGAATTTTGGCCTTTGTGCTTGCTTATCCCTCATCTAACAATGACTCGTGAATTTTGGCCTTTCTGTTTGCTTATCCCTCATCTAACAATGACTCGTGAATTTTGGCCTTTCTGTTTGCTTATCCCTCATCTAACAATGACTCGTGAATTTTGGCCTTTCTGTTTGCTTATCCCTTATCTAACAATGACTCGTAAATATTGGCCTTTCTGTTTTCCTATCCTGTATCTAACAATGACTCGTGAATTTTGGTCTTTCTCTTTGCTTATCCCGTATCTAACAATGACTCATGAATTTTGGTATTTCTGATTGCTTATCCCGTATCTAACAATGATTTGTTAGTGCTTTACCACATAATTTTTTGTATTTTTTTA